>KQ482063.1:1033793-1048469 GCA_001430745.1 Auxenochlorella pyrenoidosa | reverse complement strand
ACCACCACACACACACACACACACACACCACAACCACCACCACCACCCACCCACCCACCCACCTCACGCCCTTGGTCTCCCCCGCGTTGCGCAGCGAGGCGTCGGCCGGGTCGCGCTCGCGGTAGTCGGGGCTGCCCGGCTGCCCGCCCTCCTGGGACAGGTGGCCGCCATCCTGGGGGAGGAGAGGGGGTGGAGGCCGGGCGGGGGTGAGGATGGTTTGTTGACATCAGGCTGTTGAGCCCGCCAAGCAGGAGGGCGTGCGGCGGACATGGCAGCCACGGGCTGCCCTTGGCCTGTCTGCACAACCCGCAGTGCAGCGCTCACTAACACCGAGCGGTCAAACCCAGCTGGCCCCCCGCCCGCCCCGCGCACCTGCGGCGCGGCGTGCCAGCCGCTTGCCTCGCCCGCGCCGTGCTGCCCCGCGGGCCCGCCCTGCGCCTGCACATCGTACGAGCTAAAACCCTGGTACGCGCCGCGCTTGCGGGCGTGCGCCTCGCGCTCGGCGGCCAGCCGAGGGCCGTCCTTGAGCAGCGCCAGCAGGGCCTGCGCCCTGCAGGGGAGGGAGGCGCGGCGCACGGCACGCGTGAGCGAGGCGCGGCCGTGCCCCCTCGCGCCCGGGCCAGCAGCGGTCGGGGCACAGCATGCTCTGCGAAACCACCCTGGCAGCCTGCCTTTCTGCAAACGCGACAACCAGCTCAACAGAGCGCGCCAGGCAGGCCACAAGGCACGCTGTCGGACCCAGGGCCTGCCGCACAGGGCAGGCCAGCTGAGGCAGTGATGAAGCAGCAAGCGGCGCAGCGGGAGCGGAGCCTCCTAACCTGTGCCGCACGTTGACGCCCAGGTCGCGGCCCTCGGGGGAGACGTACTGAAAGCTGGTGGCCAGCCAGTCGAGGCGGGTGGTGGCGGGGCCCGACTGCGCCGCCCGCACGCAGGCCTCGCTGCCGTGTCGCACCAGGTACTCGAGCACCGTGAGACCCTGCAGGCAGGCAGCAGCGCAAAGCGGATGAGAGGAGGGGTCGGAAGTTCGGTGCACGCAGCAGGTGTGTGCAGCCCCCGCCAGCTAGAGAGTGGCACACGCTCCAAGGTGGCTGCGCCCCCAGCCAGCCGGCCGCCGCCGCTGGCCTGGGCCCCCCGCGACTGCAGCTGCCGCCCCGGCACCCCACCTTGTACACGTTGCGCCACTTGTGCGGCGGGTAGGCCAGGCGCAGGTCGACCACGCGCAGCACGGTGTCGCAGTCGGCAGGTGAGTGCGTCAGCTCGGCAAGCATGCCCAGCTCGGCGCCGGTGGGGCCCCACGGCTGGTTGCGCGTGGCGGCGCGAGCCTTGCGCTCGGTGAGCGTGAAGGGCTTGATGCTGCGGCAGGGGGCGGCGGGGCGCGGCGCGTGAGGGGGGCCGCGGCTGCATGCATCGCGGGCAGGAAGCCTGCGGTACACAAGGAGCGGGCTGCAGCAACCGCGACGCCCGCCCGTCGTGCCTCGCCCTGCAGCCCACGCGTTGCCCTGCAGTCTCCCTGTTTTAATTGAGCAGCCTCACACCTGCCATATTTGAGGGCGGTGGTGTAGTCGCGGATCCAGGAACCCACAGAGTCGCTGCCCTGGGCGCCCATGGGTGCCGGCTCAGGAGCGCGTCACACGAGCGACCAAACCGGGTTGCGCCAGACTGCGGCCGGGACTCCCCCCGGCTGCCAGGCCTGCTGCGCCTTTGATAGCTCCGGGAGTCACTCTGCACTGGCAGGGGGAGCGGCAGCGGTGGAGCACTCGTGCTCACTGGACGAGAGGCGGCAGCTGGCGGCGTGGCTGGCGGCGGGGCTGGGCCGCGCTTGCGCACGGCTCGGCTAGGCGAGCAAACCCAGAAAGGCGCTGCTTGGAACCTCCAGAGCGCGTTTGAGCTGGCAGGCGCGGCAGTGGTGGGCGCAAGGGGCCGATCTAATTGCACGAGCACTTGCAGGACAGGGGGAGACCCTCTCCGCCTCACCCATTACCCTCTCACCGATGCTGAGCGCCCCTGGAGTGTAAGGCTGCACGAGCTCTTGGGAGGGACGCGGAGCGTGTCTCTCTGCTCGAATCGACAAACCTCGAAAAGCTCCCGCTTGCAAAAAATTGGCGCAAACAAGAACAACAGAGAACCGGAAGGTGCTGCAAGCTTGCCCAATGATAACAGGGGCCCTCTGCTCCGCACGCGCGCGTGCCCTCCCTGCTGTGGGCATTATGCCATTTCCCTGGGTTTGCCAGCTCCTCGATCGTTCATCATTTGCGTGTCTGGCGACAACGCAGAGACGTGTGCCTGAACAGTCCCGCGAACATGTCGCATCAGCAAGTTGACCCTCGCTGCACAGCTTTCGGCCTGCCCACTGGGCCCTGCAGCCTGTAACAGGCAGTGTCAGGACACATGCTGGCCGCCCGCCGCGATAACGTGCGGGAGTTGTTTGGCGGCCCGCCGCCGTCGGCGGCAGCGGCGCGGGGAGCAAGCCCAGAAAAGGTGCGGTGCCAGCAGCATGAATTTGGGCCAGCCCTGGTTGCCACCGGGCAGAGTGTCGCGCAGCAGTTAAACGAAAGTGCCTGGAATGCCATGCATGCTATCTGCCTGTGGTCAGCTCAGTGCTGCCTGACCTTGGGACGGTGTCTCACCCACCTCGTGCAGCTGAGGCAGCAGGAGTATGCCGCCCAGCTGAGGGAGCAGATAGCGTCGCGCGAGGCCGCCAGGCAGCAGGAAAAGGCGCACAGCCTGCGCCAGTCTGCCGCGCTGCTGGAGCTCCGCCAGGCTGCCCCCAGCGCGGTGCTGCCAGGCGCCGGCGCCGGCGCTTCAACCGGAAGCGAGCCCCCGCAGGCGCCGCAACCGCAACCGCAGCAGCTGGGGCAGAACATAGGCTGGGCCATCCCGCCGTCACATCTGCCACCGGCCCAGCAGCAGCAGGATCAACAGCAGCAGCAGCAGCAGCAGCAGCAGCAGCAGCAGTGGCAGCAACATGGCTGGGAGGCTGCGCTCAATGACCTGCACCAGTTCGAAGCAGCTCAGCCAGCTGGCGAGGTGACCGCCCTGTCGATGCACAGCCCTCCTGCACCTGCATGGCAACCAGCAAGTCCTGGCGCCTGGCAGCACAGGCACGCAGCCGAGCACAGCTGGGCCCAGCAGCATCCAGCTGGCGTAACAGGTGCTGCGCCCACGCTGCATGCGCAGCCGCCGTTTGGTGCAGAACACTTGTTGGGAGGGGGAGGTCCCTTGCCTGTGCCGCCAAGCACGTGGCATGCAGCACCTACAACTGCCCCTTTCAGCACAGACCTGCAGCCAGCCCAGGGCCTGCAGCCCATGGCCCGCAGCCTGCAGCGCATGCCCAGCGGCGGTGCCGCTGTGCTGCAGGCGGGCATGGTGCACGCCGCAGCGCCATGGGCAATGACAGATGGCAGTGGGGAGGGCCCAGCAGCTGCCCCGAGGGCAGGTCCTGTGGCGTCGGGCCCCGGGCGACTGGCAGCGGCCCTTGCTGGCGCCGGCCCGGACCGGCAGTTGGCAGCCAGAGAGGCAGTGGAGCGCAAGCAGGCAGTGTACAGGGCTGAGCTGGAGCGGCAGATGCAGGAGAAGGCGGAGCGGAGGCGCCAGGTGCTGATTGACGACACCGCTCTGCATGGCTTGGAGAAGGGAGCGTGGGGTGACGACACCCCCCTGCTTTGCTCAGAAAGGGAGCATTGGTTGCAGCTGGTGTGTCTGCCCGTCTCCACATGCAAGGGTTGCGTTTGCGCTGCCAGGGACATCCGGGCAAGTGACCGAAGCAACCCTCCCTCTGTTGTGAGGTCGCTATTAACATATAACACAGCAATCCACACTCCTCGCAATCGCCCTGCTGTGCAGGAGCAGGCCGCGGAGCAGGCTGCAGTGGCGCGCAAGGCGGCAGAGGCGGAGCAGCTGCGGCGGCGGGCGGCATCTGGCGCCTATGGCGGTGGCAGCGGGCCGCTGCGAGACTCGCAGGGCAGGCCCATCACTGACCTGAACCAGGCATGTGACCACTGGGCATGCCCACGGTTTGCAGACAAAAATTGTTTAGGTGTTGTAGGCTCTAGCATGCCGGGCAGAGGTGGTCGGGGTAACTGCCCAACGGCACCTGCATGCGCCCCGATGCAGGTGCGGCGCTGGCAGGTGGCTGCGCTCCTGGCCAAGCCCGATGGGCAGCCGACCATACACCAGCCTTCCCAGCAGGCTGCCATACCCGCACACTGGGGCGCAGCGCATGCTGAAGCCCCTGCCGCACGCGGCACCGGCTGGCACGACGCCCAAGCAGGCAGCACGCTGCCGCCTTTGGAGCGGCGGCCAACCCGGATGAGCGGCTGGCAGGAGGCCGGCAACAGCATGGGCCTGCTGGCCACTCAGCAGCTGCAGCGCCAGCCATCTGGGCACGGAGGGTGGCTGGACCCTCCGCTGCTCCAGGAAGAGGGCCCCCCGGGTCTCAGACACTCGCTGCACCACGCCCAGCCCAGCTTGCCGCCGGGACAAGGGCAGCCCGAAGCCCAGCTGCCCGCCCACCTCCCTCCACCCAGCTGGCTGGGCGCCCCCGCTGCACCCCAGCCCGAGCAGCCGCGGGGAGATGCCATGAGCGGTGTATCGGCTCCTGCGCTGATCAGCTCCGCCCTGCAGCCACCCGGCGCACCGTCCCTGCCCTCCGTGGGCGGCGAAGCGGGCGCGCCCAGGATGCGCCTGCGATCGGACCGCCCTTTCCAGACGGCCGGCGAGGCGGAGCGGCGGGCCAGGGCCCAGGCGGAGCTGCAGGCGGCGCTGCGGGCGCAGATGGAGGAGAAGGCGCGGCGCAAGGCGGAGGAGCAGCGCAGGCGCGGGCCACAGGGGTGGTGCAGGCGGCGGCTGCATGGCCGGGTGGCAGCCGCGGAGCAGCCAAGCTGCATGGCCTCCTCTGCAGGAGCGGTTGAAGCGGCCATGAGGCTCGTGGCATGTTGCATTCTGTGGCAAGGGCTGAAAAGCTTGGCTGCGGCATTAGTGCCCACACGGCCTCCCTCCCCTCCGGTCTCTACTTGCCTGCAGGCAGCGGGAGGAGGATGCAGCAGAGGAGGCACGCTTTGAGCGCTGGCGTGCACAGTTAGATGCCGACCAGGCTCAACAGAAAGCCAAGCAGGCGGCGGCCAAGGATGTGAGCAGCCACGGGCACTCCGATGTGTGCGTGAAGGGGGGGTGCCAGCACCTACTGTGGTCCGTACGCCTTGTGAGCGATAATACTGGAGTCCCAACCAAGCTCGACCACCTGTGCTGTTGCCCTCTCCAAGGGGCTCGCTCATCAGCCATGCTTAAATCGCATGTCCCATCCAGCAGGCAAGCGGCGCCGAAACGCTCGAGTCTGGCGGCATCACAATCAAGTTCAAGCCGCCGCCTGCTGGCAGGCGGGGAGCACAGCAGGCACAGCAGCAGCGCACCGCCGAGGCTGCCCGGCCAGCACAGCTGGCAGGTGCTGCCAGAGAGCCGGGCATGGTGGAGCACGACGATGCTGTGCCTGGAGTGGAGATAAGGGTCAAGGGGCCGCTGCCTCGGCGGCAGCCTTCCCCAGATGCGCAGGCTGCACCCTCAGCAGCCCAGCGGCAGGAGCCAGAGCCGCCGACGGCGCTGCAGCCGCAGCCCTCTGGGGCCGGCACCGAGGCGGGGACCGAGGCGGAAGGAGCGCCAGTGGGGGCTGGCCGCCAACCCATGCTGGCACGTGGTTCCAGCGTGTCACACCTGCCTACCAGCCAGCAGGAGCTGCTGGATGTGCAGCTTGAGGGCACAGCATTGGCGGGACAGTCGGGAAGCGCCACACCAGGCCACTTTAGTGCCCTGCAACCCCTGTGGCAGCAGCCTGGCATGCCAGCAGGGGCCCCGCTACCCATGCCTGTTGGCCCCGCCTCGCTGCAAGCTGGGCCGCCCTGGCAGAATGGCATGTCCTGGGGTCCGCCTGGTTGGCCCATGCCCCATCCTCTGGCGCCTCCGGGCTGGGCCTATCCAGCGCCATTCCAGCAGCCAATGCAGCAGCTGCCGTCGCTCGCCAGCATGGCGGCGCCGCCCTACCTGGCGCACCCACCAGCCCACATGCCCTGGGGACTGCCGCTGCCACAGGCGAATGGAGCAGCGTGGACCAGCGGACCTGCTCGCCAGCTGCCCCTGCATCTGACCTTGCAGCAGTACGGGCAGCAGCATGATCCGCATGAGCTCAGCAGCGCTGCGGGGCAAGCCCCTTACACTGCACAGCCGCTCCCGCAGGGGCCGCCAGTGGGGCAGCAGCACGAGCAGCCGCACATGCCTGCGCTGGCCTTTGCAGGTGCAGCGGCAGCGCAGCCGCCTGCGCCCATGTTTGTTGGGCCTGCAGGTAACGGCGTCCCTGTCTGGGAGACGCGCAGCGTGCTTAGCATGCGGGACTCGATGCAGGGGTCGCGGTGAGCCCACTTTGCACTGCCTGGCGACGAGAGTTGTGTTTGGGGGCCCGGATGTCCACCGGTACATGTGAACCATCCAGGATCCCAGAGGCATAGCTGCAGTTTTGACTGTTGCTGTCATGGCACCCGCCAGCTTCCTCCTGTGTGTACCTTTCACTTTTACTTGCACTGTTGCTGACCAAGCCGGCACAGCCTGGACCGCCTTGCTGCAGGCCGCCGACGGCTCGGACCACGGCGCCCTTGCGCCTGGGCAGCCAGGGTGGCAGCAGCGGGCATGACCTTGCCCGCCGGCCATCCATTCCAGCCAGGGACAGCCTGGCAGAGACGTGCATGCCTGGCAGGAGCAGCACAGTCTTCCCTCCGCAGCCGCCGCTGTCCGTCGAGCTGGTGCAGCAGGTGGTGGCTCCCACAGCGCCGGTGATGCCGCCCCTGGGCGGAATTCATGGTGGCATCAGGCAGCCTCAGCTTGCGCAGGGTAGGGACAGCGAGCATGGCCATCAAGCGCCCTTTGCGGGCGCCGCAGCGCCGCTCGCTGCTGGGCTGGGCACCTGGGCGCAGCTGAAGAATGTGCCGGCCAGCAGGCGGACCACGGGCACCCCACCGCCAGCGCTGCCCCCTCTGCCGCAGTCCCGCAAGGGCAGCGCTCGGCGGCGGAGCAGCTGGGCTGGCCTGTTTGGCCTGGGCGGCGGCGCTGCTGAGCTGCCACCAGGCGGGACCTGGCCATGCTGAGGGCTGCTGAGATTGCGACAGGGGGGGCATGCTGTGGCTACTGTGCTTCGTTGCTTGATATGTTGTCTTGTGTTCGAAATTTGCAAAAATACTGCTTGTCAGGCGGAGCCTGGGCTGCAGCGAGTATTGTGAGCTCTGCCCGCACTGCACCTCACGTTGGCGGCGGGAGGTCACGCTATGGGCGGCATCCATCTCCCGCCGGGGCTGGCGCACCTCTGTTGCTCCTTTCTGCTTATCCAGGCTCGGCTCTTATCATCGAGCAGCAGGAAGCGCAAGGAGAGTGCCTTCTGCCGCTTGGCCCGTCTCACAAACCTCGTAGCTTGGCCGCTGCCCCAAGCAGGTCGGAATCGGATGGACGAGCATTGAGTTACTCTGCCGCTGCGCTCCGCCGGCCGCACCAATTGGCTTCCCGTCTTGTTCCTCATTCACCGCCGCTCCGCTGCCGCAGGCGGCGCCACCATGCCACCCGGCGAGGCCACCACCCGGTACAAGGGGGTGTCCCACACCCCCAGCGGCAGGTACAGCGTGCGTCTGACGGCGGAGAGTGTCACTGCATTTGTGGGTTCGCTGTCCACGGCACGCGAGGCGTGTCATGCCCACGACATCCTGCGCCTGGCGCGGGAGCACCTGCACGGCGCCAAGAAGTATTCCGCCAAGCGCCTGCACTTCCCCGCCGCCACCTATGCCGACATGGGCGACCACATCCGGGGGTGCAGGTCGGTGGCTTCCTCCTGTTGCGTCGGAGAGCCGGGAGGGGCGGGTAGTGGGCACCTGGAGCACCGGCTGGATCTGATGCCTATGCGAATTCCCCACAACCACGCCTTCCACCACGTATGATGTCAACAGGGGATCGTTCAAAATAATGGAAACAAAAGATTGTTTCTTTTTAATATCCGCCCGCTGGGTGCAGGGACATGCGGGACGCGCAGATGCTGGTCAAGCGGT
The DNA here is from genome assembly GCA_001430745.1 of Auxenochlorella pyrenoidosa. NCBI lineage: Eukaryota > Viridiplantae > Chlorophyta > Trebouxiophyceae > Chlorellales > Chlorellaceae > Auxenochlorella > Auxenochlorella pyrenoidosa. Next base: position 1,040,397 of record KQ482063.1, on the reverse strand, counting down.
ACCAGGACGGCGGTGTGCTGGAGCGCCTGGCGGCCGCCTCGGCCCGCGCCGGGCGGGAGCCAGCGCTGCTCCGGGAGCCAGATGAGCTCGAGGAGGAGGAGCAGGATTTGCAGCAGCAGCAGCAGCAGCAGCAGCAGCAGCCGCAGCAACAGCAGCAGCAGCAGCGGCGGCAGCAGCAGCCGCAGCAGGGCCAACAGTTAGGGGAGGCTGGGCGGCGGCAGCACCAAGAGCAGCGTTCGTGGCAGCGGCAGGCGCAGGAGGCTGGGAAGCGGCAGGGAGGGCAGCTTCAGGAGCCGCATCCGATACGTGCAGCAGAGCAGCGGCTGGCGCAGGAATCACGGCCGCGGCAGGAGCAGCAGCATCTGTCGCAGAAGCAAGGGCCGCGGCAGCAGCTGGTACCAACTGTCACAGTGGGCTGCGTCACGTACCTTCCATTTCAGAGGGAAGTGGGCCTGTTCTGCGAGCAGCCCTGGCGGGAGCTGCCGAGAGGGGCTCTGCGGCTTGTGACGGTGCCCCGGGTAAGGCAGCAGCCGACAGCTGTGTTGATACTGCTCTCCTGGCTGTGCCACGTCAGCAACCGCTCACTGCTTTCTCTTCGTTCCACTTTTCAAGGCATGGCGCCACTGCTGTGCCTCGTTGCTGCTTGCGCCGCTGTGCAGGCCCACGCCCACTGTTGTGCCCTACTGCTGCTGGCGCTGCTTTGCAGGCAAATACCCAGGTAGCGGCTGAGTTGGCACGCATATGGGCAGCGCAGCGCAGCGGGCTGCCTTTGGCGGCCGCCGGGTGAGCCATAAAATGCTTGTCCATGGACTTGCAAGCCGTCAGCTGTGTTGATTGATTTTGCTTACGATATAGTCTGCCAGCCGCCTGCATGTGTGCCTGCCTTTTCACGGCTGTGCAAGCCAAGGATCCCTTGCAGGTCGCGCAATCCCCTGGCCATATACCAAGCCATTGTGTCGCAGCTGCAGCAGCAGGACAGTGCAGCAGACCTCGCGCAGCTGCTCTTGCAGCTGCAGCATGATGGAGCGCTGCGGCGCATGACGAAAAGTGCAGCAAAGGTGGCGGCAAAGGAGGCAGCAAAGGAAGCGGCTGCGAGAAAGGTGGCGGCGGCGCCAGCAGGAAGGGCACGAGGAGGTGGCCATGCACAGCAGACGCAGCAGACTGTCCAGAGCAATGGCAGCTGTGCCAGGAGGGGCCGTGGCAGCAGCAGCGAGCGGCCTGAGGCAAGCACCCGCCCACAGCAGGGTTTGCCCGCAAGCAAGAAGCGTCGCCAGGAGCAGCAGGAGCAGGTGCAGCCCACGCACCTCAGATTTGACGACGAGGCAGCCGCGGTGGGCAACCCCGGCCCGGTGAAGCGATGCCGCTCAGAGGAGAGCGATGAGGTGCCCCAGCAGGTGGTGAAGCATGAGGAGCCAGAGGCCGGCACGAGCAAGAAGAGGAGGCGCAACTTGGAGCAGCAGCAGCAGCAGCAGCAGGTGCAGCAGGTGCAGCAGGCGCAGCAAGAGGTTCAGCAGGCACTACGGCCCCCGAAACAGCTGCCGCCACAGCAGGCGCGGCAGCAGCATAGCCAGCAGCACGAGGCAGGCGAGGCAAGCGTTGGCAGGAAGAAGCGCCTCACTGCTGGGGGCCAGCAGCAGCAGCAGCAGCAGCAGCAGCAGCAGCCACAGCAGCAGCAGGCTCAGCCGCCACCTTTGCCGCAGCAACAGACTGCAGAACCGATGCGCAGCCAGCAGGGGCGCCAGCAGCAGGCACAGCAGGCCGAGCAGGGGCGCCAGCAGCAGCCTGGGGGGCCAGCTCCCAACGGCCTTGCGGCGGCCGCTGCCGCGCTGCCGCCCAGCGTGCCGCCCGGGGCCAAGCCCTGGTGGGTGCTGGGCCGGCTGGACCCTCTGCTGGAGGCGCACCTGGAGCTCAGCCCCGCCAAGGTGAGTGTGGGTGCACGACAAGGGGGTTGGGGGGCCGTTGGGGAAGGAGAGCGTGCCTGCCCGCCTTCTGCGAGCCGCAGAGCTGCGCATTTGCATGCGATCTGGCTTGCCGCAGCCTCCTGGCGCACACCCACGCTCTGCTGTTTGCTCTGCTCCCTGCAGATGAACGCCTTCAGGGAGCACATGTGGGAGGCTGAGGAGGAGGAGCGGCGGGTGCTGTTTGCCGCGCTGCGGAGCTGCCTGCAGGCGGGCGACGCGGCGGGCGCGCGGCGCTGGGTGCTGCGCTGCCAGGGCTGACCCGCCGCAGAGCACGGCACTGCTGGGGTCCTGCACAGCCCGGGCATTCAATGTGTTACGCAGAGGCGCTTTGCTCGCTCGACAGTGGGTAGGTTGCATGCAGTACCGGTTCTGGCGCAGCAGCAACGGGTCCCCCAAATCTTGTCGCCTCCTTTGTTCCTGTTGACTGTTTCTGCCGGTGTAAGTGTTTACTTTGCAACCACAGCTTGTTACCTCTGTGCGTTCCATGCTCTGCTCGCGGCAGTGCCACGCAAACAGGCGGCGCGCCCAGAAACAGGCAGCTAGTTGACCAGGCCTGCCCCTGCTGCCCCACGCTGCGGCTGCTGCGCCTGCCAGGCTGCCAGGTGGTGCGCGTACCGCTGGCGCAGCGCCGCCTGCAGCGCGGACGGCGCCTCAGGGATGCCTTTGAAAGAGGGGAAGTAGTTGACGTCGATGATCACCAGCTCCCCTGCAGGGGGGTTTGGGGGTGCGGGGGGTGCGGGGGGTGCGGGGATAGGATGTGAGAGAGAGCCAGAACCGGCAGAAGGCGGTCCCGCGTGAGGCAGGCGAGCAGGCATGCAGGATGGATGGGGCAGTCGGGGCGAAGCCCCTCCACCAACGCGCAGCACCCAGCACGCAAGCGACCCGGTCAAAGGCTTGCGAGCAGCCCGGTCAAAGGCTTGCCTGCAGCCCGGTCCAACACGAGGTCAAACCCAAACAGGGTCAGCCCCAGCTGCTGCCGCAGCGCCGCCGCAACCGCCTCGAACGTCGGCCGCCGCATCAGCTCATAGCCCGGAGGCAGAGCTGCCTGCGCCTCGCCAGCTGCCGCTGCAGCCCCTGGCTCCTGTAGTCCCGCTGCTGCCGCCGCCGGCAGCTGCTCGCTGGGGCCTCCCTTGGCGCTGCCTGCTGCCGCTGGGCCCGCTCCCGCTGCTGCTGGCGCTGCCGCCACGGCAGGCGCGGGCGCAGGCGGGTCCAGCTGGCGCAGCCAGGGCAGCGTTGTGGGCAGGGACTTGAGCGAGTCAAAGGCGATGCTGGTGGGTATGTTGGCATCGGGGTTGCTGGCCAGCCTGCGCGCCAGGGGCCCCAGGTCGGGGGTCGACTTGCGGTGCGTCCAGAACACCTGGCAGGGCGTTCCAGGCAGGGTGGGGGGAGGGGAGTGCAAGATTGGCAAGCAGGGTCAGTCGATACAACTCGATCCTGTTGCACTGAAGATGGGCGAGCAAGGTAGGCATGCAGGACGCTGCGCCTGCGAGACCCCGCCCTCCCCCGCGCTGCACGCCTGCTCGGCACCCCACGCTGCCCAGCCATGCGCCAGGCCCCTGCCTCGCCCCGCCCACCTGCTCCCCCGCGACGTACACCTTCCACACCAAGCCGCCATGGTCGACGTACTCTTGCGCCACAGCCGGCAGGGGGACCTCCAGGTCTTCAAAGCCGGAGCTGCAGCCAGGGTGTGCAGAGAGGGAGTGGTCAAGGCAGCTGGCAAGCGTGGGAGTGTGGACGGGGTGTGGACAAGACAGCTGGCAAGCGTGCCAGGCGAGGGCCCGAGCTGGAAGCCCGCCGCCCTCCTCCTGCAAGGGGGTGGTCTGCCAACGCCTGCGCTGCATTCAGCACGTCTGGGTAGGTGACGGTAGCAAATGGAGTCTGCCTCCTTGCCTGCCTGCCGCCCGCCCGCCTGCCCACCCGCCTGTCTGCCCGCCCGCCAGCCGGCCGGCCGCTCACCCGTGCAGCACAAACGCCATCTGGTGCGCCTCGGCCACGCCGCAGGCCGCCTGCGGCTTGACGATGCAGGGCAGGGCGATGCGGGCGGCCGCCAGCTGGCGCGGCGTGCCCGTCGCGTCCAGCCGTGTCAGCAGGAGCGAGGCGGGCGCGCGCATGGGGATGGCGCGCTGCCTCACAGCCAGGGCGGCCTGCTCCAGGCAGGGAATGAGCGCCGCCCGGTCCATGATCGGCTGCAGCGCCTCTGCTGGATCCACCAGGCAAATCGGCGGCGCTGCCGGCCCCTGCTGCTGCCCCTGCTGCTGCCCCTGCTGCTGCTGCTGCCCGTCTGTCTGACCCTGCTGCAGCAGCGCCAGCAGCGCCTGCGCATCGGGGGTCAGCTCTGCTACTGCGCCGCCGCCCCCCGGCTGCAAGCAGTCAGTCAGCTTCTGCAGTACCAGCTGACAGCGAGCCAGCTGTGGCACCAGGCTGCTGCCGAGGTCAAGAGGCACAAATACCATGGGGGGCTCTTGTCCCCCTGATGCTGCTGTTGCTGCTGCTGCCCCTGCCACCGCTCCGGCAGCGGCGCTGCCTGCTGGCGGCTGTGGTGCCGGCAGCAGGGGCAGCAAGCCCTGCTGGGCCAGCGCCAGCTGTCGCGACTCCTTCATCACATAGCCCACAACAAGGGGCTGCACTGCAGCTCGCGCTGCAGTCAGGCCAGCCACCGCTTGCAGCCCCCAGGCCTGCAGCTGGGCGGGCGCCGTGCCGCGGGCGGGCAAGTGCTTCACAGAGCCGCAACCGAGCGAGGCTGCCAGGCTGGCGGCTGCACTGCTGTCTGACAGGCTGACCACGGCGATGGCTTGCGGCGCCGCCGGCGCCAGCTGATCCAGCGTCAGCCTGCAAGGGCTGGGCAGGCAGGGTTGCTGGCAGAGGCAGCAGCAGCAGAGCAGGCACGGCGCGCAGGTTGAGTGCTGTTCAGGCCCAGCTAGTGCTGTTCAGGCCCAGCTTGTGCGTTGCGGCACCCAGAGCGCCGCCTGCACCTAGAGAAGCCTGCCTGATGGCCACGGGCAGCTGGCTTGGCTGCGCTAGCGAGAAGGGCGCCCCCGCTGCCTCTGCCGCCGGCTGCAGCGCAGCCAGGCACGCGGCTGCCTCGGTTGCTGAGCTGCACTGCAGCAGCAGCGCAGGGCGCACGCCCTGCTGTTGCAGGCGTGTGAGCAGGGTCGCGGCACCATCACACAGGTCTGCAGATGCACAGAGAGGAGGGCGTGATGCAAGGGGGTCTGTGCGTCTTCCGCCGCTGGCAGGAGCGGCGGCAAAGCTGCTGGGAGACGGGCAGTTACGGCGGCGAGATGCAAAGTCGACCTTTGACACCCATGTTAATCAGATTACTCCGTAGCGGCTGCGCGATCTGCAGACAGGAGTTTGCAACTCGCCTGCCGCGCTCGGTGCCGGCAGGCCGTGGGTGTCAATATGCAGCAGCGCGGCAACCATGAGAGGTGCGATCCGTGGCCATGCAGGGCCGAACGCAGCGCTGCCGTAGGAGAGAGGCAAGTGAAAAGCGTGCTACGCTCAATTGTGGCCGGTATGCATGACCAAAGCTCAATCGGCTTGTAAAACTGATCGATCGCGCTTGCATCAAGGCTTCCATTACCTCAGAGGCATGCAACATCGCTGCAGTGGCGCTCCTCCCTTGTCGTGCCCACACTTCTTGACACGCTACCCCAGCTCCTCTCTTACGTATTCATTCAACTGGCAATTCCGAAACAACAAACTTGGCCAACCTTCCAACAGGCAGGCCACCATCATGTCCCCTTGTGCCGGCACAGCCGCTCCCGCCTCCCGCTTGCCAGGCCTGGGTGAAAGCCTGCCTTACTTCACGCAGACGGGCTGCACCTATCTAGACTGGAATGGTACGCGCAGAGAAGGTGCCTAGCTGCAGCGCTTTCTTGTGTGCATCCTGGCAGGCATGCGTTGTCGACACTGCGCCTTGCACCCCAAGCACCTGCCGCACCTAACGCTGCCCTGCCCAGCTCTGGTGGCATCGCATGCTGCCCAACCTGCCTGCCAGTGCAGCCACCACGCCTGTGTTCCCCGAGGTGGTCGAGGCGATGCAGCCCTACCTGACTGCCTTTGGCAACCCATCCTCGGCCCACGCCTTTGGTGAGGAGGCGTGCTGCAGTGGCCATCTGTGGCCGACACACACTGGCCACCCCTTGCCTACAGCTTGCTGCCGGCCCAGGCACAGGCAGTTGCCGGTGCCCGCCTCATGCCCTCACGATTCATGATTACGCAGTGCACAGCTGCGGCAACAGTGTTGAGTCGCATCTTTTTGGCCTTCCGCTTGACCCGGCGTATCGCCCTGCCCCCCAGGCCGGCCCTGCAAGGAAGCGGTCGACCTGGCGCGGCGCCAGGTGGCGGCCATGGTGGGCGCCCAGCCAGACGAGATCCACTTCACATCCTGCGGCACCGAGGCAGACGCCTGGTGGGGCGGGTGCACGGGTGGCCCTGGGGACCAGTCGTTGAACAGTGTCATCCCATCTTCCTTCTGCCTCCCTCCCCACCACTTGAGCTGGTCTGCTGTTGCCCCACCGGCTGGAGCCCCCGGGGAGAGCCTGGGCCAAGACTGTCCTGCGTGGGGCGCCCCTGCTTCCAGCGTGCGGTAGGTCGCGCGCTTACTGCCGCCTGCCGCCCACGCCCGCCCCCCCCCCCCC
>KQ482063.1:1017292-1028347 GCA_001430745.1 Auxenochlorella pyrenoidosa | reverse complement strand
CTCCCTGCCCGCCCTGCAGCGCTCCACAGCCCTGGACGGCTCGCCCGAGGCGGCGCACACCGCGGCCGTCGTCAACGAGCTGTCAGAGTGCATGCGGCGGGTGCTGGAGGGCCACCCGGTCAACCAGCAGCGGCGCGCCGAGGGCAAGCCGCCAGCAAACGTGGTGCTGCTGCGGGGCTGCGGCTCGCGCCTGGCGCTGCAGGTGCGTGGCGGCGGCATGCTGCCGCGTGGGGGGGGGGGGGCACACCGAGCACATACCTGGCCCACCTGCCTGCCTGCCCTGGGCCAGCCAGTGTCATGGGAACGATGCCCGCTCCCTGTGCCTCCCCCTGGCCCCTGTTGCAGGAGTTCAAGGAGCGGCACGGGCTGGCTGCATGCATGGTGGCCCCCACCAAGATCATCGCGGGGCTGGGCATGAGCCTGGGCATACACGTGCTGCAGGTGCCGGGCACCACGGGTGACTACCGCACGCTCTTCCACAGGCAAGCACAAACCCTGGCGTGCGCGCCCGTTTGTGCCCGCTGTTCGCTCTCGCTCTTCATGGCCCCCTGGCGGGGGTGAATTTAGTGCCGGGTGATGCTTGCAGGGAGCAAGCGCCATGCTGATGAGCTGGGGTGGGTCTGAAGGGGGGGTCCCTCGTCCCTGGCCTGCCGCGCCGCGCAGGAAGGCAGAGGCCATTGCAGAGGCGCTGTCCCGCGGCGGCTTCCAGTTTGGCTTCCTGCACGTCAAGGCGGTCGACGACACGGGGCACGACTTTTTGGTGCAACAAAAGGTGGGTGGGCAGGAGCGCCTGCGGCTCAACCTGCTAGGGGCAGGGCGGCAGCTAGGATGAGCTGGCAGTGCCCATGTGTGCGCCCGTGTGCAGCCGGCAGCCGGCAGCTGTATCAGGCCGGCCCTATTGTGAGGTCCCGGATGCTCCTGCCTCCAGCCGCCCTGCCCTGCCTGCGCTCAGTGCCAGACTCGCTGCACGCTGCGTGCACTGCGCTGCCGCAGCACGCGCCGCCCGGCGCTGGTGCACCCCGGAGCGGCCCAGCTGCCGCCTCTGGGGCTCTGCTGGTTTCCGAGCAGTGTTTGCCCGTATTGCCTGGTCCTCTGCCTGCTGCAGCCGCGGTACCAAGAGGTGGTGGACCGCATGGTGGGGCAGCTGCTGCGCCTGCTGTGGGAGCAGGAGCGGGCGGGCAACGGGCGATACAGGTGTGCGGCGGCGTCGGCCGGGGGCAGGGAGGGATGCGGCTGCGGGCTGGGGACCCGCCGCTGGCTGCTGGGCAGGCCGTCCGACCGCTGTGACGACCTCCGATATGAGCGCAGTCAGTCGGCGTTTTATAATCGACGAAAAAAGACTTTCGTACATGGGCCGGTGCACAGGCCAGCAGCACCGTGACCATGCAGTTGTGGCGACAGCCAACCCGACGAGGCGTAGCCCAGCAACAGCGCAACAGCCCTCTGTTCTTGTCTTTCGACCCCATGCTCCCGCCTGCAGCATAGTGGTCACCGGGGACCACTCCACGCCTGTTGAGTTTGGGGACCACTCGCACGAGCCGGTGCCCTTTGCCATCGCGCATCTGCGCCACGTGGTGAGCTCGCCCCCTCCCTTGCTCCAGCATTCCCATGCATGCGGCCCAGGGCTGCAGTGCCTGCCTGCCCTGGGCTGCACGCGGGTGGGCAGGAGCTGGCGCAGCGATCCCGGCAGCGCTCCACAGGCACCTACAGCTGTGTCTGGCTGCCATGCTTGCTGCTGCACAGTGTCCCCCACCCATGTCGCTGCCACACATGCTCTGCAGGTCCAAGCGCTGGGGGGTGATGCCGCGGTGGACGGGATCCCCCTGGGACCCATCCCACACCCAGAAGAAACGCCTGCTGCAAGCGCTGCCCAGCAAGCGGCAGCGCCCGCAGCGGCAGCATACCGGGCAGCTGGCGTTGCAGGCGCTGCCGAGCCCACATGCGCGCAGCAGGCGCAGGCACAGCAGCATGTCCCAGCCCAGCAGCCGGGAGAAGAGCAGCAGGGCCAGCAGCGGCAGGCAGCAGCGCTGTCATCAAGGGGCTGTTGGGCCGGCGGCGGCGCGGTGCAGTTTGATGAAATTGCGGTTGCAGCGGGCCAGCTGGGGCGGTTCCCTGGCAGCCAAGTCATGCCGCTCATACGGCAGTTCATAGGGCTGGAGGCGGCGGGCAGCTGAGCCCAGGCCTGGCTGGGCCCTCTTGCATGCCTGCCAATGTACTCGTATCATGTGAGATGTCACAGTGCGAAACTGATGGCAGTGAGCTTTGTTGGCCTTCCAGTGGAACGAGCTTGCAGGCACAAGACCCTCGCCGCGCCAGCTCAGGTGCCTGTTAGTCTCCCCTAGTCCCTGAGACTACAACCCGTTGGATGCTGTTTGCTACGAAGGAGGAAAGCATAAGAAGCCAACAGACGGCAGCCATTTGACAGCGGCAGCACCTGCACGGCTTCTTGGTTCGCGGGCCCAAACCCTGCTGCTTGCACCCTCGGAACCCGCTGAGCCTGCAATATTGTCCAGCGCCCTCTGGCGCTGCTCATCGCTAGCTGGGCGCCCGCCTCTCCTCCCGCAGCACGGGTGGGCCCCTTACAGTTGCTTGTTCAGCCTTGGAACGGCGCAGCAGCAGGGGAAGCCAACCTCGGCAGCCCGGCAAAGGTTGCGGCTGTTCAGGCCACCGCTCGTGCACGCCGCTGCTGCCGCTCGCGGTTGCTTCCGCCAGGACTGTCTGTATGGACACGCCTGTCCTGCGCTGCCCATCCTGGGCCCCGTTGCAGGCACATGGAGCCTGGCATCGAGGCGCAGCTGACCTTCCTGCGAAGGCAGTTGCCTGTGCCTCTCGAATCGCTGAGCGATGCCACTGCGCGCCAGCTGACATCGGCTCTAAAAGCCATCGAGGTTCGCATCATGGAGCTCTCTGATGACACATCTGGCTCTGCCGACCTTGTCGGGCTGCTGCGGTGAGGTGTCACAGGCAGACGTGCTGCATGCTCGTGGTCTGCTGGCCCAGAGTGACCTGATGCTCGGTGGGCACGTCGAGGGGCTGGCGCGAATTGACAGCCAGCAAGGGCGGGCCCCTGCAGGTCCCTGGCGCAGCTCAGCGGGCGCCTGGCCGCCCAGGCAGAGCGCTCTGCGGGCAGCATGTGCAGCTTATCCTTCCAGGGCGACCTGGACGCCGCGCTCATGCCTTTGATGGCGGGCGCAGCCAAAGCAATGCTCAGTGGACTAGACAGACAGGAGCAGCTCCCCGCTGCCTCGCGGCTGAGCGAGCAGGAGGTGGCCCTGCTGCTGGAGTGGCCAAAAGCCATGTTCCCCGCGCATGCCGCTTTCATGCGCCGCGCCCTGCTTGTCAGCAGCGGGCCCAGCGCAGGCGGCGTTGACAGCGCCTGCCCTGCCAACAGCTCGGTGGCATCGAGGTTGCTCGATTTTGGAAGCCCTGCCTTCATGCAGATGGCCAGCATGCTGCAGCATGCCGTGGTTCACTGCATCGGCCATGCCAGCCTGCCGCCGTACTCTGCCGCAATGCAGCAGCTGCGGCGCTGCGTGCCGCAGCTCCTGGCGACCCTAGTTCCCAGCCTGGGCCGGCTGCCGCTGCCAGGTGGGGTGGTGTGCCACGCACTCACAGCTCAGCTGCTGGCTCCCGCACGCACGCGTTGTGTCTTGGAAAGCTACCTCATGCTTTTTGGGATGGGATTGAAGGCCGTTCTAACCACTCTGTTGCCTGTGGCACTTGCAGGCCAGCCAGGGAGCTGCCTCGCGGAGTGGCACACACTCTTGAAGCTGTTGTTCTCGCTGACGCTGAACCCAGAGCTGGCAGAGTCTGCACACCAGGCCGTGGACTCGGGGCCAGCTGGCCCTCCTCTCGGCCTGCAGCTGGCCTCCCGCCTGCTGCCACTCCTGCGCAGCCTGGCAGACAGCATACCCGTACAGCCCGCCGCTGCAGACGCCCCATGCCAGGGTGGCAAGACTGCTGGAAGCAGGGCAGAGGCTGAGCAGGCGCAGCCATTCTACTTTGGGGCAGTGCACGTCCTTGAAGAAATTCCGGCGCACGCAAAAAACGCAATGGCAGCTGGCCCAGCCTGGCTCCAGCTGATGCAGGCCGTGGTCCGCATGCTGGGCCGGCTGCAACAGCAGCAGCAGCCGCGCAGCGGGGCCAGCTGTGCTGCAAACGCCGCCCACGAGCTGGTTGGCCTGGCCCTGCAGCTGCTGCACTTCTTGCTCGATTGTCAAAGCGAGCTGCTGCTGGAATGCGCGAATTCTGCGCCGGAGGGGCAGCAGCCGCCGAGGCAGCAGCTGGAGCAACGTTGCCTTGCTGTCAGCCTGGCAACCTGGCAGGCCGTCGAGGCCTTATCGGCAGTTGCGGCCCTGTTGGATGCGCCTGAGCTGGGTGACAAGCAGCTCCTGCTGCCCCGCTTTGCAAAGCTATTGAAGACGCTGGGTGAGCGCGCTCCTTGCGGATGGCTTCCGATATCGATGTTGCCTGCAGCGTAATTTTGCAGCTTGCATGCTGCGGGGTGGCTTTGTGGCCCAGTCTACGCCCTGGCCCCTCCCCTGCAGGTGTGTCTTTTGACATGCTCTACACTTATGAGAACCACCCCCGTTGGCGCTGGGCCCAGGTCCTGCTGCTGCCCGCTGCCATGGAGGCTGCTCTGCGGTGCACCGCCGGGCTGCGCCTGTCCCAGCCCAGCCTTGAAGCAGACAGCATTGCAGCTGCAGAGGAGGCTGGAGGCAGCTGCGCAAATGCCCTCCGGTACCTGGCCTGCTGCGCAGAGCTCCAGGCCCTTAAGGCTGCTGGGCAGTCATGCGAGGCAAGGGGCCTGGATGCGCTGCCAGCTGGGCAGCTGGTGCGCCGCATGACGGCGCTGGCCTCCACCGCCCTCAAGGTCATTGCCGTGCTGCACAGCAGGGGTCAGGCAGCAGGGCCCCTGGACTCATGGCTGCTGTGCGCGCTCCAAGGGTGCTGCGTGCTGACGGCCTTCGCATTGCTGGATGCACCAGAGGTGCCAGCCTCTGGACGAGGGCTCAGGTGGGGCTGGGCATGCTTGGGTTTGATTGCTGCATGCCGGTCGAACAGCAGGCGCATGTGGTGCTGCTATGCGTGTGTTGCTTGTTGGCTCGTTGCGTGCTGGTGGCGTGTAGGTTTAGGGGGGCGAGGGTGGGGGTGGGGCGCGCACACCTGGGCCCGCAACAGCTTTTTGTGTGACACCTGCTAATGTGGGGGCAGCTAGCTCAACTGCAGTCGTGCGGCGGAAGTTGGTTGAGAGCCTGATTACCTCTGGATGCCCCCCTGCCTGCCCTTCAGGCCGCTGCACTGCCTCCTGCTGCTCTCGGAGGAGGCCCTCTCGCTGGTGCAGCCCGCAGCGCACCCTGAGGTGTGCAAATCGATACAGGGGCTGCGAGATATATTTCGAAGCAGGCAGGAAGAGAATGACGACCCTTCTGAGGAGGCGGAGGCTGTGCGGCGTGCACAGGCGCTAGCGGAGCTGCCCGGCTGCGCCCACCTGGCCTGCACCAACCTGGCCGGCGCCAGCGAGGCGCAACTGCGCACGCGGGCCTGCAGCGGCTGCCGCGTGGCGCGCTACTGCTCCACCGCCTGCCAGCTGGCGGACTGGCGGGCCGGGCACAAGCGCGTGTGCGCTGCGCTGGCGGCAGCGCGGGCAGCAGAGCCGTCCGAGGCGGCAGAGCACGCACAAACCGAGAGAGGGGAGGCAGACTAGCGCCCATGTGCTGTGTATAAGCCGTTTGATGCATTGTCGCTTTTGTTCCAATCAGACCTGCAGGCAATTGTTATCATTCCAGCGCGACGGCCGCTGATATGACTGCAAAGAGCCGGTGCTGCACGGTGGACGTGGACATAACAAGACTGCAGCGCCCGGGCCGGGGCAGACACCGAGTTGCTGCATGTCTGGGCTGCTGCGCCGACGAGTGACGCCCGCAGCGGCAGCAGTCAAGGCAGCTGCCAGTGCAGGCGCTGCCGAGCCTGCAGGCATGCAGCAGGTGCAGGCACAACAGTCTGTCCCAGCCCCGCGACTGGGAGAAGAGCAGCAGGGCCAGCAGCGGCAGGCACCAGCGCTGTCATCAAGGGGCTGTTGGGCAGGCGGCGGCGCCACGCGGTTTGATGAATAGTGTTGCCACGGGCTAGCTGGGGCGATTCCCTGGTTGCCAAGTCATGCCGCTCATACGGCAGTTCATTGGGACAGAGGCGGCGGGCTGCTGGGGCCCCTCTCATGCCTGCCCCCGTCCCTGATTGATCTGAGATGTCATGCTGTGCAGTGGATGACATTGAGCTTTGTTGGCCTTCCTGTGGGACGAGCATGCAGGCACAAGACCCTCGCCACGCCAGCTCAGGTGCCTGCTAGTCTCCCCCGAGTCCCGTGAGACTATCGAACTGCTGGGTGCTGTTGCTACGACGCAAGAAAGCATACGAAAGCCAAGAGACGGCAGCCATTTGAGTGGTAGCACCTGCACGGAGGCTGTGGGTTGACGGGCCCAAACCCCCGCTGTTTGCACCCCTTCTGAGCCTGCGAGATTGTCCAGGGGCATCTTCTGGCGCTGCTCGTCGCTAGCAGGGCGCACGCCTCTCCTCCCGCAGCACGGGTGGGCCCCTTGCAGCTGCCTGTTGAGCCCTGAGAGGGCACAGCAAAAGGGGAGCCAACCTACGCGGCCCAGCATGGTTTGCTGCCGCTCATGCCCACTGCAGGCCGCTGCTGTGGTGCAGGCCGCTGCTGCCGCTCGCTACTGCTCCTGCCGCCAGCATTTCTCACATGGACACGCCGCCCCTGCCCTGCCCGTCCTTGGCCCCGTTGCAGGCGCATGATGTCTGGCATTGAGGCGCAGCTGAGTGTCCTGCGGAGGCACTTGCCTCTCAAATCGCTGAGCGATGCCTCCGAGCGCCAGCTGACGTCGGCTCTAGGAGCCATCAGGGATCGCATCAATGACCTCGAGCTCTCTTGCAGCACGTCTGGATCCGCCGAGCTTGTCGGGCTGCTGAGGTGAGGTGCTGCAGACAGACAAGCTTGTAGACTGCTTGCTGTGAGGGACCCAATGCATAATGGGCGTGGTCAAGGGCTTGCGGTACCTGACAACTGGCAAGAGCTAGCCCCTGCAGGTGCCTGGCGCAGCTCGGCCGGCCCCTGGCCGCCCAGGCAGAGCGCTCTGCAGGCAGCATGTGCAGCTTATCCCCCCAGGCCGACCTGCATGCCATGCTCATGTTCTCGATGGCGGCCGCAGCTGCAGCGATGCTGGGCGCCCTGGACAGGCAGGAGCAGCTCCCTGCTGCCTCGCGGCTGAGAAAGCAGGAGCTGGCCCTGCTGCTTAGGTGGGCACGCGCCATGTTCCCTGCCTATGCCGCCCTCATACGCCGCGCCCAGATTGACGGCATCAGAAGCAGCGCAGGCAGCGTCGACAGCGCCTGCCCGGTCGACAGCACGGCGTCACTTGATTCCGCGAGTTTCTTCATCATACGCATAGCAGACCCGCTGCGGTTAGCTGTGCTGCACTGCATCGAGCGCGCCCAGCTGCCGCCGTACGCAGCCGCAGTGCAGCAGCTGCGGCGCTGCGTGCCGCAGTTCCTGGCGAGCCTGGTTCCCTGGCTGGGCCAGCTGCCACTGCCAGGTGGGCAAGTGCGCCGTGCATGTGGGCATGTGACTACAGCTCAGCTGCTCTCTGCCGCATGCTCAGCTGTGTCTTGGGATGCGAGAATCTGCTTCCCGCCTGCCCTGTCTTTTAAGTCCCTCTGTTGCTTCTGTCACTTGCAGGACAGCCAGGGAGCAGCCTCGAGAAGTGGCACCCAGTCTTAAAGCTGATGTCCGTGCTGACGAGTGAAGCAGAGCTGGCAGAGCCTGCACAGCTGGCTCTTGACTCCGCGCCGGCTGGCACTCCTCTCGGTCAGCAGCTGGCCTCCCACCTGCTGCCACTCTTGCGCAGCCTGGCAGACAGCGCGCCCGTACAGCCTGCCGCCGCAGACGCCCCATGCCAGGGTGGCACGAGTGCCGCTAGCAGCACAGAGGCTGAGCACCTGCAGCCGCGCTGCTTCGAAGTGGCAGCGTACATCCTGGATGAAATTCCTGCCCATGCGAAAACTGCAATGGCAGCCGGCCCAGCCTGGCTCCAGCTGATGCAGGCCGTGGTACGCATGCTGGGCCGGCTGCAGCAGCAGCAGCAGCCGCAGCACGGTCGCGCCGCGAAGGCCGCCCATGAGCTCGTTTCCCCGGCCTTGCTGCTGCTGCACTTTTTGCTGCTTCGTCAGGGCGAGCTGCTGCTAGCTTGCTTGCAATCGGCGCTGGCAGGGCGGCAGCAGGGGCAGCAGCAGGGGCAGCAGCGGGGGCAGCAGCTGGAGCAGCGCTGCCTTGCGGTCAGCCTGGCAGCCTGGCAGGCCGTCGAGGCCGTTCCTGCACTTACGGCCCTGTTGGATGCCCCCGGGCAGGATGACATGCGGCTCCTGCTGTACCTGTTTGCAAAGCTATTGAAGACCCTGGGTGAGCGCGCTTTTTGGAGGTGGTCTTCGCTTGTGGTTTGGCCTGCAGCGCGGCGCCAGTTTCGGCACCACGCACGCTGGCGGGCGGCTTATGCCCGATGCTTTGCCCTGCCCCTGCAGGGGTGATCTTTGGGCAGCTAAATGTGCATGAGTTTTACCCCCGGTGGCGCCGGGCCCAGGCCCTGCTGCTGCCCGCTGCCCTGGAGGCCGCCCTGCGGTGCGCCGCCAGGCTGCGGCTGTCCCAGCCCAGCCTCGAAGCAGGCAGCATGGCAGTTGCACACGAGGCTGCGGGCAGCTGCGGGGACGCCCTCCTGTACCTATCCAGTTACGCAGAGCTCCATGCTCAGCGGGCTAGCAGCGCTGCAGGGCAGGCGTGCATGGCAGGGGGCCTGGAGGCGCTGCCAGCTGAGCAGCTGGTGTGCAGCCTGATCGCTCTGGCCTCCACCACACTCAAGGTCATTGCTACGCTGCGCAGCGGGGGTCATGCAGCAGGCCCCCCCCTCGGCTTGGGCAGCCTGGAAGCCAATCTGCTGGGCACGTTCAGAGGGTGCAGTGCGCTGCTGCGTGGTGCGATGCTGGTCGCGCCGCCAGTGCAGGCTGTCAGCCGGGTCATCAGGTGAGACGGCGCATGCTTGGGTTGGGCTGCTGCACACCGGCCGAACAGCAGGCGCATGGTGGTGTTGGTGGTGGTGGGGTGTGCGTGTTGGGGGGCGTTGGGCCGGGGGTAGGGCGCGCACACCCGCTACAGCTTTCTGTGGTTGCCTGCTGCTGTGTGTGTGTGGGCAGCCGGCCTGCTTGCGGTTGCGCTGTGGCGAATGCTTGAGAGCCCGGCCAACACTGGATCCCCCCTGCCTCCAGGCTGGATCGCTGCCTCATGATGCTCTGGGAGGATGCCATCTCGCTGGTGCAGCCCCTGGCAGACCCTAAGCTGCTCGATCTCATACAGCGCATGCACAAAACAATCCGCGGCAGGCATCAGGCAGCCGACGGGGATGTGGGGGCTGTGCAGCGCGCGCAGGCGCTGGCGGCGCTGCCCCGCTGCGCTCACCTGGCGTGCACCAACCTGGCGGGCGCCAGCGAGGCGCTGCTGCACACGCGGGCCTGCAGCGGCTGCCGTGTGGCGCGCTACTGCTCCACCGCCTGCCAGCTGGCCGACTGGCGGGCGGGGCACAAGAGTGTGTGTGCTCTGCTGGCAGCGCTGCGGGCAAGAGAGCAGACAAAGGCGGTGCAAGGGGCACGCAGCGAGGGCGGGGAAGCAAACTGACGCCTATGTGCTCTGTACGCGCACTTCCATGCGTTGCCTCTCTTGTTCCAACCAGATCTGCTGGCAATCACCTTCCAGCCACCTGCTGCCGGCCTGGGCCAGAACTCGCTCTGGGTCTGACAGCACCAGCAGTTTGTGTTGCGTTGTGGTTTGACAGACAGTGATCGCGAGCAAGCAGAAGTCTGCTGGTGGTGTGCACATCGCGTGCTCTCTGTTTCTAAAATGCCGTGGGGGATATCTCTCAAAGATCAGCGCTCGGTTGTGAAAAGCAGTACAAGAATGTCGGGCGGGGAGTCAAGAGCGGGGGAGTGGGCGTGCTGCGAGGAAAACTGGGAGTCGGTGTAACTAGAAGTTGGGTTCTATGTGTGGGTCAAGGCAGAGCGTGCATGCATGCAGATGGGGATGCCGTGCAAGGAGTGAGGGCTGCTCTACAGGCTACCGGGAAGGGGCGGCCAGCGTGGCAGCTACTGCCCATGCAGCAGCCGCAGGTCCTCTGCATAGAACTGGGACAGGGCGTCGTAGCAGTGGCGGTAGCGCCCCCGGAACATGGCGTCCTTGTCGCACAGGTTGAGGGTGCCCTTGCGGGGCTCCCACTCCTCTGGGGGCAGCTTGATGTGGCTCGCGGTGCCGTCGCCTTGGGCGGCGGGGGAGGGGGAGGGCGCAGGGGAGGCAGCTGAGCTGAGCGGCGCCTGGCCTGCCGGCTGTGGCGCCGCGACCGCCAGCTGCCGTCGGCGCAGCCAGCTGCCCAGCGCGGCGCCGATGCCGGCGCCGCTGCTGCTGCTGCCCCCCGGCTCGCTCTGCTGGCAGGAGCCGGAGTTGATGTTGACATGGCCCAGGTCCCCGCGGCGGGGCACCCTCAGCTTGGGCACGCCGGGCCGCTGGTTGAGCAACTCCACCAGGGAGGTCAGGTCCTCTTCCATGGACTCCACCCTGCCCACCCAGTCCACCGCCGGGCGCCCATCGTCTGTTGTGAGACAGTGCGCCTGCGGCCCTGCGTGCTCGTAGTGGTGCCTCGGGCTGGGCAGGCAGCAGTGCTGGCCGGCCCGGGGGCTGCGTTGGTGGGAGGGGAGGGGAGGAGGGAGTGCTGCCTGTTGCAGCGCGGGCGCTTGCACGCCATTCCCACCCCCTGTGATGTACGACCGCAGGTGGGCAGCAGGCGTGCCGGGCATTCCAGCTGCAGGCTGCAAGCCAACCAATCCTCTCGCGTTTCTAGCACCTGTGCTTGGCGTTGCACAGACTGCCTGAATTGACCTGCGCAAGCTGCCGCCGCCGGTGCGCACCTGGCTTTGGGTGCCCTGGCGTTGCACATGTCGGCCAGCATGTAA
>KQ482063.1:1003108-1013172 GCA_001430745.1 Auxenochlorella pyrenoidosa | reverse complement strand
GCCCGGCTGCTCCGGAAGTTCCAGCTGCCGCCTGCCCCGCCTGCGCAGCAGCCGGCCCCGCCGCCCCACCTGGATCATGAGCTTGGCGCACTCGTTGCAGGGGAACATAGTGACGTACACCCTGGCGCCTGCCACTGCATGGATGGAGGCAAAGCAGGGGGGGCAACCCGCCGGCCATCAGCTGGCTGGCAGCAGCCCGTGCCCAGGGCGGCGCCGCATGCTGCTGCGCCCCCTGGGAGCCATCCACAAGAGGTACGGGTGGGCATGGCAGCGAGACGGGCTCTGCGCAGCTGAAGGGTGAGGCCGTTCACGCTGCCAGGCAGGAAGGTTGGGGGCACGCGGCAGCTGTCACGTCGCTGCGCCTATCCCTGCAGGGCAGCCCCCACCCCACCCCCCCACCCCACCCGAGGCGCCATTCTTGTTGAGTATGGCGTTCATCTCGGCGTGGCACACGTAGGGGTATTTGGTGTCCAGGGGGTCGCCCCGCCGCGACTTCTTGGCCCAAGGCAGCTGCGCAGCAAAGCGTGGCAAAGCGCAGCACAGCGGCTGGGTGGGCAGCGTGATGACATGCCAGTGACCCAGGCAGCAGCCAGCAGTGGAGTCGTGCGTGGAGCGACTGCCGCACAGGCCAGCGAGCAGCAGTCGGCAGGCGTGGGGATGGGCGGGCAGGCGGGCGGGCGTCCTGGCGAGCACACCTCACTATCTGCGCAGCCACGGGGGAAGCCGTTGTAGCCGATGCCGCAGATGACGTTGTTCTGGTCCACGATGCAGGCGCCCACCTGTGAGCATCGGCAGGGCCGGCAGGCGGCGTTGACTGCGTGCACGACCAACAGCTTGCGACAAGGGTGCGCAGATCGGCATGGCGCTGATGCTTGCTACAGAACTGCTACCCTGCAACTCTGGTGGTCTCAGGACAGAATGCGCTGCTGGACTTCCGCACTCAAACACCGCTCAAAGGCTGCTGGGTTCTGCGCAGGCTTCCACTGCTGCGCAGCCTCAGGCGCCACCCAGCTCGCCTGCTTGTTTGGGTCCTTTGAGCGCTGGGCGCTCAGGAAGGCCACCGCCATGAAGTAATCGTCCCAAGACAGGTAGCTGCGGGTCGGTGAGGGAACAAGGAGCGTGATGGGCAGGCAGAAGCGGCAGCAGCGGCAGAGTGGCAGCAGGCAGCGGCAGCGAATTGCTCGACAGCGTGCATGACACCATCGCCGCTTCCAGCTTACCCCTGACGCGGAGCGGGATCGTAGGGATCGCTGGGATGCTCGGAAGCGAGCTCCCCGTTCAAAGCGGCATGTCCGCCCTCAACTGCCGGCGCTTCCGATGCTTCTCTCCGGTGCATGTGTGCTCTTCTCTGCTGCAACAGACACGTTAGCAGTGCGCCCGCCGCTGCCGACGTCGCAGCCACGAGCAACATTGCCCTGGAGCTGCTTTCGGCCATTTCAGCTGGCTGTGATGCAAGCAGAGGATGGAAGCAACGGAAAACGATACATCAGGCATCCATGCAAGCCATAGTACATGGGGCGCATCCGCCTGCAGCGCCCAGCGCCGCCTTGCTGCCACGACTGCCCTAATTCTCAATGCTTGTTGCCCAAAATGTACTGCTGACAGAGGGCAAGTGGGCCGCAGCGAACCCCAGGTTCATGAGACGGGTGTTCAGGGGGCACCGCTGCGCAAAGCAGGTCAGGAATGAGGAGAGCTAAGCTGTTGGGAGAGTGGGAGGCATGGGGATGGCAAGGGGAGAGGAGAGGTGAACAAAATGCGGCAGCGATTCGCCAAAAAAACAGAGCAGTGCAAACAGGTATGGTGAAAGACACTAGTGAACGTGAACAAGGTCGAGAGAGGCATGCATTGCAGCATTGGAGAAGTCACACGCTGGCAGAGTCGCCAGCGCACACGAGGCTCGCATGGGCATTTCCGCTTTTCAGGCAGGCAAGCACATCCTCCGGTTGACCGCAGAGCTGGCTGTGCTTGCAGACCATCCAGAGAAGCAAGGTGCGCCGGCCAAGTGGGCGGTCACCCGCCAAATTTCTCGTTCTTAAAGATGCGGCCCGACTCGTCATCCAGGTAGGCAGCAGTCTTGAGGTCCAGGTGTTCAAAGCGCACGCTGCCGATCAGCCGCTCTGGCAGCTCGTCCTCCGCCTGCAGGGCTTGGGGTTGAGGGCCAGCAAGGGTGTGAACAAGGCTGAACGGCGTGGATAAGGGGCATGACAGCACCGCGCCCGAGACTCTGCCACGCCATGCCCAGGCAGTGACCGGGTGCGGGCATGCGCGCAGCGGGACACATCGCCCACACGACTGTCCCCCAAGGCCGCACGCGCAGCCTGGCACAGGCGCCTGAGGGCCCCGCGCGGCGCGCCCTGGCGCCCCCCCTGCTGACCTGTCCCTCCACCAAGGGCGCCAGGTCGACGACCAGGCTGGTGATGGCCCCCACCACCAGGGAGGTCACCGAGTTGGCCACTGTGTTGGAGGTGATGTCAACGTCCACCTGCGGGGCGGGGGCGCGGCAGCGTGTTGCGACCAGCAACGCCCACAGCGCGGGGCGGGGCGCGGCAGCGTGTTGCAACCAGCAATGCCCACAGCCCGGAGGCCCGCTGCCCGCACTCCACCCCAGCTGCCTCCCGCCTCGTCCCAGCAAACCCGGCATTCACCAAGACCTGGCCCAGCATGAGCTGGCCAGCCAGACGACCCTGCCAGCCTCTCCCTCCGCAGCTTCCGTAGCGAGCTCCCCCCCGCCCTGGCTGCGAAGCCGACCATACAGCCTGCGCCTAAATTGGTGCCGCGAGCAGCTCCTCCCTGCCCTTGCTGCCACGCCCCCCCTCTCCAACCAGGCGGGCGCCCCGGCCCACACACCTCGAAGTAGTTTGGCCCCCGGAAGTATCGTGTGGCCAGCTTCTGCCCCAGCAGCACGGGGGTGGTGCCCACGCTCTGCTTCACGATCCACGACCCCTTGACGATGCGCGGGATGAGCTTGAACTTCTTGTTGCGAACGGCGTCGGCCTCGGGCCCGTCACCTTGCATCCACCTGCGGGGCGCGTCGGCGGGCGAGCAAGTCATCATCAGAGGGGAAAGCACGCGGGCAGCGCAGGCAGCTGGGGGTCATCGCACAACAGGCTGGTGACGGTGAGCGGGGGCCGTACGCGCAGCCAACCAGATGCACGCCGCCGGGCTCTCGCTTGCCAACAGAGCTGGCAGGGCCCTGCTGTGAGCCGCCCCGTCGCCAGGCACCGCAAGCCACGCCCCTCCGCCTGCCTGCCAGGGCCCCGCCGACTCGCTCACTCGCAGAGGTTGGTGAAGAAGGCGCGCACGGTGCCGTTCTCGTCCTCGGGCCACGCCGCGCACAGCGTGTCCAGGCTCTCGGTCATTGGGTTGAGGGGCGCGGTCCACACCATGGTGAGGCTGCAGGGGGGCGAGGCATCGCATGGACAGGTTGGCGCCGCATGCCGCGAGGCAGGCCTGCGCCCGATGCAGGGCGTAGCTGCAAGGGCGCGGTGATGCAGCGCCGCTGGCTCAGTCAAACAGCAGGTTTATGGCCAGCATGCCTGCCCCCGGCCAGCGGCCCTCTCGCTGCCTACCTGATGGGCGGGTTGGCCGGCACCATGAGCTGCAGGATGAACATGAAGGGGGCGGCGCAGTACCTGCAGGCACCGGGGGAGGGACAGGCACAGAGGGATCACAGCCAAGGTGGGCGGATGGCAGGAGCGGCACCAGAGCCCTGGCACGCATGCTTTTGAAAGGGTAGGCAAGGGCGGCACAGCTGGGTTGGCAGGCCCTGGCGCAGATGCCACCGCGATCCCCCGCGCAGCCAGAGCCAACGCGCGGCCCCTGCGGCGTGGCCCCTCAGAGGCGGGGCAGCGCGCGCGGCGCTCACTTGACGGAAGGCAGGAAGCGTGCCATGTGCCACATGGGCTCATCCACCTCCACCAGCTCGGCAGAGTACAGGTCAAACACGGGCATGGCGGCGGGGATCTTCTTGCGGTCTGCAGCCGCCGCGGGGGAGGCAGCGGGTGCAGGGCGCGTGGGACCCGGCAGGCAGGCAGCTGCAGGCAGCATAGGAAACGCCGCGTGTGCAACGCGCACAAGGATGCCAGTCCCTCCCTGGAAAGTGCACGTCGCGCCGCCTGCCTCCCATGCCCCCGCCCCCGCCGCATGGGTGAGCGCCACACTCGCTGCTGACCTGCGAGGTAGTGCTTGCCGCGCACGCGCAGGTCTGCGGTGCCTGGGCAGGACCAGTACCGCCGCGCAGCGGTGCCCTGCACACAACGCGTCGCTCGCCCGCAGGCGGTGAGCCATCGCCGCCCAGCCGGACACTGGCAGGCTGCATGCAGCTGGCCTAGCGCTCCTGCCAGCCTCCAAGCAAACTCACTATCACGCCAACATGGACAGCAAGCAGCGGGTTTGCCAGCAACGACTCTTGCGTACCCAGCTGCGCCCATCCATACAGCGCCCCAGATGGCAAGGACGCCCACGGCCCACCTGCACAGCCCAGCGCTCCTCCTCAGGCACCTCGCGCGCCTGCTGCCCAGCCAGCGCCTGCCGCACCGCTGCCAGCTCCTCTGCGCTGGCGGCGGGCGCCTTGGCGGCCTCCCCGTCGTGGCTGGCCCTGCGCGAGGGGCCGCCAGACAGGGCATCCAGGAACTCGGCACCCCCACCCTCCCAGTCGCCGTTGGCCGCGCTTGCTGTATCGGCCAGGCGCTTTGAGCCTTGCAGGTCCTGGCTGTGCCGCCCAGAGTAGGTCAGGAAGGTGGTGGTCCTGCACGGGGGGCGCCAGGTGCTAGGACAGCTGGGGTTCGGCCATTGCGGCAGCCTGCTCAGCGCGGCATGCAAGCCCATGGTGCTGCAGCCTGAGGCGACAGTACGGCTCCGGAAGCAGTGCTGTGCTGCAGCCTGTCGGGTGCCCGGTCGGTGCTGGTTCCGCCTGCACCCAGGGCTGCCCCGCTGCCGCAACGCCGCGCTGACCTGGCAACCCCGCGCGCCGAGGCCGACGCCGCTGCTGTGGACTCTGACCGCGGCGTCTCTGCGTGCTCTTCCAGAGCGTCCCCCATGGAGTAAGGCCGCACCACAAAGCGGCTCTGCTCCACCTGCACCGCAACCAGCGCAGGAAAGAGAGGAGAGGACGCAGCGAGAGTCGCCCGACTGCGCTTTTGTCTCTGCGACTCTTGGACTGCTGCGGCTGCCCAAGGGGGCGCTAGCAGCCGCTGTGCACCCCTGCAGCAACCGCACTTTCCATGCCACCCGGGCACACGGCCCCGGCTCGCCTTGTCGCGCAGCATCACCACCGACAGCAGCATCGGCTCCAGCCAGGCGCGGAGCAGCGTCTCAGACAGCGGCGCGCCCAGCCGGCGGATCAGGCTGCGCCGGCTGAGCCAGCCGCCCAGGTCCACCTTCATCACCAGGGTGACCAGGCACTCCTGGGAGGGGCCGCCGCCTGCGGGCAGGGTCGGCAGCATCGTTATGCACAACACGTCAAGCTGGCACAGAACTCATATGAAAGGCAGCAGCCCCAGAGGGCGCCGGGGCAGTGCATACATCGTGGCACCGCACAGGCCTGCAGCGGGGCTTGCCTGTGTAGCGCGGCAGCAGCGGGGCGACTGTGAAGCCCGCCGCCTGCACCTGCGCCCGCACCGGCGACTTCCAGCTGCGGCATGCGTCGAGCAGGCGGGGCATGGGACCACGTCAGGTGCGAGGGCCGGGATGAGGACGTGTGCACCCTGCCCCTGAGCACGCACATGAACAGCTGCGCATGGATGCCGGCGGCCTGTACGGCAGGGGCGCAGGCCTCACTTGAGGAGGCCGCCCTTGGACTGCCGCGCCTTGCGGTGGTTGGTGGACTGGTACAGCACGATGTACGTGCCGTCTGCGTCCTGCCGCCACGACCGCAGGAGAACCTGGGGCAAGGGGCGGGCGCCGCATGGCGCGCTGCGTGAGGCGGCGCCGGGCAACGCAGGGGCGGCCCAAGCCAGCAGCTGGGCCATGCGGACTCGCTGCTCAACAGCATGCAGCCCTGCAGGCAGGCGCGCACCATCTCGCGCGGCGCGCACAGCTTGCCCACCAGGCCGCCCGGCTGGAAGGAGTGCAGGACCACCTGCGGCGCAGGGGATCAGTACGGCCGGTGCTGCTGTGCAGCATGCACCAGCGGCCAGCGGGCCCAGCAGCGCCAAGTCAAGCATGCATGCTAACTGCGCACCAGCGGGCCCCCTTGCCTTTTCGCCCCCCCCCCCCCACCCACCCACCCACCCACACCCACACACCCACACCCACACAGCACCCCTCCGACTCCCTGGGCCAGCTCACCTGGGTGTGCTTGTCCACCACCTCAAGGACCCGCTCCTCCCCATGCAGCATGCCTGCGCTCTTGGAGCCGCTGCTGGCCATGAGCACCTGAGCGGGGAAAGGGGTGGTAAGGGGTGATGGCCAGGCTACTGAGACGCAGGGCGAGTAGGGCTAAGCTTGCTCCCTGGAGCAGAGGGCAGGGCAGCCTGTCCTTGGCTCACACAGCGGCATGCGTTGCGGCTCTCCTGCCCGTGATGCTCCCAAGCAGCCGCCTCGCGTCGCCATCGAGAGCGAGAACGCTGCCGCCATGCCCAACAGGGCCACCGCCTGCCCCCCCACCCGCCTCGCCCGCCCACCTCGAAGCACTCCTGCGGCGAGGAGCGCACGATGGCCGACACCATGAGGGCGCCGCCCTCGCCGTCCAGCCCCTCCTCCTCGGCATACACCGCCACGCCGTTGACGTGCCGCACCGACTGCCACGCCCGCATCGACCGCTCCTCCTCGGCCCGCGCCTGCGCCTGCGCCTGGGCTGCCGCCGCTGCGCCGGCGGGCATCGCGCCGGCGGGCCCCGCGCCGGCATCGTCTTGCCCGGCTGCCAGGTCGGAGGGCACCCGCAGCGGGCCGGAGCCAGCTGCAGAGCAGACGCAAGCACGCAGGACTCGGGTGGTGTGTGTTGGGGAGCGGTGGAGGTCGCCAGCAGAGCGAGCTGCCGTTCAGTACGCACCCACACCAGGGCAGAGGCAATCGGCCAGCAGGCCCCCACTCACTGCTGCCGCCGCTGCTCAGGCGCTCCAGACTGCGGATCAGGGCCGACAGCTGGCCATGCCACTGCTGCGCCAGCGCTTCATCTGCAAAGCACAGCCGCAGGCTCTCCGCGGCAAACAGCCCTGTGAAGCCGAAGTGTACGGTGAATGAGTACTGCAGGGGCAGGAAGGCGAGGAATGCAGTCGACGCACATGTGGGCATGCAACAAGCAGGTGAGAAACAAGCACCCATGCATGCGACCAGGCTGGCAGTCTTCCACCGTGCCTGCTTGGAGGGGCAGTCCTCCACCCCGCAGGAACACCAGTGCCTGGAGCATCTCTCCTCGCCCCAAAGCATGCTGCAGGGCCTTGTCTGGTGCATCTCACGCCGCGGCGCCGCGGCACCCCCGGAGGCGCCGCCCCGCGCAGCACCCACCATCTCCACATCCGTGTACTTGGCCGCCACCAGCGCCACCAGCGTGGATGTGTCCACCCGCAGGTGGAAGGTGCCCTTGTCCACCTCGCTGACCGAGCAGGCGCGAGTGATGGGCCAGACCTTTGAGGGCTCGGCGTCGCCCGAGTGCCGATAGCTGGCCAGCACCGGCGGCTCAGCAACGCCGGCGATGGATGCAGCGCCGGTGCCAGACAGCAGCTGCATCCAGCGCTTGTTCACGAGGCGGTCGGCCACGTTGCTCTCGCGGCAGACGACGCCCTCCGCCAGCACGCTGCGCCCCTCTGCCGCCTTGGAGGGCGAGCGGAAGTGCGTCATCGCCAGGGGCGCGCGCCCAAGGCCGGGCGGTTGTCAGGCAAGGGCTGCGGCGCAAGCTTGATTGGTTTATCTGTGCGGGAAGGGCAGGGCCAGGGCACCAGGGCAAGTTGGTGAGCGCGGCCCTTCGGCGGTGGTGGCAGCGGGAGCAGGAGTGGCCCTTGCAGGCTGCACGGCAGGCAAGTGAAGCTTATAACCGTACAGATCCGCAAGGGTGGAAGGTCAAGCAAGGGCTGAAGGCCAGCAGGAGTGGTTGCGGGCAAAAAAGCCCTCGAATACTCACCCCCTGCCGCCCTTGCTTGCCGACCTGCGCACGAGGGCGCCGCACAAAACGGGACAGCAAAAGGGGTTCGCGGGTGCACCAGGCCGTGAAGGGGCGGTCAGAACGGGTCGTGCTGGGCCTCTCGGCGGGATTGCAGGTTGCGCACTGCCCAAGGCAAGGTGATCACGAGATGCTGAGAACGCAGCTAGCAGAGCCCAACTTGCCCCGCCAGGCTGTCCTCCACATAAGTGGCAAACTTTCTTGTTGATTGAACACCCCATTGCTGCAACTCGTGCCTCTCATCGCTGCCAAATTCTGACGGGTTGCGATCGTGGGTGCACCTGGGCAGCACATGAGCGGGGCCAGGCTGCTGCAGGCCGGCAGGCTGTGTGTTTTGGGACTTAGAGCGCATGTTAGACCATCTGCAATCACCGACGTAGCGGCAGCGCTGCAGGGCGCTTCAGACGTCTTAGGAACTCCGTTGTGGCAGCGCTCCTTCAGCGTCACGCCTGCTTTTGGATCGCAGGAGCATCAGGTGAGCATTATGACAGCCGCGATTCGGCCGCCAGCTTTAGGTTGGCAGTGCAGCGGCGCCGCTGGCAGCTGGCGGCAAGCAGGCCAGCGCGCCACTGCTGCAGGCACCCTGTTGCAATCCTTCTTCAGAACTTTTGAGTTCGCTTTCACAATGGTCTGCAGGCAGTACCTCGTCCACATGACCACCATCAGGAGAAGCAGCAGCACGCGCAGCAGCATGCAAGGGGCAGAGCCCACCATGCCGGAGCTCGGCGCAGCGGCGGCCGCCTCACGCGCCAGATGCCCGCGCTCTACATCCCCGATGCGTGGCATCAGCAGGTGGAACACCAGTGTTGAATTTTCTGGACCTTAGGGGACAAGTGTGCTGTATAACAGGAGGAGAGAAGGGCGGAGGGGAGAGAGATCTGGGTGTTCTCAGGATCCCTCGGGAGGGGATGCAGGCTCACGCAGGCATCCCCTGGGCTGCCCGCCGGCCACGTCACCCCTTCCCCGTGCTGCCTGCCTTCCTCCCGTGCTGCAGGCATCAGAGGCGGACAAGAACCTGCCCCTTGTCACGGAAATGCGGCAGCTCATTGACGCTGGGAGGCTGAAGGAGGCGCGAGCCCTGTTTGAGGCTGCGGTGGCGCCTCTCAAGGCAGCGGTGGAGCAGGCAAGCCGAGAGGCGGGCGAGCAATATTTCGCGCCTCTTCTGCAAGCACCTGCGCGCCGCCTGCATCACAGTTGGTACGTCAACCCAAAGAGTCGAGCAGGACACGTCTCTGCCACCCCTGCCCCTCCTGCAGGAGCAGCAGCCAGCGGCAGCAGAGGTGCCGCCGCCCTATGCCTGGAAGCTGCACTTTGCAGTGCTGGTGGCGCTGAGCGCCACCGCGCTACACATGTCAAACGTGCTGGGCCTGATGCGCAAGCTGGGCATGCCTCCGCAGGTGCGGGCCGGGCCGGGCGCCCAGCGCCCCGCGGGGTGTGCGCGGCAGCGAGAAAGGGGCACGGATGGGCACAGCGCCGCCACGGCCTCTCTGGTGACGGGGAATTTACCTTGCTGCTGAGCCTGATGCCTTGCCTGCTGTGCACACCTGGCCCCCCATCTGCCTGGCCTGCAGCCGGCGTGCTATGTCATCACGCTGCGTCAGATGGCCCGCCAGGGCGTCGGCCACGCCGCCTACACCACAATTGCACAGATGAAGGTGAGGGTGGTTGCAGCTGAGCTGGCGCGGGCGCAGCGCAAGCAGGCGTGAAAGACAGCGGACGGCTGCGGTCAAGAGCCTGCACGGCTGGCAGCCAAGGCATCAGTGCCTCGCCAGCTTCGGCAAACCTCAAGCCCCTCCCCCCGCTCCCACCCCCTCGGGTTGCCGTGCCCCTGGTGCCATGTGCCTTTTTAAAACGATAATACGGGCCCCTATCATTTCCCCTGCAGCAGCCTGGGAACCCTCCAGCTCTGCCGTTGCCGCATGCTTGGCATGCAAGAGGCCGCTTGCACGCTGCCCCGACCACAGCC
>KQ482063.1:972142-990702 GCA_001430745.1 Auxenochlorella pyrenoidosa | reverse complement strand
GGCGCCGTCGGGTTCGCCTCGAGTGCACTACCCACGTCGCCTCGCCCTCGCCCCCCCCCCCCCCCCCCCCCCTCCTTCAGTGACCAATGAGGCGTACCTGTTCTACATCTGGACTGTCAGGGTGCGTTGACTCGCGCGAGCGTGTGGTTGATCCGCCGGTGCCGCCCCAAGCCTGCGGGCTGGATGGCGGCTTCTGCGTCTGCAACGGGCCGGAGGCACGGCGTGCACGCCAGGGCGCAGCATGGCCTGCCCAGTCAAGCTGGCCCCCCTGCCACGCTCTCGCTCACAGTCTCGCACTGGTCCATGCGCTGCGCTGCGTGCCCTGCAGCGCCCGCTGGCCTGGGTGGTGCGTGCAGGCCTGCTGCTTGGCTCATGGGCGGCGTGCCTCTACGACCCGGCATACGGTGATGCCGACATATCCACCGCGCAGTGTGAGCTGCACCGCCGCTGCCAGCGCAAACTCCGGGCCCGCTGTGTACACTTGCCCACACGCATGCCCACGCCCACGAGGGCGCTGCAGCGGCCGGCATCCACGCCACGCTGGGCCATGCGGGCTGCCTGCCAGCGCTGGGTCCCACCCAGGCGCTCCGGTTTGGAGCACGCTTGCCACGACGCTCTCCCCCTCATCTGCCCTGCCGCAACCCCCTGCCCTGCCGCACCTGCAGCCAGGTTTGAGGGCGCCTACCTGGTCATCGTGAAGATCCTGTCCTGTGTGCTGCTCTTCACCGTAGCAGAGCTGCTCAAGGTGCGGGGGTCGGGAGGTTTTACTTTTTCCTGTTTCTTTTTGTTGTTTTTGTTTTGCGGCAGAGGGAAGGGGGCCAGAGGCAGGGGACGGCGGCGCCGCGTGCACCCAGCGCTGGGCGCAGGCTGTCGCAGACGCAGCGGCCGGCAGCGCCAAGGGGTGGGCAGCGCACCGATGTGACGGCCGCCTCGCCTCGTCTCGCCTCGCTTTGCAGGTCCTCGTGGCCAAGATGATTGCCTCTAAGTTCAACAGGGAGAGCCACGTGAAGAAGATGCGGGCGGCGCTGAAAAAGGTGGGCCCTGCCGCCCGGCGGGCAGCCGGGCTGTTGTGCTGCCCGGTTTCCCCGCAACTGCAACAGGCGCAGCCTGGCCACTGCCCAAATCATCAGCGGCGTGCCGCCAAGCCTTCCTCTGCCTGGCTGCTGGCGTGCAGGAGCATTACCTGCACGCGCTGCTGCAGCCGCGGGAGCGCCCCGACTGGCGCGGCTGGAGGGCCGAGGACGAGGAGGGCGGCGTGGAGGGCAGCGACGACGGGCTGGATGCCAAGGGAGACGACGAGGGTGACGGCGGACAGGCCAAGTCTCAGCGCAGGTGACCCGGGGGATGCGGGCCTGCTGCGTTTTTTAAATGTGGTTTTGCGGGTTGAAAGGTTTATTTTGGGCCACCTGCCCGGCGCTGCATGCGTCTCAGTCGGCCGGGCAACGCTCATGCTACATGCCTTCTCTGCTCCCCCACCAAGCCACGCCCGCAGGAAGAAGGGGCGGGCCATGCAGCTTGGGCTGTCCCGCCTGTCGGCGCCCATGCCCGGCCTCCAGGGCTCACGCTCATTCCGCTCGATGGTGGGTAGGCACCTGCGCTGCGCTGCGCTGCGCTGGGGGAGCGGCCCTCTTTCTAGCCTGCTGGCTGCTCTGCAATTGCTTTTCTGCCGTCCGCTGCCTGGTTAAGAGTCTGGTCAAGGATTGCTCCATGCACAGCTCCCGCACACAGCCACCCCCATATCGAGGCTCTTGCAGAAGGCCAGCAAACCATCTGAAGCGTGCCCTGCCGCTTTCATGCGTGCCGACCGCTGTGCCGCCCTCATCTCCCCCCTGCAGCTGTCGCCTGCCCGCCTGTTCAGCCGGTCTTCGCGGCGGCTCACCGCTTCTACCGGGGACGTGAGGGGGCTGGCTCCCATTGATGAGTCCAAGGAGGAGGGGTCGACCAGCGGTGCGCGCCTGCTGGCCTGCTCGCTTGCTCGCGCCAACAGATGTTCCAGGGAAACAGGAATGGGCGTGCAGCATGTAGCACACTCAAGAGCGGTTATAGAACATGAGGGCGCAGGAGCTGCGTCACGCAGCTAAATGCACCCTGCCCCGCCTTCGTTGCCTGCCTCCTAACCCCGGTTGCTTGCAGTCGCGGTCCAGATTGGCACGCCGCCTGCCACGCCTGCTTCGGCAGCGGCTGGCCGCCTGGGCGCTGCTGGCAGCCCTGTGCGGGTGCCGCTGGGTGGCCTGAATACCTTTGCTGGGGGGCAACCCAGCCCGCCCAAGTCTCCAGCCAAGGCGGTGAGCCGCTACCTTCTCCGAGCTCTGCCAAGCCTGCCTGATCACAGCATGGCTCCAGTGCACTGCCTTTCGGAGTCGGCGCTGGAGTGAAAGTTACTGTCGAGTTGAGTTTTCTGCTGGGTTTGCATGCCTCTAATCAGCTGGGTGCTCTCTGGATGCAGGCTGCCCTCGATTTTGGCGGAGGTGTGCAGAGACAGGGCAGCGTTGCGGCAGCCCTGCTGAAGCAGGGCAGCATGGCAGCCGGGCCGGGCAGGCAGGGCAGCACTGCCGCCGGGCTGCTGCGGCACGGCAGCGCAGCGGCGGCGTTGACGCGGCAGGGCTCGCTGCCGTCACGCCAGCTGCCGCTGCCCAAGCAGGACGTGCGCGCTGGCAGCACGTCGACTCACAACCCGAATGTAGAGGCAGCCAGCAACTCTGGCCCCCCGCCACGGCAGCAGTCAAAGGTGGGTAGGGCAGGCCTCTGGCTGCATGCATCCAAGCATGCGGAGCAGGCTCTACAGCTGCAGGCCGCCTGCCAGCTGCCTTTCCTAGCGCAAGCACGGCCCGCCGTGCAGAGCATGCGCCTCTGCAACATTCCCGCGGCCCCCCAACCCACCCCCCCTCTCCCCCCCGGGCAGACGCTGGAGCTGCTGGGCAGCAGCAGCGCCAGCAGCGCGCTGCAGCGCGGCGACGTGGCGCTGGCGGTGAAGATGAACCGGGTGGAGAAGCACATCCGCAAGAAGGCGCTGCAGGCGAGGGGGGGGCCTTTGTTGGCAGAGTGTTGAGGGGGTGGCGCGGGCATGCGGTGGGATGCTGGTGGTGGTGGTGGTGTGTGTGGGGGTGGGGGGGTTTGGGGGTTGGGGGCGGGCGTGAGTGCAGCGGTGAGCAGCCCAGCGCTAGCAAAAGGTGCACGCGGCGGGTGGTCAAGCAGCAGCTGGCCGTCGCTACGCCAGGGATTCTCAGGGCCTCAACGCTGCCGAGCTGCTGCTTGACGTGGCATGAGTAGGCAAGGGCGTCTGTTGAGTGTTGCCCGCAGCCTGTGCCTTCACACCCCTGCCCACAGTTCGTGGTTGCCTGCAGGTCACCTTCTACGACGAGCTGTCCATGTCACAGCGGCAGGAAAAGGCGAGTGCAGGGTTTCCTCTTGGCTTGCCGGAGCCGCTGCGCAGGCGGCACGGCGTGCCGGCAGTCGTGCAGACGAGCCGGCCCGGCTGTTGAGCAGCGGAGCCTCGCCTGCGACAGGCAGGCCTCAGTCAGCAGGCAGGCAAAGCTATTGACCAGATGCGTTTGCCACCTGGTCTGGCCTGCAGGTCACCACAGAGATTGAGGCCAAGCGGCTCGCCTTCTTCCTCTTCCACAACATCAAGACAGACCCCGACCGGTGAGCCCAGCCTCCCCACTTTTGAAGAAAAACCCTCGCGTCTTGCATGCCTGCCCTGCGCACTACTCAATTGGCAGTGCAAGCTGGATTAAGTCGACTTGCCGGCAGTAGCTCTGCCGAGGCAAGGGCTGCCCGGGGATGCAGGCGTGCGCTGCCGCTGCGACCAGCTTCTGCTTTGTGTTGCATGCTCCCACTGACATGCCCTGCTGCCGCCCCACCCTGGCCCCGTGCCCACAGGCCCTACCTCATCATTGAAGACCTGGAGTCTTTCATGACAGAGAAGGGCGCCCAGGGCGCGTTTGCGGTGAGCCCCACGCTTCGGCGCGCCGCCGTGAGCGGGCGGCTCCCGCAGGCATTGCTCGTGTACGCACTCAGCAACGACTGGGGAGCAGGCCCACACCTGCAGGAGGATCTTGTTCGGATCCGTCAACCTGCTTTTTGCCCAGCTGGGATCCTCTCCCTGCTGCAGACCAGATCCAACAAAGTGTGCATGCCGGGGGCTTCAAGTTGCCAGCCTCCTCCCCCTCCCTCTGTGCGCCGCAGATGCTGGACATGAACGCAAACGGCCGGGTGTCGCTGCCGGAGTGCGCGGCCGCTGTCATGGGGGTCTTCAAGTGAGGGCCGCCTGATGCCTGCGCATGCCTGTGCCGCTCTGTGCGTTTGGGAACATGGCTAGGGCGCGGGGCCGGGTGTTTCGACCCCGGGGGTGCGCGTCCTTGCTGGACGCCACATGGCGCAGCGCTGCGGCTGCTGTGTGTGCTGCCATCCGGGTGTGGCGCTGTCGCTCTGTGGCGCCATCATCAACTACTGCTGCTGCCCCCGGCCTGGCGCAGGGAGCGCGAGTACCTGGCCAACAGCCTCCGAGACACCAAGATGATTGTAAAGAAGCTGGGCTTCATGATTGGTGCGCCGAGGGCGTGCCTGTTGGGCGACCGGGCGTGGGTGTGAGGGTGTGTGGGTGGGGGGCTTCAGTGCTGCAGCCTTGCGCTCTTGACGTCGCCGGCTGCTGCTCTCACTGCTTGCCGCCCCCTGTGGGCCGCCTGGCTGCAGGCATCGGCATCCACACCGTGTTCTTCTTCATCTACCTGCTCATCCTGGGCATCAATGCCTGGCAGGTGCGCCGGGGCGGCGCAGTGGACATGTGGGGCGTGCTGCATTGCTCGGCTTGCTGCCTGTGCACCCCAGCGCGCCGGCTTTCCCCACTGGCCCGCCCACCTGGGGCTGAGCCTCCTCCCGGCAGCCTGCCCGCCTAGATGCTGCGCACGGGTATATGTTGACAAGCAACAAAGGGGAAGCTGGTCGCACCAAGCCGGCTTCTGCGGCGCCCCACCCCCGCAGGTGTTTGTGTCCATGGTGCCGCTGCTGGGAGCCATCTCGTTTGCAGTGGGCTCCACCGTCAAGCAGACTGTGGACGCCTCGGTCTTCCTGTTCGTGGTGGGTGCCCCAGCCTGCCTAGGCCCCTCCCCAGCCCCGGCTGAGCCTGCCTGTCGCAGCCGCCAACGGCCCCGTGGCACGCGCTCGGTTGCAAAAGTATCCTCCCTGGGCTACTCATCTGGGCCCTGGCCGCCCGCCTGTTTGCCTGCCTGCCTGCCTGCCCTGCAGACGCACCCCTATGATGTGGGCGACATCATCGTCTTCAACGACGCCTGGCACCGAGTGGAGGAGATCACCCTGCCCGCCACCGTGCTGCTGCGCACCGCAGACAGCGCCAAGATATGGTGCGCGCGCGGGGCCCGCGCCCCCGCCGCCCCCGCGCTGCCGCGCATGCTGGGCATGGGCGGGGGCCGGCGGACCTGCGTTCGCCGCGGCACGCGCCACCCCTTGCAGCTGCCCGTGCCAACTGGTACTGGCTGCCGCACTCCCACTGCAGGTACCCAAACAGCCTGCTGGTCAACATGCCCATCCAGAACGTGACCATGTCCCCGCCGCTGGTGCGCCCCTGGATCATGCGCGCGCGCGCCTGCCTGCCGCCGCGCGCGTGATGCAGCTCGCTGCCTGCCGTGATGCGGCCGCATGCTGGCCGCGCCGTGGCCGGCCTACCTGCCATGCTTCCCTCTCACCACCTGCCATCGCATGCTGGGCCCAAACTCGTCATGCTGTCTGCGCCTGGAGTTGGAGCCCTGTCGGTAGTGCCATGCCTGGCGGCCCAGCAACCAGCTGCCCTCCCGCTGTGCTGTGCTGTGCTGTGCAGGCCGAGATCACAACCTTTGTGGTAGATGCAGAAACGCCCGCAACGTAAGCCGCCCCGCCTGTTGTTCATGGCCTACTGGCCGCCTGTCAGCTTGCCAGACTGCGCCGTTGCCTGCCCGCCTGCAATGGTTCCAAGTCTGTGCGCCTCTTGTACTGTGCTTCACCTTGTCGGCTGTGCACCTGGCCTGCAGCGCGGCGGAGGACCTGAGGCATGCTGTGGTGAAATATGCAACAGAGCGACCAAACGATTTCACCAACAAGGTCAGTGTGTTTGAAAGCTCGCCACCCGTGCTTGGCTCGGCTGAGTGTGATGTGCAATCCGGCAGCGCCCCTACAGCCCCGGCCTGCCAGCTGCGCCAGTCAAGCGGGGTGCGCCCTCTGCGTGGCCAGTTGATTGTCATGACATCATAACGAGGCGGCCCCCCACCCACCAAACCACCCAGCCATACACACCTCCCCCGGCCTGCCCTGCAGGTCACCACCTGGTTCGACCTGGCGCGCGACCAGACACGGCCCAACAAGCTGGCAATCAAAATTAGCGTGAGCACGCCTGGCCCGTACCAACATGCGCTGCACGCCCTGTGCGGCCGCACGCACTGCTCACGCCCCGTGTCCTCCGGCCTGCCTCCACGCAGCAAAGACAGCACGTGCGTGCACAGCAGCCGTGCAACCCCCGGTTGCATTGCCGTCGCTTCGTACTCAGCTGCGCACCCCACATGCCCGCCCCTCCCCGCAGGTCGAGTTTGCCTACAACATCCTCAACCCGCGCTGCATCGTGGCCCGGGGAGCCCTCTTCCATTTCATGCTGCAGTTCCTGCAGAGCAAGGGGGTGAGCGGGGTGGGGGTCGGGCATGCGTGTAGAAGCCGCCGGGCAGCCCGGGTGGCATGGTGGCTGCTGGGAGACGCTTGTGCCGAGCAGGCTGCATCTGGGGGCCACGGCATCCTGCCACACTGCCTCTGCCATGGCACCCCCTTACCACCCCCACACCCAAACATGGCATACAAACGATTGTCACCTCACCCTCCCGACTGCTTCGCCCTCCCCTGCTTGCAGATTGAGGTTGCCAACACGCTGCAGCCGGTGCTGCTGCAGCAGGGCCTGCAGGGCGGCGCCCTGGGCCCCGCTGGGCTGGGCCCCGCCAGCCTTGGGCTGGGCCCAGGATCTCTTGGACCCATCGCCCCGTAGATTGCAATAGGCAGAAGTCTCCACGCGGAGAGCCATGAATGTATGCACAGCTGCTGCCAGCGAGGCAATGCAAACCACTGAAGCACTCGATACTGCTCAACTTCTAGTATTGGATGGTGCTGCCATTTGCTCCATTCCTGTATTGATTTATTCTCTGTACTTTTACATGTCATGCATTGTATGTTGTTAATTCATGGAAGAGGTTGTGAAACTAGCGTGGAGATTGACACCAGGCCTTCAGCTCGCGGGTCTACTCGAACCGCTTTCAGGCTCGCCTTTTCGCATGCCCACAAACAGCTTTGTTCGGTTACAAATATGTAAAGAAACAATGAGGGTTGATACAGAGTGCCAGAAGGCACTACAGAGGAAGGCTGGCCAATGGCAGCTGGGGCTTGGCTGGCGACCTGCTCTGCCAGCGCAGCAGCGGAAGGGTTTGTGGCGACTAGCTGCGCAATCGCCCACGATCAAATCCGGCAGCACCGCAAAGACGTTCCTCGTGTCTTAACGATCCCCGCTTGAGAGAGTGGTAGGGCGTATGCCAGCAGCGGTAGCCACCAGCTGGGCGGCGCCGAAGGTGCGCATAAGAAAGGAAGAGTGCAAATGGGGGGCTAAAGCTATCAGCAAGTGTGCTTGGCTGGCCGCCAGCACCGCCGCCGCCGCCGCTCCGCCCTGTGCCACCTCAGGCGCTGTTTCGCTCCCCTGTCCAAACCTCCCCTGTCCAAACCCGTGCAGGCCGTTGGCTGGGCTGCTGCCCGCCCTCGGCTTCGCACACGGCGGCCGATTGCGCTCACTCGTGGCAGCGGCGGTGCAGAGACAGCTGTGACCGACGCTGCTGCCCAGGAGGCGCAACATGCCGCTCCCGCCGCCACCTCCGCCGCTGCTGCTGCTGCCGCCGCTCCCGCTGCCGAGCGGCCAGAGCCGCTGGAGCTCACGGTCAGCCTGGCCAGCGGCATGAAGCACGTCGGGGAGGCGGAGTGGGATGCGTGCGCCGCCAGCGGCCCGGAGCTCAACCCCTTTGTGCTGCACAGCTTCCTGGCTGCCCTGGAGAGCAGCGGCAGCGCTGTGCGCGACGAGGGCTGGCTGCCGCAGCACATGCTGGTGCGGCACGGCGGCACCGGGGAGCTGCTGGGCTGCTGCCCGATGTACCTCAAGGGGCACAGTTATGGCGAATACGTCTTTGATCAGAGGTGTGTGGGGGTGGGTGGTAGGGTGGGGAGTTAAGGGGACAGATGCGAGGGCATTGGATGGGCGCGGACGAGAGCTGGGCACAGCAGCAGGGCGGCGCCTGCTCGTGCACTGCCGGCCTGCGTTCCCGCTTGCCGCTGATGGGCCCCACCCGGGCGTCTGCACCTCCCCTCGCGCGTAACTGCGGCGAGGAGCGCCTGCCATGGCCGGGCGGCCGCGTCTTGTCCAGCAGCAGCCTGAGCGTCCCGCCCTGGTGCCCAGCAGCTGCACGAGCCCTCCCACCCGGCTGCCCTGCAGCTGGGCGGATGCCTACCACCGCATGCTTGGCAAGCCCTACTACCCCAAACTCCTGGTGGGGGTGCCCTTCACCCCCGTCCCCGGCCCCCGCCTCCTGGTCAAGCCGGGGGCGCACGCCGGCGCGGTGCGGCGCGCACTTGCAGACACACTGAAGCAGGTGGGCGGGCGGGCAGCAGTGTGCACAGGCCGTGTTGCGTTCGCAGGTTTTGAGCCGCCGCTGTGCGCCCTGCCAGCCCCAGGCAGCCCACTTGTGTGGCACATCACAGGAGCTGGCAAGGGCTCGCTTGCACAGGAGCTGGCCCCCCCTTGATCCTCAACTCTGCGCAATCACCAAGACCGCTTGGCTTTTGCCAGCCTGCGTCGCGTTCCGTTTTTGCACCAAGTTCAGCACTCTTTGTGCTCAGCGCTGCATCGGCCGGCGCTGCACTTGTCTCACCGGCGCCGCTGCTGCTGCTGCTGCTGCTGCTTCTGCTGCCTCCTGGGCAGGTGGCGGACCAGTTTGGCGTGTCCAGCCTGCACGTCAACTTCACCACTGGGGAGGAGTTTGAGTCGCTGGGGACAGAGCATGGCTACTTGCAGCGCACGGGCATCCAGGTGGGGCCGTTTGGACGACGACGCTTGGTTTCAGGGTGTGGTTTTCAGCGCGGCTTCCAAGCGCGCGTCTTGCTGCCACGCGGCGGGGCGATGGCGGCGTCTTGCGCCCCCACAGCGCGGCGCGACTGGGCTGCAATGCGCGCGTGCTTGTGCCAACGCAGGCATGCTGTGCATGGGTGCCCTGGCGTGCTGCCGCCGTTCCGCGGCCTGCGAGCCATGAACCGGCGCGCCCCTCTGCCGCCGTGCCTGCAGTACCATTGGTACAACCAGGACGTGTCCCGCAGCCTGCTGGGCAGCTCCAGCAGCAGCGACGACGGCGAGGGCGCCGAGGCGGCGGCGGCAGCGCCTGCTGCCATGTACTCGAGCTTCGATGACGGCGACGGCAGCTTCCTCATGGCGCTGCGGCAGTCCAAGCGCAAGAGCATACGGCAGGCGCGTCGGGGGGCCCGACCGCCGCGTGTGCAGCATGCTTGCATGCGCGGGCCGGCCCGCAGGAGCAGCCGCACGCACTGCTACGTTGCCACGCGGAGCAGCAGCCAGGGAAAAGGGTGCTCAAACCGGGGTTTCTGCCTGCGTCCCTGCCCTCGCCTTGCTCTCCCCAGCACTGACAATGCACACACGCGTGCTGTCCCCCCCCCCCCCCGCAGGAGCGCAAGAAGGCGGCGCAGGAGGGGCTGCGCTTCCTGCGCCTGACGGGCGCCGACATTCAGCCGCGGCACTGGGACGCCTTTTACAAGTTCTACCGCAACACCACGGGTGGGCAGGGGCTGGGGCGCGGGGCGTGGTGCCAGGGAGAGGGCGGGCCGCGGGGGAGAGGCCCAGCCTGCGTGGTACAGGAACTGCCTGGTAAAGCCGTCGGGGGGCTTGTTCTGGCAGGCGGGCTGCCGGTCTGCGGGCCCGCCTCGTCCGTCCGCCTGCGCAGAGCTTGTGCATCCGCCCGCTCGCCCCGGCAGCCCAGCCCCCCTGTCTGAGCCTCTGCTGCCGCCAGCCCCTACTGCAGACCGCAAGTGGGGCAGCGCCTACCTCACCCGGTCCTTCTTCTCAGAGCTGGGAGAGCTCATGGCAGACCGAGTGCTGCTGGTGCTGGCAGAGACAGCCGACGGGGCGCCCGGGCACGGCCGGCCCGTGGCGGGCGCGCTCAACCTGATTGGCTCGCATGCGCTGTTTGGGCGCAACTGGGGGTGCCTCTACGGCGACCGCGTGCCCAACCTGCATTTTGAGGTGGGGCGGGCGGGGCGGGTGGGTTTGGGGGAGCGCTGCCTGGCTGAGCTGCAGGGCGGTCTTGTGGGCCGCGAGGGGGAGAAATGGCCAGGGGGGTGAGGTGGGCTGTGCTCGAGGTGGGTGAGAGTGGTGAGAGGGGCAGGCGGCAGGCCCAGGGGGCGAACCTGGAAGGCTCCAAGGCAGCAGCGGCTGCCACCGTGCGCCACGGCTGTCATTCGCACCTGCCTGCGTGCCGTGCAGCCGCCCACCCGGCACTCCCCCCTACCTGTGTCCATGCCCCCACCGTCAGCCCGCCCGCCCACCCAGTAATCCCCCACCCCGGCACACACGCACACATGCAGCTGTGCTACTACCAGGCTCTGGAGT
Organism: Auxenochlorella pyrenoidosa; assembly: GCA_001430745.1. Classification (NCBI taxonomy): domain Eukaryota; kingdom Viridiplantae; phylum Chlorophyta; class Trebouxiophyceae; order Chlorellales; family Chlorellaceae; genus Auxenochlorella; species Auxenochlorella pyrenoidosa. Next base: position 980,018 of record KQ482063.1, on the reverse strand, counting down.
TTGCCATCGAGCGCGGCCTGCAGCGCGTGGAGGCGGGCGCGCAGGGCGAGCACAAGATGCAGCGGGTGGGCCGGCCGCGCCGGGCCTGGCTTGCAGCAAGCGCAGCAGCCTGCCTGCCCTGCTTGTTGGGCGCCCAGACCCGATGGCTGTTGCATGGCGCATATTGCCTGCAGGACACACAGCTGCTGCATGGTTGTCAACCTGCTGTTCGCTTCCCTCCTGCTGCCATGTGTGAGTGTGCAGGGCTACCTGCCCAGCCTCACCTACAGCCTGCACTACCTGCCCAACCGAGCCTTCAGCGGCGTGGTAGACAGGTGCTTGGGTGGAGGGGCCGGCGGGACCCAGGCAGCTGCAGCGGGTCACACGAGCCTCCACAGGGAGCAACGTGCTTGCGTGGCCTCGAGTAGCAGCCAGCCAGAGGCCAGCGCTTGCAGATGCCGGCAGCAGGGTTGGTGAAGCTGAAAGGGAGGCGAATGCCGTACCACTTGCACATCGCCCCCTCCCGACAGCTCTGCCTGCTCTGCACTTCCCTGCCCCCCACCACAACACCACAGGTACCTACAGCAGGAGCGGGCGGAGATCGACTTTGCGCTGTCCATGCTGCGGCAGGAGGCGTCACCCTACAAACAGGCCTGAGCCGCGCCTGCAGCCAGCTGGCGCCCGCCTGCTGCACCGCCCGCTCCCTGGGGTGGCCCCTGGGCAGCGGGCAGCCCCCGCAACGGCGCCGTCTCGTCCTTGCTTTGGGGCGACCGTAGCGCACCTTGTGCACCTGTCTACCGAAAACGGAGACAGGTTTTCGTGGACTTTCCCAGCACCGCATCCCTGTCGGCCCTGCATTTTATCTTTTGTCACCCAGGGCCCAGCCTGCCTCCCTCTTTATCCGGACTGGCGGCGGCATGGCCATGGTCAACACCCTGCCTTTGGCTTGTTTGTATCATACGCCCACAGAATGTATGTTAACCTCCGCCTGGCTCTGGCCGCCTCATCCTTTCATTCCGGCTTTCCCATCCACACCTGATTTCATGTTATCTGAATGGCCTGTGCCCCCTTGGTTTCCCGGTGCCCTTGTGGGCCGTACCACCTCGTCTGGAAATACTGCATTTCCTGGCCTCTGCATCTTCTGCAGCATGCAGCATGCTGATCTTGCCAAGCATGTAGCCAAGTGCAGCAGCGATCGACGAAGGCTGTGCAGACTGGGCTTTGAGGCCTGTTGTCTGTGCGCTCAAACATGGTCGAGAATCCATCACACGGCTGCACAGCCTTTCGCATGCTGATCGCGGCAGACACGCACCATGAACCATTGTGATAGACAGTGACACCAAGACACCCTGGGGATGCGGGCAGAAAGACCAACAGGCGCCTCCGCAGGCAAGATTGTCCGCCCCATTGCCCCCACAGCCGCTGTCTCTGGCTGCCGCCCATAGGCTTCCCTGTCAGGCTCCAGTGCCGTTTTACAGCGTCGAATCGTTCAATCATTCCGGTGTGCACGCTTCAAGCAGCAGGGACCCTGGCCTGGGCCCGGCCGCCACATCCGTGTCCTCACGCGGCCACGCGCACAAGCATCTTGTTCTTCTTCCCGGCTGCAATGAGCACCAGCCGACCATCGATCAGGTCGCTGTCCTGCAGCACCGCCAGCTCATCATCCACCTTCTCGTTGTTCACCCGCACGCCGCCGCCCTGCAAGGGTGTGTGTGTGGGTGGGTGGGTGGGTGGTGGTGGTGGTGGGGGTTGGGGGGGGGGGGGGGCGGGGGGGGGCGGGGGGAAGGATTGGAGGGGGAGGGCGGCGAAGGGGGGTGAAGAGGAGGCAGCGAAGGGGGGTTGAAGAGGAGGCAACAAGGGGGGTGAGGAGGAGGCAATGCTGGCTGTGAGATCTGCGGAGCAGCGATGATGCCAGGTCGGGCAGGGACACGGGTGCGCTGCCGCCGCTGCGACGCTCGCCCACCCGGGGGCATGCCGAGCCGCTGCCAGGCAAGCCGGCGCGGCGGGGCGCCAGCACCCGCCGCTGTCCCCTCCCGCTCACACACGCACAAAAACCGCACCTTGATCATGCGCCGCACCGCCGCCTTACTGGGCTGCATGCCCACCGCCACCATCACGTCTGCCAGGCCGGCCCCCACCAGCTGGTCCCGCGGCAGCGAGGCCGAGGGCGCGTCCCCGGCAATGGCCTCCAGCGAGTCGGCATCCAGCTTGGTGGCTGCGGGGCAGCGGGAGGGCGGGGCGGGCGGTCGACCGGCCGTGGCACGTGCATCGCTCGGCCGGGCACGGCTGCTCCCGAGCAACGTCCGACCTGGGGCGCATGTGACCTGATCTCATGGGGCAGTTGTGCATGGCACTGCATGGCTGGGGCATGCCCAGAACGCGGCCCTCCCCGCCGGCACCCACCCGCGCCCGGCGCCAGCGCCTCTGTCGCCTTGATCGCCTGCTGCAGCCCCTCCTCGCCATGCACAAAGCGGGTCACCTCCTCAGCGAGCCGCCGCTGCGCCGTGTTGGCCACGTAGTCGGGGGCCTGCGGCGGGCAGGCAGGGCAGGGCAGGCAGCACAAGGGGCTTGGAAGGAATAACACCAGGGCGGGAGAGGCTCAGCAGAGGAGCTGCAGGTGCACAAGTAGGCCGCTGGGCAGCAGGCCAGAAGGCGCAGGACGCTGCAACGGCCGCAGCCAGCAGGGCAGTGTGGTCAGCCCCTGGCGCGCGGCAGACGCCGGGCCCCACCTGCATCGCCGCCTCAAGCGCGTCAATCTCCTCCAGCGGCAGGAAGGTGAGCATGCGCAGGAACTTGATGACGTCTGCAAAGAGGGGGTGGGGGTGGGGGTGGGGGGTGGGGGGGCCAGATCGGTCCGCCGCTGAGGCGCGCAGAGGATGGCACGCACCTCGCCCACTGCAGCATCCGAGCATCGCCAGCGCATGCTGTCCCCCAGGGCGTGCTTCCCGGAGCCGCAGGCTGGACACTACTGGGGAACGGCCAGCGTGCAAGCCAAATTTGGTTTTCTTCCATCTCCCGCGCGCTGTGCCGGCGGGGGTGGGCGGCCGCTCACCGGCGTCAGCGGTCTTGAAGAGGAACTGGTAAAACTGGTAGGGCGACATCATGTCTGCGTTCAGCCACAGCGCGCCGCTCTCGCTCTTCCCAAACTTGGTGCCGTCGGCCTTGAGCAGCAGCGGGAAGGTGAGCCCATAAGCCTGCTCGCCTGCGGGCGCCGCGCCGTCGCCAGCGCCGTCGGCGTCGGCAGCCGCGCCCGCAGGGGCGCCCTCCTCGCCTTCCTCCGGGCCACCCATCATGCGGCGCATGAGGTCGGTGCCCGCCAGGATGTTGCCCCACTGATCACTGCCGCCCACCTGCAGGCGCGCCGCAGGGGCAGGCGCGTGCCGAAAGGGGGGGGAGGCGGTTGGCGCGAGGGAGGGTTTAACGTCCCGGCTGTGGCGCCGCCGAGCTGCCATGCTGTGAGGCTCCTGCTGCCTCTGCGGCAGGGCGCCACAATGCCGCAGAGCCACTTGTGCATGCTGTGTGGCTTGCCTGGACGCGCACACCATAGTGCCGCCGCATGTGCACAAAGTCGTAACCCTGCGGCGGAGGGTGGGCAAGCAAAGGTAACTTAGGCAGAGGTCTCTGATTGGAAGCACCGTGGTCGAAAGGGATGAAGTGGTGATGCTGAGAGTCAGCTCTGGGCATAGGCAGGAAGGCAGTCAATGGAATGCGGCTTTGGCGCGCTCCAGCTGCATAGCCTACGGGAGCTGCGCCAGCCCTGCGTGTGTGCTGCGCCGGCCCTGCGTGTGCGCTGCCTGCCGCCCCCGCGTGTGCGCTGCTGGCGGGCCCCGCCGGCACCCCTTTATATTCTAAGGTGATACCTGCAGCAGCTGGTAGGTGAACTCGGTGTAGCTGATGCCGGTCTCGCTCTCCATGCGCTTGCGCACGCTCTCCTTGGCCAGCATCGTGCCCACGCGCGCATACTTGCCTGCACGACGCGCAGCAGAGCGCGCGGGCGGGCACAGCAGCAAGATGAGCATGGCCGAGAGGCTGGCTGGTTTTGGCAGGCCGCGGCGCGGCAGTGCGCGCAGTGGCACGTGAGGCTGCGCCAGGGGGGCAGGGCCGCCTGCCCCGGCGCTCACCAATCTCGCGCAGGAAGGTGAGCAGGCCCATGCCGCCAAACCAGTCCAGGTTGTTCAGCACCAGCGGCTCCGGCAGGTTGCTGCACACAGGGGCGGCACAGGAGAGGCCAGCGGCGAGGTGATTCACAGGAGCAGGGCCCCGCGGCTGGGGCACGCCAGCGCGAGTCGAGGTCCCAACAAAGCTGGGGCGGTACCCAGCTGCCTTGGCGCATGGGCCGAAGTGGTGCGGATGTGCGCACCCGGTGCACACATGCCAGTGTTGCGATCGGCCTGCCAGGCGGGCGGGGTTCGCAAGTGTGGCCCATCCCCGCGGGCACTGATCTGCAGGGCCGGCGCGGCAGCCGGGGCGGCACGCACCTGCCGGGCGGCGGCTGCAGCAGCGTGCGCAGCGTGCGCTCGATGCCACGCACGTTGCGCTCAATCACCTCCTCACTCAGCACAGGGCGCTCGGCGCTCTTGCCTGCGTGCGGGAGGCGGCACGTGGGCAGGCGTACAGGACCGAGCTTGAGCGAAGCAGGGGCGCCGTGCAGTGCGCACAACACCACGCCAGACCGTGGCCTTGCACAGCAGCAGCGCGGGGTCGTGGCCTCCCTCGCCACCCTGCAGCCGCACTGCGCTGCGCGTGCACCCCCGTTGCTGCACCCCGCAGCAGCACGCGCGCGCCGCAACCAGTCGGAGCACCTGCAGCCGGGGCGCCGTGCCCGCCGCCCACCTGAGGGGTCCCCCACGCGGCCAGTGGCGCCGCCCAGCAGCGCCACGGGCACGTGGCCGCAGCGCTGGAACCATGCAAGCACGATGATGCCTAGCAGGTTGCCCAGGTGCAGGCTCTCGGCTGTGGGGTCGAAACCGCAGTACGCCAGCAGCTGCTCCTGGGTGCTGGCAGCACCCAGCTCGGGGGAGGTGACGTCCTGCAGCAGGCCGCGCGAGCGGAGCACCTCAACCACATCGCGCAGCTGCGGCGCCGGCGGCGCAGCACCCGCAGACGCCGGCTGCTCCACGTCTGTCGCTGCCGCTGCCGCTACGCGCAGGCTGCTGCTGCTGCTGGACAGGCCACGCCAGGCCTGCTGCGAGCCGCTGGAGGGCTCAGCCACCAGGGGCCTGCAGGAGCACGGGCGGAGATGGCAGGCAGCAGTAAGGCGGAAACGGCAGAGGCGGCGGCGGCAGCGACGGGAGCGCGCAGCCAGCGCGGCATTATTGCGCATGGCACAAAGCTTAAGTCGCACCTGGAGCCCGCATGCAGCACGCGGCCGGGCAGCCGAAGGGCCCGTGAACACTGCGAAAGAGCAGGCCTGGCCAGGCGGCTCCAGCTCAGGCTGCTGCTGGCCATACTGCTCCAGAAGCACCGATCTATGCGATGGTCTACGCTGAGCAATAATGCACCGCTGAAGACGGAGAACAAAACGGGGTTGGCGCGCCTGCCGGACGGGAGGGCTCAGCAAGCGGCCCAATTGTGCCTTAAGTCACAAAGAGAATAGTTGCACGCCAGCACAGCCCCGCAAGAGCCCTTGGTCTGGAGGTGCTAAGCCTGATGCGGGCGCAGCGGCGGCGCCACGCCTGGTGCTCGACCATGTGAGCGCAAGGTGCTAGTGACAAGAGTTCACGGGCACGGCCATACTCAGACGTACACAGTCAAGTCTGTATTTTACAAGGCTATTAAAATGTCCGCAAACAAGACGGCGTACGTGGCTGGTTGAATTGCATCGCTACACACAGGACAAGTGGAGCAGAGGCAGCAAGGGACTATGCCTGTGCACATCTCGACAGCGACAGTAATGGCAGAAATCTGTCCATCCAACTTGCCACGGAGGTGTTCCTGGCAGCTGGGGCCACCCAGGCAGGCAGCATCTTGCTGTTCTGCGGTGTACATGCCAACAAAGCCATCAAGCATCCAGGACAGAGAAGTAAAGCCGTGCAGCCGCTTCTGCTCTCTCTGCGCACGCTGCTGCATGCCGCCTACAGTGCTGGCCCTACATGACTGGCGCCGTGCTTTGTCCTGTGGCACTGCGCCGACAGCTGGCGGACCTGCATGCGCAGCTGGCTAGTGGAACCGGATTGTAGATCTGCAAGGCAAACGGCAGCGGTTGCTGCCGCGGTGCCTTCCTACCAGTATTGTGTCACTTTTTAGCGTCTTTACAAAGCTTGGAGGGCCTCACCAAAGTGCAGATCTATGGATCTGACACCCAATGTGACAGCCGAGCACGGCGTGCGCGCTGGGACACAGATCCTTCATCTATGCTACAGCAGGCATGCACTGCTATTCCAAAATTCTCTACCCGCATCTCCGGTACAGCAGCCTCCTTCTGCTCGCCGCCAAAGCACTTTGGCGACTGCAAGACACATGGCGCCGGCGATGCGGGGCACCTTTCAACTCTTGCTGGCGGCTCTTCTGGCCTCTTGTTTAACGCCTGCTTCTGCAAGGCCCGCCCACGACTACCGCAAGGCCTCGAGCGACCCACCCGTTTCGCGGCCGCCCCAGTTCATCCTCTTCTCGTGAGTTAGGGCTGGAGTCTGAAAATTGCTCCCGCGATCCTGCTGATTAGCTTGTGGATGCGCCGTAACATCGTGTCTTTTGTTGCGTTGTTGCGAATGCTCATGCTCGAATCTCCGAGATGCTGAGTTGAGTTATGTAGCTCTGCCTTGCGACGGTCATCCCGCCGACACGGAAAGAGTTCAGCGAAGGGCAGACCGCAGGCCTCGAGGCACTGCTACCTTCTAGCCGCCACCGTGCTGCCGCCACCGCTGCTGCCGCGGATGCCGCCTGGCAAGACACCACCCCAACTAGTGACACACTCCTGGTTTCATGCCTGCAGGCATGATGACGACATTGTGAGCGAGGCCACAAAGTATGTTTTTGATGTCTCGGACAGCTTCCGAAACCCAAACGGCTGCAAGCTGCCCGTCACCTGGTGCGCTCGACGGGCTTGCATATGCCACGCACGTGTGGCCAGCGGCAGTGCAGCAAGGGGTGTTTGGTGGGCCTGGCGCAGTTGCAGCCTGCTTCTGCTTGCTTTGGTACCGAGCAATAATGCCCAGCAGGGCTGGTGACACCGCCCAACCAACGCTGGCACTGGGCCCCTCCCCCCGCAGGTTTGCCTGCACGAAGGGATGCGACTTTTCCTGCGACACCGCCGTCAAGGTCTGGAAGAAGGGCCACGAGGTGGCCACACACACAGTGCACCACTACGACCTGCGGGACATGAGCTACAGCCAGGTGCGACCAGCCGGAGCCTGCCATGCTGCTTGCCTGTGCGCCTGTCGCTGTATGACCGTACCGAGCCTGCAGCAGGCGCTGCCAGAGGCCGCTGCTGCAGCACGCGGGACCTTCAGGCTGCTTTCCACTGTGTGCATTGAGCAGCAGCCCACCCACACGCCCCCCCCCCCCCACCCCCACCCACCCACCCACCGACCACCGACCACCCACCCAACTGGCCGGCAGGTGTCCAAGGAGATCCTGGGCGCCCGGGACACGCTGGCCGGCTGCGGCATCCCCGAGTCCGAGCTGCGCGGCTTCCGCACCCCCTTCCTCTCCGACTCGCCCAACGTGCGCGAGGTGCTGTACGACAACGGCTTCAGGTGGGCGCTGCCTGTGGGAACCACAGCCTCCGCTGTGCCGCTGCCGTGGGCTGGCTCCCTGCGGCAGGTCCCACCCTGGGCAGCCCGCCACAGAGGCCTGGGGTGAAGGCAGAGTGCTCAACTGCGACCGTTAACGGCTCAACGGCGCCCAGCTGTCATGCCCACGCCGGCTCGGTCCCCCCCACCCACCCCCAACACACACC
>KQ482063.1:956974-968114 GCA_001430745.1 Auxenochlorella pyrenoidosa | reverse complement strand
CACCCGCTGCAGATCTCCGACACCTTCACCGCCGCCGCGCTCAAGGGGCTGCTGGAGGCGCTGGTGGCAGAGGGCTGCGTGGTGGTGGCCACCAGCAACCGCGCCCCGCACGAGCTCGACAGGCGAGGGCCGCCCAGCTGCCTGGCACCCTGCCAGCGCCGGGTGGGCGAGCCTCTTCCCTGCCGCCCGGCAGCGCAGGCTCTCTCCCGGCGCACCTGAAGCGCCGGCATCGCCTGGCCGCTGGCTCCAGCCTGGCAGCGTGCCGCTGCTTGGCATGCTGGGCAGGCGCCAGCTGTGCGAGACGCGCCGGGCAATCCGAGGCCCACCCGCCGCCTCGCGCCCCGCCCTGCCCCCCTGCCTTCCTCCCTTTTCCCTGCCCCGCAGCCACGGCCTGAACGAGCTCATGTTCTTCCACTTCCAGGCCACCCTGCTGTCCGCCTGCGATGTGCTGCCGCTGGATGCTGAAGAGGACTACCGCCGCCTCATGGCCGCCTCTGCACCTCCGCTGCTGCCGCTAGGCGCCGACCCGGCCCCCGACGCCGCCTCGCCACCGCCCCAGCCGCCCCACCCCCACGCCTCCTACTTCTTCCCCCTGGGAACGGCCGCCGAGGCCGCCCTGGAGGCGCAGTGGCGGCAGCTGGCGCTGTGCGGCTCCGCCGGCGGCGCGCCAGCCGCTCCCGCCGACCTGCCAGTCATGTTTGGGCGCAGCCTGAGGGTGGGGCGCGCCGCCGGCGGGGCCGCCTGGTTCCGCTTTGAGGAGCTGTGCGGGCGGCCGCTGGGTTCGGCAGACTACCTGGCAGTGGCTGCTGCCTTCCACACAGTCTTCCTGGCGGGCGTGCCGGCACTGTCGATGCAGGCAGGGGGGCGCCCCGGCGCCAGGGCCGCCGGCGGTCGGGCAGCGCTTGCTGGCATGCGAAGTGCGCTGTGCTGTGGCTGCTCTGTCTGGCGCGACCAGCTGCCCCTTGATGTCCGAACAGCGCAGCCTCCCTCCCCACGGGCCCAGATCTCGCTGCTCATGACGCCCATGCTGTGTGTGCTGCCTTGCAGGTGCGAGACCAGGCGCGCCGCTTCATCACCCTGTGAGCCTGCTGCACCCGGGGCCCCGCCCTGCCTGCTGCGCCCCGGTTTGCAGGGCTGGCGATGCTGTGCAGGCCCCGCGGCTCCATGTGTGCATGCAGAGGCAGGTGCCCCGACCACTACCAGCACCGCCAGGCCCCAGCCTCCCCAATTTTGACCCACCAACCACATATCCCCTCCCGGGGGGGCGCCCCGCTGCCCACCCATGCAGCATCGATGAGCTGTACAACCATCGCTGCCGCCTGGTCTGCTCCGCGGCCGCGCCCCCGGACCAGCTGTTTGCGGGCACGGAGGGGGAGGAGCCGATCATCGACCTCGAAGCGCTGCAGGTGGGAAGAAGCGGAAGAAGAAGCATGACACACTTGGGTAACGGGGGGGCGGTGCCTGGAGGAGGCGGGTGCATGCGATGCGTCCATGGCTGTGGGGCTGCCCTTGCGCTGCCAACAGATGCGCGGGCTGCCGCGGAGCGCAGACTGGCAGCCACGGCGGGGCGCTGCAGCCTGTAGACGGCATGCAGGCGCTCAGCTTTGGGCACCCCAGGGATGAGAGGGGGCGGCAGCTGGTCAGCTGGAATGCCAGCCAGACGCCAGCCCCCTGCTGCTCGCCTCGCGACTGCTGCCCTTGCCACGCTGTGTGTCCCACCATCGCGCAGTTTGAGAGTGCGGTGGAGGGCAGCAGGCTGCGGCGCGACCTGATGGCCGATGGCGGGGTGGCCCCGGTGGCCGCCTCCGCGGCAGAGGCGGCCGCGGCAGCACAGCGCCTGGGCGGCGTGGAGGAGCGATTTGCGTTTGCCCGGGCTGTCAGCCGGCTGTACGAGATGCAGGTGCGCTGCCATGCCACGCCTGCCTGGGCCTGCCGGGTGCGCGGTGGCGCTCTTCTGCCTGCGGCCCCATATGTGCGGAGCGGCCCCACACTGCCCATTTGATTTGCCGTGCGTTCCTCTTGTTTTTTTGGAGGGAGACGTGCTCACACATGCCTCGGCATTGCTGCAGCCTTGGGCTCTCGCCTGCCTCCCTGCCGAAGCCGCCCATGTGCCGCGGTGCTGCCGCCCCGCCGGCGAGGTGGGCGGCGCACCCCCCAGCAAGTCGCTGCTTTACATCACCCTATTGCCTCTCCAACATCCTGTGCACTGCAGTCCCCCTTGTATCTAGAGAGCCGCCCCCGGGGATGAGCCTGCCCAGCTGGCCGGTGAGCCAAGCCAGCCCTAGTGCTGGTGTGTGCACCTACACCCAAGTGCACCCGGCAGCTGCCAGAGGCACCTTTCTGAGTGGGTGGGTGCCTCGGGCGGGCCTGGCCTGAGGCGTTGGCGCACTCTGCCCGGCAGCCACTCTGCACGCCACCAGGCGGCACCCGCATTGCAATCGCTGCCACTGCATTGCAGTGCTTACACTTTTTACTGCTGTGTGAGAACATGCGCATGCTTGTCATGCGCGCAGCATTGGGCAGGATGCAGGTTGCCTTTGGGCCCAGTGCTTTTCAGCAAACACTCTTGGGTCGACAGGCAAGCTTGGGTGGATGGAAGGAGTGCCTGGCGCAGATAGGCCATAGGCGTCATGCAAAACGTAATGAATGGGGCAGGGGAAGGAGCATGGGTTCAGAGACACAGACGGCCAGAGGACGCTCAAAATGGGAAACCAGGGACGGGGAGCACTCGCTGAGGGGTGAGCTCTCGCCTGCTATTGCACGCATGGGCAAGGCAGCAGGGCAGGGCGGTCCGAGGAGGGGGCAGTGCGGAGGAAGCAATTCCATTGGGATTGCATATGTGGCTGAGGGGGGCACAAGGCATGAAACTTGTTTTAGCAGCATGGCATGGGCAGCGTCCATGGGGCATGGGTTGCCAGCTTGGGCTAGCGGCGCTGCCTCGGAGGCTAATGTTGGTTGGCAATAGGTAAGGGCATGCATTCCGGACGGGAGGCTCAGAGACAGACGGTGTGACATTTATTGGAGTGCCGTACAGTGAGTTCCAGTGATGCGCAGGTTGGAGGTGAGGTGGGTGAAGGATGGGTGGTAAGCGAGGCCGGTCAGGGGGCGGGACGCGACTGGGGCACAGGGCGAGGGTGGCCTACAAAGGAGTTGAGGGCGAGGATGAAGCGAGCAACAACAGGAGGCCCAGGCTGGGGGCAGATGTGAAGGCGCCCTACGTGAAGCTGGGCTGGAGCTGAGAGACAAGACAGGGGTGTATCTGAGGCAGGCTTGAAGAGGCCAGACGTACAGGGGCCAAAGGGCCGCAGAGGTGGGCCCGGCCTGAGCCAGGCTGCGGTGGCAGGCGGCGAGTCAGTCCGCCAGCAGGCCACCTGCTGGAGGCGGCCTCAGCCATGCGCCGACGCAATAGCAGTGCACTCCCAGGCCAGCGCCGCCCCTATGGCAGCAGCAGAGAAGAAGGGCAGCCACTCGTCGCTGGCCTCGCCAGGAGGGCGAGGGGAGCGCATGTGGCGGGTGGGGCGGGGCGCCGGCCAGGCGGGGGGCAGCCAGTGGCCCTCCCGCGGGAGTGCCGCGGCTTCTGCAGCCAGCTGCCAGGCCAGCGGCAGCACCAGGGCCAGCGCCAGCTGGAGGAAGCGCAGGATGGAGACGCACTCGCCCAGCGCGCTGGGCTGCGCTGCGCTGGGGCCCAGCAGGGCCAGCGCGGGCAGGCCGGCCAGGGCGTACAGGTCGTGCGTGAGGCGCTGGGCCTGTGGGCTCGACAGGGCTGGCGCCAGGCAGACACTGGGGGCGGCACGCATGAAGGCTGCCGACAGGCAGAGCTGGAAGAGGGCGCTGGCGCTGCATGGAAGGGGGGTGGGGGGGGGGCCCAGGTGGTCGGTGGTGTAAATGGCGTGCAGCTTGGAGTGTGTGCTCTGTGGCCAGGGGGTGGCAGAGGGGAGGCACATGCGAACTGGAGCGCGGGCATGTGGCACATACCAAGCCCACCTGAAGCGTAAACGCCAGCCCAGCGCACAGCTCAGCGCGGCAGGCGCGCCGCTGGCCCACAGCAGCAGCGCAGCATGCTGCGCTGTTGCCGTCGCCGCCGCCCTGGCAGTCGAGTGGAGCACATCTGGCAGGGCGGCCGCTGGCAGCAGCACGTGGGCAGGGGGCCCAGCGCAGGCGCTCTTGGTTGGTGCCAGGAAGCTCTCCACGGTACGACTGGTCAGCAGAGGCAGCAGCAGCTGGGTGGAGGCCCGCAGCAGCGCGTTGGCAGCCTCGCTCCAGCGCAGGCGTGAGGGGTGCTGGCTGGAGCGCCAGCCGGCGCACGCCAGGCACAGTGCGCAGTGGAGCAGGGCGAGAACGAATGCCCCAGTTGGCAGCAAGGCTGAGCAGCGGTAGAGTGTTGCCGCATGGGTGGCCTGCAACATGGTGGAGGAGGTGGTGATGTGTGGTGTGTGAGGGGGGGAGTGGGGTGGGGTGTTGGGCGCAATCAGCAGGGGTGGTAGGGTCTGCTCTGCCCAGGGTACTGGAGCTGGATCCTGGCGCATGGCATTTTGGGGGCAGCCTCAAGTGGTGCCCCTCGCTGGAGCCTTGAGCAGCTGCATGCCTATCCTGCCCGCTTGCCATGGTGGTGGCGTTCCTGGCCAGCCATGGCACCCTGTGGCTCTGCGCGCGGCGAGGGTGCAAACCCTTCCCGCCGCATCATGGGCGGCGGCAGCTAGACTCTAGCTGCAGCCGCACAACGGGCGCCGTCCCGCGGGTTGTTTTCCAGCATTCCCGCCCACTCACCAGGCTCAAGAGGTCGGCCCCCGAGCGTCCAAACCAGGAACGTAGGCTGCAGCCCGTAAAGAGGGATGGGGCCCGGCGGCAGAGCCGCGAAAGGTGTGGCATGCCTCTGCAGGCTGTTTATAGCATTTCGGAAGGCGAGCGGGGCGATGGGGACGCTTTAAGTTCCCAGCTTCAGTCGGCGGTGACCGGGGCCGCTCCGCCTCTGTTTGAGCTGGATGGCAAATTTTTTTCGGACCGGAAGGAGGTACTTGCGCCCAGAGGAAGTGCACAGGTCTGAAGCCCTCGATTCCTAAAGGCTTTGCTATGCTGTGCTGAGGGTCCCGCCTGCGGTGCCGGAGCTGGTGTTGCGGACAAAGAGATGTTGCCTGGATCACATGCAACGGTTCCTTTGAACAATGGCGCAGCTTGAGCAACTTGTGCAGGCTAGCAGATGACCTCGCTCGAGGCCGGCGCGGTCGCCAGCCGCCCCCTCCCGTGCTCACGACTGCAGGCAGGACATCGCCACGAGTTGGCAAGTGCAACAGATGCTGCATGGTGCCGAATGAATTTCGAAACGTAGCACCTCAATCTGTCAACACTCGGTCATGGCGACATGCAAGCAGCCTCGTTGCCAACAGATGCTGGAATGGGTGGCGGCGGCCGCTGAGCGCTGCGCTCCTGCAGCCCTGGCACCATGCCTCTACTGAGGCGCTTTGCACAACACACTTGTTCTGCAAAGTGCTCAAGCGTGGTTATGTCATAGACGGCCAGGTGCGGCTGCTGTCAGCTCTCCTGTCTCGCCGTCTCTCTCTCGGAGGGCCTGTCTACCGCTTCTGAGCGCGACCAGATTACTAATACTCGGGTGGGTCTGTAATGTATGCAACCGATGCATACAGGCCATCCCTGTCGTGCCCGCCGCCACTGCTGCCGCCGGTGCTGCCGCCGCTGCTGTTCAGCCCCAAGTAGCATTTCTGCCATTTTGGCGTCAACTTTCAGGTGGCGAGCAGCATGCTTGAGCGATGGAACACCCACTTCTCCAAAACTGTGGAGCAGGAGCTGTTTGGGTGAGGGCGCGGCAATCTTGTGCAGAGCTGTGTGCCATGCGGCCCACGGTGGGCGCTCCCTGGCCGTGTTCTGCCCTGCGCTTGCTGGCCCTCAATGACACCGTCGACGTGTTTGGAAAGGTGGAATCGTGGTGTAGGCTGGCGGGAGGAGGGTTGCCCACCCGCGCTTCTCTTGCACCTTGTGCCACGGCTCGAGCGCCGCCCGGCCCCGCCCCCGCCCCCGCGCAGCATCACGCTGCAGCTGGCGCAGGACCCCAGCTCTAACAACCTGGGCACCACGGTGTGGGACGCCTCCATCGTCCTGGCCAAGTACATTGAGAAGGCGAGGGATGGGCTGGGAGGCGGTGGGGCGCGTCCCCTTGCGCTGGCGTGGCGACGTCCAGCGATCGCGGTACTCCGGGCATGCGGCAGGCCAGCCAGAGCAGCCGCCCTGCCCTGCTGCCCAGGCCCGCTCATGCAACGCCAGCTTCGCCCAGCGGCAGACGGCCGCTACTGCTGTCCGTGCTCCTGCCCCTGTTGCAGAACAGCCGGCGCGGAGACTTCAGCCGGGCCAAGGTGCGGGGCAGGCGCGTGCTGGAGCTGGGCGCTGGCATGGGGCTGGCGGGCATGGCGCTGGCGCTGCTGGGCTGCGGTGAGGGGTAGGGGCGTTGGTGGGGCGTGGCGTGGGGTGGGCTGCGGTGAGGGGTTGGGGCGTCGGTGGGGGGTGCGGCGCTGCTGGGCTGAGTGAGTGAGGGATGGTGGGAGGGGGAGGGGAGGGGTGGGGGCAGGAGGTGGTGTGTCTGTTTATGAGTGATGCGTGGGTGTGTTGGTGTTGGTGTTGGTCTGGGGGTGGGGCGGTGGTTGTCTGCCTGGGGCGAGAGAGGTGTGCAGGGTGGGGTTGGAGGCATGTGTGGGTGTGAGTGCTGGCAGGCCCGCAGTGCATGGCAGCGTCGAGGCGGGGCTCGCCGGCCCCCTCTGTCCGCCATGCAACGCTGCGGCCAAGACTGCGCACGGCCATACCCCCTCCTTAGCTACCACCTTTGTGCAGATGTGGAGTTCACTGACATAGGGGACGTGCTGACGCTGCTGAGGCACAATGTGGAGCAGAATGTGTCGCCCGCCGCGCTCAAGCGTGAGTGCGTAACCCCGCCCCTCGCTAGTGGCCCGGGCAGCAAGCAGCTGACGGCCGGGAGGGGCAGACATGCCGGGCCACATGCCTGCCAAGCTGCCAGCACTCAGCTGGCAGTGTACTGGCTGCGCATAGCGCGGAGCCCTGCTGTCGGCTGCAGGTTCCGTATCCTCCCATGCGCGAGAAGCTCGCGCTGTGCTGGTCTGCCCGCATGCTCGCTCCTGTGGCCTGGCGCAAGTCAAAGCTGACTGCCAGCGAGGGCCGTGATGCCTCCCGCCCGGGCTGGGGCTTGCCCGCCCACTGCGGCACTCCTGAGGGGAGGGTGTGTGGGTGCTACGCGCCACAGGCCTTCCTGTGCTCATTGCAAGCCCCCACCCCCACCACCACCACTACACACACACACACACACTTCGTGTGCCGCTCCCTGCGCAGTCAAGGATGCGGCCTGGGCGGCCCAGGAGGTGGGCAGCTGCCGCGTGGCGCCCCTGGACTGGTCCGACCCCGCCTGCTTCGCCTCCTTCCAGCCACCCTACGACTTTATCCTCGCCGCCGACTGCGTGTACTCTGAGCTGGCGGGTGAGGAGCCCGCCCGCTGCTTGTGTACTCCAAGCTGGCGGGTGAGGAGCCTGAGGAGCCTGCCCGCTGGCACCAGAGGGAGTGAGGCTGCCTGCTGCCGCCAGCGGGAGTTGTGACGCAACGACAGCGTGCCCCCCAGCGGCTGCGCATGCGCCTGGGGGCCGTGCATGACTGCTGCACGTGCCAGCCCTCGGCCTGCCTCCTGTCGGCTCTGGCCCTTGCACTTCGCCGACATGGCCCGCGCTGCCGCCGGCGCTGCTTCCTAAGAGCAACCCCCCCGCCACACGAGCCCCACCCCCGCCCTGGTCCACCCTGTCTGTGCGCAGTGCCGCACCTGCTGGCCACGGTGCTGCACATGTGCGGGCCCCGCACACAGACCATCATCACAAATGAGTGAGCACGGGGGGCGTTAAGCCGTGGTTTGCACGCCGCCCAACAGGGCATGCAGTGGCCGCCGCAAGCGCGGCGCTGCTGACTCCACCACCCTGCCAAGCATCGTCCACCATGCACATCGACCTGCCCTGGGCTTCTGGTGTCTGCCTATATGTCTCTCCTTGCTGCGCAGGTTTCGCTCCCAGGCTGTGCACGACATATTCATGGAGCGCTTCAGCCAGCACTTTACAATACGCAAGGTGGGGCCGCCGCCGCGGGCAACCCCTGCGCAGGCTGTGGCCCGGCGGCTGGCATGAAGCCACGCTGCCGCTGCGCCGTGCACCCGCTTGCGATGACGCTTGCAGGCCCCTGTTGGTGGACGCCCTTGGTGTGTTGGTCATACAGAGCTGCTCATTGAGAGTTTCTCATGGAGAAGAATTCCCAGCACATGTCCCGCTGCAGGTGCAGGCAGGCAAGATGGACCCCAACTATCAGCACCCGCTCATACACATTTACCTGCTGAAGCGGCGAAAGCAGGCGGCCGGGGAGGAGGGCAGCGCGACGGGGCCCACAGCGGAAGCGGCGGCAGCTGCACCGGAAGAACCTGAGGCAGGGCAGGTGCAGGAGGATGCGGCACGCAACAGCGCGGCCGCCAGCGGCAGTGCAGCACAGGCGCAGGCTGCGGCAGCAGAGGTTGCTGAAGGAGGGGCGGCAGGTGGCGAGGGGGAAGAGGGAGGTGCGGAAGCAGTCGAGGGAAGCTGCGGGGGCGGCGGGTCCAGCCCGGAGAGCGAGGTCAGCGCCCGCAGCCAGCAGCAGTTCAAGACGCGGCGGGAGGGCTCGATGCTGGCGCGCATGCTTGCCGAGGTGAAAATTTGAACTGCAGGCACTCAAGCTCGCTGCGGATGCCCATGGAGATGTAATGAATACACAAATGAGGGGTTCTGTGTGCCTTTATGTCTCCACCAGGCGAGGCGCATGGCAGCGCTGCGAGCGCAGCGACCTCCGTTGCCGCTTGGAAAGGGTGCTCTGACCCCTAAGCTGATGGCAGTTCCATTGACTTCTGTGCTTGATTTCAATATTCTATGGCGTCTACAATGCACCGCCTCTTGCCGGGGGCTTTGGCAGTGCTTTGCCTCCTATTGGCCGGGCTGTCCGATTGTGAAGGTAGCTCTTGAGGCCATGCTTGAGGCATGGCAGACTAGTTGGCGTGCATGACCAGGCCTTTCCCTTCCTGTGCCTCCGCGGCCCCAGAACGTTGCCCCGCGTCCTGCTTGCGCCTGCGCTTCTAAAGGTCGCAGGAAGCTCCAGCAGGACGGCGCTCCAGCAGGGGCTGCTCCCGGGGCAGCGCCCTCGGATGGCGGCTCAGGCGGCGGTCCCGCCGCAGCCGAGGGAAGCTGTGCGGGCACCCCCGCCGCCCCTGGGCCAACCCCCACGTCCAATGCAACAACCACAGAGATCCCATCCTCACCGGGGAACCCTGTGGATGCTGCCTCTGGCACGGCTGTCAAGGTGAGGGAGAGGAGGAAGGCGGCTACCCGCTATCCTCAGCTCACCTTCGTTCCCTGCCGTGCTTGCCCCTGTCCACGGCCCTGACAGGTCGTGTGGTCATGTCTGCCAACAAGTGCGCCAAGTGCGGCCATTTGCAGGTGTTTGTGGAGCTGACGCCGCCCGACTTTTCACTGCCCTGGCAGCGCCAGCCCTCCTCAGCAGCCACCGCCAGCGGAGTGATGGTGCGAGGGCCCCCCCCCCCTCCCCCTTGAGTGCAGCAGCCCACGACGCATTGCCTCGCGCTTCGCAAGCATGTTGCGTCAGCCCTGCCTGCACCTCCTTTCGCTCTGGCTCGCGACCTGCAGGTGCACGGCCCGCATGGGGAGAACTGGGTCCTTACAAATGCCCACGCTGTCGACTACGCAACAAATGTTGGCCTGCAGGAGTAACGAGGGGCTCGCAGGATGAGGGGGGTTCGAATATTTATCGCTGATCACCTCAACGGAGGCTGTGGTCGATTATTTTACCAGCAAATTGCTGAGACTGATAGCTCGTGGCTGCCGCAAGCTGGCAGCAGCTCGAAGCCTTCGCCGCGCCAGCCGCCTGCATGCCTGCAGATCCAGCTGAAGAAGCGCTGGGACGACCGCCGCTGGGATGCCAAGCTTCCGGCCATCGGGAGGGACCCCGACATCGCGCTGCTCACAGGCAAGCTGCGCAGCTCGTCAACAATGCTCGCCAGCGAGAGAGGGGAGGGAAAGGGGAGGCACGCCGCTGCCACACAAACCGAGCCGAGCTAGGAGGTGCTGGAGGCTGCAGGCTACAGGGCTCCCCTGACGGCTGCACGTCATTGCTGGTGCAGCGCTGCTCGTGCTCTTGGCTCCTTGAAAGACAGCTTGGTACGACCGCACTCGAATCCCTGTTGTCTGCAGTGGAGGACCCTCGCTTCTGGGAGGGCGCGGCGTTTGCCACGTTTGGCGGGCTGCCCTCTGCGCGCAACTCTGTCACCGTGGTCGGCTTCCCGCTGGGTGGAGACACGGTGGGCCCCTGCTTGGCTTGCAGGATGGGCCAGGCCGCCCTGGGCAGCTGCCGCTGGGGATTAGCAGCAGCCCGCTTGCGTGTGTGCGTGCGATTATGGAGCCTCTGTCCCGTGATCAATGAGGCGGCTGCTCGCCTGCCCTCGTGTGCCCGGCGCGCGCCACCATGAAACCTGCCGGGAAACATGTCGTGCGCATGGCGCAACCCTTGGCCTGCCCCCACCACTGACGACCCACACCACCCCGATTGCAGATCTCCGCCACCGCGGGCATTGTGTCACGCATCGAGGTGGTGCCCTACTCCTTCAGCAACCGAGCCCTGCTTGCGCTGCAGATTGATGCAGGTGGGCAGGGTGGCGGGGATGGGGTGGGGCGGGATGGGGTGGGTGGGTTCTGGGTTGGGGGGCTGCATCTGCCGGAGCCCGCTGGATTTGAACTGAACACCCTCCTTGCAGCCGCTCCTCAACAGGGAGGTGCAGCGATGGTTCTTGACCAGCCCAACTTGCATGCCTACCTGTGCCCGTGCCTGCTGAGGGGCCGCTCAGCGCCTCCCCCTTGCAGCCATCTACCCGGGCAACAGCGGCGGCCCGGTGCTGAACGACCAGGGGCAGTGCGTGGGCCTGGCCTTCCAAGCCATCCAGCCCTCCGAGGCACAGAGCGTGGGGTGAGCTCTGCTTACGAGGCAACACACCTCTGGTTGAGGCAGCAGCTTGATCCCACGTGGGGCGGGGGGGGGGGGGGGGGGGGGGCGG
>KQ482063.1:927928-956229 GCA_001430745.1 Auxenochlorella pyrenoidosa | reverse complement strand
GGGCATCCATTGCTGCCCCTGGCTCTTCCCGCTAGCCCCGCGCATTCTCCTGCACGCGCTCCTGTTCCCTGCCCAGGAATCAGGCACCCCATGCAGCCGCTGCCACGCCCATCCCGGCGCAGGTACGTGGTCCCAACCCCCGTGATTGCCCACTTCCTGGATGACATCCGTGCCAACGGCGCCTTCACGGGGTTCCCCTCCCTGGGGGTGCAGACACAGCGCATGGAGGCCAACGCCCTGCAGTGAGGCGCCGGGACCACGCGCGCCGCCATTGTGTAAAGATCTGCAGAAATGCCAGGCGTAGCACGCTGCTCCGGCGTGCAGCGCCCCCCATGCACCTGACGCAGCTTGCTGCTGATGCTTGTGGGGCCGCGCAGGGCGGGCCGGTCGGCAGGGTGGATGGTGCGACGTGTGCATGCGTCCACAATGCGCACCCCTCCTCCACCAACCTGCCTGCTCCCCGCAGGGAGGCCTACAAGGTGCCGCCTGGGCAGGGCGGGGTGCTGGTGCGCAAGGTCTACCCCGTGGGCTCTGCCGCCGGCCAGCTGCAGGAGGGGGACGTGCTGCAGAGGCAAGGCCGCTGCAGGCTGGCGCTGGCTCTTCTTGTTGTGGGCACGCTCGCAATGTATGAACCAAGGCGAGCTGTACCCGGGAGCAGGGTCAGAGAGGGCGTGACAGCGGCACATGCGGCGAAGGTGCTTGCCCAGCACAAGCACCTCAGGAGGCTCCCACCCGCCTGCAGGTTTGATGGCACCGACATCGCACCTGATGGCAGCGTCCCGTTCCGAACTTCGGAGCGCATCTCCCTCAGTGAGGCGTGCTATCTTTGGCATGGAGGAATAGCCTGCCATGCACACCCCACTCCTGTCATTGTCGACCCATTGTGCGCCTGCCGTGTCGCCAAAGCCCGCCCTGCTGCCCGGCCCAGCCGTGCCCTGCCTTACCCCGCCTGCAGCGTATCCAATCACTATGAAGTTTGTGGGAGAGAACGCCACGCTAGACGTCCTGCGCAATGGGGAGCCCCTGCAGCTCAGCGTGACGTGAGGGCAGGGGGGAGTTGAGCTAGGCGGAGCAGCCAGCACCTGCGCCTGGCCGCCCCTGCCTGCCTGGCAGGCTGGGTGGCACCTCACACGAGCTCTGCTGCTGTCACCCATTCCCCCTGCGTGCTCGCCCCGGGGCATCTCCCTTCCCTGATCGTGGCGCAGCATGAAGGGTCCCAGCCCGCTGGTGCCCTTCCACCTGGAAGGGGAGGACCCCTCCTACCTGGTGGTTGGCGGCCTGCTCTTCGACGTGCTCAGCGGCGAGTTGACCCGGCTGCAATGCACCCAGCGCCCAGCTGTGTGCACCGCGAGCAAGCAGGCTGAGCTGCAGCTGTCTGCCGGCAGCAGGGCTCGACACACCACGCTGTCCCAGCTCTCTGCCACCCGCCAGGTGCTGCGCCCCTGTCCACTGCAGTACCCTATCTGTACAGCGAATACGGCCAGGACTACCCGACAAAGGCGCCTGTGGGCCTGCTGGACCAGCTGCTGTACGGGCTGAAGAACACGTCGGATGAGCAGGCACGGAAGAGCGATGGCAAATCTGAGCTCGGTCATGCTTGCTATGATGTAGCACAAGAGGGGCCCTGCTCGGAGCTGACGGGGGCAGAAGGGGGGCAGCAGCTGTGCAGCATGCCGCGGCGCAGGGCAACGTCGCAGCTTCGGCAGCCCAAACACAGATGGGCCAAATCGCTCACCAGATTGCTTGCCACAGCGCCGTGCCGGGCCGGTCCCGCAGGTGGTGGTGCCCTACAGGGTGCTCAGCAGCGATGCCACCACCGGCTACGAAGAGTTCTCCAGCATACAGGCAGGCCGGGCGCCCCATGGGCAACACATGGCTCCCCGCCGCTGAGGCTCGCCCAGCATGCCACACATGTGCAGCGGCTAAACCCAGGCGCCTGTGTGATACACCCAACGTGCCAGACATTACACGCTCCATCAAAAAGCCACCAGCGCACGCTGCCACCACCCTGCCCACCCTGCCCTGCAGAGCGACAACGTGCAGCTGCTGCGCTTCCAGGGCCAGCCGGTGGTCAGCCTGGCGCAGCTGGCAGCGGCAGTGGTGGCGGCACAGAGCGACCAGTTTATGAAGTTTGATGTGGAGCACGACGTGAGGGCTGCCCACCCCCACATGTTCACTGCTGCTGGCGCTGCTGACCCTCCTTCAAAGAGGAGAATTCAAGTTGCCCTTTGCATTGCCAGTGCTGCTGGAGGTGCTGTCCAGCAGTGGCCGAAACGCTGCCGCCGGCCCCACGCCCACCCACCACGCCTGTTGTGCAGGAGGTGATCATTCTCGACGCGTCTGTCGTGCCCGACGGCACCGCCGAGGTCATGCAGGCGCACGCCATACCCAGCCCTATGTCCCGCGACCTGCTGGAGAGCCTGGGAGCAAAGCCGGTCCAGGACGCCGACAGCGCTGCCGCGCCCTGAGCAGTGCAGCTGCCTTGCGTCGCATCCGCATGCAGCGCTCCGACGTATAGTGCGACAATGCATGCCTTTCTCGCTGCCAAACCCTGCCTCTGCCCAGCATTTGCAGTGTATGTTTGTTGCAAGCGTGCAGCGGCATAGAGCTTGGAAAATTGATGTACTTGTGCAGCCTGCAGCGCGTGCTGCAGAGAACCGGTTCTCTGTGCCAGGCAGCCGGAAGCCGGAGCGCATGCGGGCACATGCATCTCACTCTGCCGCCTCCGTTGCCAGCTTCAGATCAACAGCGACCTGCAGGACAGGCAGGAGGCAGGGAGCGGGCCGCTAAGATTTTTCCAGCATTAGCACTAACCATGTCCGCGCTGAGCTGTACTGCAGATGTACGAGCACACCCGGAGCTTCCGGACGCAGCATCATTGTCGCAAGGTTCATTGCAGATAGACTGACCGAAAGCCCAAATACACAAGCATCTTCCACACCCAGGCCCGCTGACGGCAACAGTAGCGTATGCAGGCGGCGGCACTCGCCATCTTTGAGGCAATCGGGTGGTACGCGGCGCGGTGCTGCTTAAAGGTGTTGAGCGCCAGCTGGCGCGCCGCCTCGCTCTTGCTGCCGTTGAGCGCGCGGTACAGCGGGCGCAGGAACCTGGCGGGCGGGAGCCCGGGGGGCCGTGGGACAGGGGTGGCATGATAGCAGGGGTCTGCGTCCCGCGCTCCGTTGCAGTCAAGGCATGCTTTGGGCTCGAACAAGCAGGCAGGCTGCGCTCCTGATGCCTCCATACGGCAGCGCGCAGCGTGCAGCGGGGAAACGCGAGCACCCAGCCGCCCTGCTGGCGGTCAGGGGAGCAACCCCGAGCAAAGCGGCCCGCCGCCCCTCACTTCATGCGGCCCTGCTCCTTGAGGAATTCGGCCACGCGCGGCAGGATGGCATCATCGCCTGGGGAGAATTGGGGACGCAGCGGCGGGGGAGGGGCCACGTGAGCCGCACTGGACGCACACCCAAATGCTCCCGTGCCGTGTGCAGCCGGATCGCCCCTTCCCCGCTCAAGAGGCCCTTAATACAGCGCGGCTGTAGGCGTGTAGGCGCGGCACCCCAGCCCCACCGGCGTTGATGCAGAGCTGGAACCAGGAGCAGCGGATCTCCGAGTTGTGGCGCGAGTCCAGGTCGTACAGCTCGTCCATCCTGGGGGGGGGGGGGGGGGGGGCAGCCCAGCGAGTGGTCAAATGGGGTGTGCACACATGCGGCGTTCAAAACCGCCAAAACGAGCCACTCAGTGCTTACAAGTACTCAAGGAGCGCTTGCTGTCTGCGCTTGCAGAGTGTCGCGCAGAGCAGCACAGCACAGCGCGCAGTGGTGCCAGCATGTCTGCCGAAGTGCGAGCTGCACCGCAGCCCTGGGTCGCGATGCCCCCGGCCCTCTCACTTGCGGCACACAGACGGGTGCAGCGGCTGCAGGGCACGCAGCTCCGCCAGCTTGTCCAAAAAGGCCACAATCTGCATTCATCAAGGGTGACACACACACACACACACAGGTGGAGAGGAGGTATTCGGCAGGGGTGCGCGCGGGCAGCGCCGCCAGACTGTCAGCCACACGTGACCCCCTGGGCCGGCGCCGCCTGGAGCTCTGCTCCCAGCCATTAGGCCAGCCCCTGTGAGACGGCGTGAATGGCACGAGCGAGCGCAATTGGCACCCCCAAGGGCATGCTCCACAGACTGGCCTGCGTGGAGCTCCACCCCTTGATGTCGTCTGGGCTGGCGCCCTGCGGCCCGCTGCTGCCGATGCCCATCACATCCGAGGTGTGCCACCTGAGGGGAAGACAGGCAGGGACCAGGCAGCAGCACACAGCGGACGTTGGCGATGCCGACTGCTTTGAGTTGGAAGGCTGGCAGGTTTGGCAGCTAAGCGGTGGCATGCCGGGGAGGGCGGGGTGCGCTCTGGGCTGCGCGCCGCCATGCAACCCCCCTCACTTCTTCGCCAGCTCGTATGCCGCCTGGCCCAGGCTCTCATCGTAAGTGTTGGCCACGGGCGGCATGCCTGCAGGCGGCAACGATGGCATCAAGGGACGGCTTTCCCAGGTGAGGGGGCAGGAGGAACACAAGCACATGCTGCGACCTGCGCTGGCAGGGCACACCGACCCAGGGGCGCAAGCGAGCCCGCCCTGCAGCGCATGGAGCATGCCGGGGCACGCGGGGGTACCGAGCCCCCGCTGACCTGGCGCGTAGTACCGAGGTGTCCCAGGCCCCTGCTTACCTGGCGCGTAGTACCAGGTGTCCCAGTCGATGCCCTGCACCGCCTGGCAGCCCTGGAAGTGCTCCAGGAAGAAGGCCTTGAAGTCGTCGCTGGTCAGGGGGGTGCCCGCAAAGCGCTGCGGGGCGGGGCAGGGCGGGGGAGGCTTGGGCTGGTTTATTTGCGAGCAGCCCTGTCTACGTGGCAACTGCGTGTGCTTGCCGTGCATGCGCAACGGGGGCCGGCATGACACGTGCGCGGCAGCAGAGTCAGCAGGGTGAGGCGGCACGTGGGGTGCGGCCACACCTGCACGTACTGCTTGAAGAAGGGCTCGAACTGCTCAGAGCCGCCCACCAGCTCCTGCAGCACGGCGGGGGCAGGCAGGCGCAACTGTTCCCTGATCGCAGCGCACATGTGTTCCACCACTGGCCACCCACATAAGCGTGGCTAACCGGCAGTGCGTCAGGTAAGCCAAGGCCACAGCTCCGTCTGCAGTTGACACGTAGGTGCTACCCCTTTCCCTGCCTGCAGCGCTGCCTGGCTTGCCTGGAGATAGTGGATGAAGGCAAAGCCCTTCTCATCTGCAGAGCAAAGGGGCCAGGGCTCAGCAATGGGGGCAAGAAGCAGCCAGCGCTGAACGCATCGTGCTGCGCTGTGCCGCCTGCAACGTTGACAGCGGCTCCTCGCCCGCAGCCAAGGCTCCTGCGGCTGGCCAGCTGTCCTCTAATCAGTGAAGCTGCAGCGGCAGGCTGCACTCACAGGGGATGCTGCTGAAGGCGTCATCGGGGTCAACGCCGCCTGCAGTTAGGGGGGAGAGCGGCCAGGAAGGGCAGCAAACCGCCGTCAGACCCAGTCGCGCTAGGGTTGCTTGGGGAAGCGGGATGCACTTGTAAGCGGCAGCCACAGACCTGACAGATCCGGCACCAGTGCCGTGAAGGGGTGCTCGGGGCTGAACTGCCTGTGCACCGTGTTCTTCAGCTTCAGCCAGCCCTGGCTGGCCTGGAACTGGTACATCTGTGGGCCAGGTGGGCGGCAGGCAAGGGGGGGCGCGCGTGTGGGGTGGCAGGCAGCACGGCGCACCCGAAAGGTCGGGCACAAGAGCGGTGTAGGGGTTGGCCTCGCCCAGATCCATTTTCACGGTGTTCTGCAGCTCCAGCCAGCCCATGCTGGCCAGCATCTGGTACATCTGCGGCGGCGGCGGCCAGGCCAGCCCGGGACAAGCGCGTCGGGAGGAAGCCACAAGTCCATGCGCCGGCTGGCCATGTGGGGCCATGTGGGGCCGACAGCAGCCGCGCCACCGCCTGCGCGCCCGTCCCCCTTCCCTCCCCAGTGGCACATGCTCCGCACCTGCTCTCCACACAGCCGGCCCATGATCTTGCGCTCCAGGTAGACAGTGAACCCTTCGTTCAGCCTGCAGCGCAAAGGTGTCACGAGGAGTCAGCCCCCAGCCATGGAAACACACAATGGGTACTCGAGGCCGCCCTGCCAGTGGGCTCTCTGCCGCCATGATGCCGCCCGCCATTTCACGAATTCAATCTGCCCATGCATGCTTGCTGGCGCGGGCCAGGCAGCGACAAAGTGTGTGTTCAAAGCGTGGCCCACTGCCAGGCACGACAGCTGGCGCCCAGGACAACCTGAACAGAGGTGCGGGGTGTGCGCATATAGACAGGCGCCTGCTCAGGGTGTGTGCATGGGCACGCGCCCGCTCACCAGAAGTGCTCCCAAGACTTATTTGTCACAAGGTTGCCTGCAGCAGCACCAAGGACGAGGCATGGTCAATGCATGGCGAGGACATGGTTGAAAAGCGGGCATGCATGGCAGCTGCCTGGCAGATGACGACTGCCAAATCCAGGGGAGCGCGCACCGCAGGGCAGCGAATGATCACTCAGGTGCAGGCAGGCATTCAGCCGAGCCTGGCACCAGTGCTACTGACCCGTCCAGCTGTGAGCAATCTCATGCGCCACCACATTGGCCAGGGAGCGGTCCCCGGCCAGCAGGGTGGGCGTGACAAAGCTGCGGGCAGAGGGGCAGCAAGTGGCGCGGCGGTGAGGCACACTTGGCACAGGAGGCGTGCGTGCGAGCGCACGAGTTGAGGCAATGCTTGTGAGCAGGAGGGCCGGGACTGCATGAAAAACGGAAACCCCAACAAGCAGCCAGAGGGCAGGGCAACAGGGGTTCCTGCAGCAAGTGCGCCTCCCGAGGCGGGCCATGACAGGAAGCCAGGCGGCCAGGCAGGCGCCGGCACCACGCTGCCCTCACGTGAGGCACGGGTTCTCCATCCCGCCATACGGGAAGGAGGGCGGCAGCAGCAGGACGTCGTAGATGCCCCACTGGTAGGGGCCCGCCAGGCTGGCGGCGGCATCCAAAAATGACTGCGTCTCTGTGGCGCGCAAGTGTGTGTGTGGGGTGGGGGGGGGGCGTGTGTGGGGAGGTGGGGGGGTGGGGGGGTTAAAGGGCACGTGGGCGGCAAATGCGGCATTGGCGGGGGCCGGAAGCAAGGCGAGACCCCGGCAGAAAACATCTTTCAGGCTTCCGCCAGGTGGTGCCAAGGCATGCTGGCTGGCAAGCAGCATGGGCCCGCCCTCGTCGGCACATCGAGCTGCCCAGCTGTCAGCATTGCCAGGTCCGCCGACCGCGGCCGGCGCCCAGGCGCTGCCGGCACGTCGCGAACAAAGCCTGCCCCGCCATGCCCGCAAATCAGCAGGCAGAGCGCTTGCAGCAGCGCCGTGAGCGTGGCCCGGCAACCCTACCACCCCACCTGCGAACTCGTAGGCCCCTGCCTCCACCATCTCTGGCTCGCTCCACACGTGGCTGATGGGCCCCAGTCGGCGGCTCTCCAGGTTGCCCACCGCCAGGGCCAGCAGGTAAGAGGGGATGGCCTGCGCCTGCCTGCAAGGGCCGGCGGCAGGAGGGGTTGGGCGGTCACCGGTGCCCCAGTGCTGCAGCTTGCTCTGCAGGGAGGGCGGCGTGGCCTGCACCCGTCTGCAGCCCAGCGAGCAGCAGAAACTGCAAGGCCGACATGGGAGGACCTGTTGGGACAGGACCTGCACTGCCCTGGGCAAGGTTGCGAATCGCTGTGCAATGCGGCCATACAAGCGCCAGGTCGGCAGGGCCGTCACAGGGGCGCCTGCTCCAGCAGGCATTAGGCAGAAGGCACGCTGCGCCCCCACCGCTTGCGCACAACGAGCCCACTCACGTGAAGCGCCACACCTTGGTCCCCGTGCACGCCTTCTTGCTGGCGTGCCGCAGCTCCGGCTCGCCTGCGCGCCGAGGGCACGGCGGGCAGAGCCGTGGTGATTAGCAGCCAGCCAGCTTACACAGCCGCTTCCAGCCTGCACAGCCAGTCCCTTGCGGCTGGTTCTTCACTACCGGCTATGGGCACCTGCACCAGCCTCCCGGGCTGCCCAGCCTGGCCTCCTGCTGCGCCTCCCGCAGGGCACAGCCTCCACCTCCCTCAACCCCTGCCCTCCGATGCAGCACAGGCCCCACCTCCGTCACTCTCACCCTCGCCATCTTCCTGCGGCACCGCGCTCATCAGCGCCCGCAGCGGCTCCGGCACCCGCACCGCCGCGGTGTATGTGAATTTGGCGCCGGGGGAGTCCTGGCACGGCAAGATCGACCTGCCAGGCGGGGGGCGGGGGAGGCAGGGGTGCTGCGCCTGGCAAGGAGTGCATCAGCGGCGCAGCCGGGCACGCCACAGGAAGCGCAGCCGGGCTGCCCAGAGAGCTGTCCAGGTGTGGGAATCGCTCAGTCCCGCCTCACCTGGCGTGGATGGCCTGGCACTGCATGCACACAGGGTGGGCAGCAAGACAGGTGCGTCAGCAATGCCAAGCTAGCAGCTACCAGCGCCTCGTCCTGCGGCAGCAACACAGGGCCATCGCACTCGCAGAGCTTCCACAGACAGCTGGCGTCCCCTGCTGACCTGTGTGAAGAGATACGGGTGCTTCTTGCCGGCGGTCTGCTCAGGCTCCAGCCACTGCACGGCCGAGGCCTGGGGGGAGGCCTGGAAGCTCATGGCCACCTGCAGGGAGGGGAGGCAGGGCGGGCGAGGCACGCTGAGGAGCAGTTCCATTGGCACTGCCGTCCTGCACGGGGGCCAGTGCATCCCCCCCTGTTGGGGGACATCTGCGAGGATACCAAGGCTGCACAGAACACTGGACGCCAGCGCTGGCCAATGCCACAGGGACGACGGAGCCTGCACCGGGAGCATGGCGACAGGCTTGCAGCAACGGAATCCACCGCACAGAGCTCTGGCTTTCTCTTCCTCCACCACCCCAACACCTTCAGCTTGTCCCCGGTCTTGAGGCCGGCAGGCAGCTTGATGGCCAGCCGGCTTCCCAGCGCCTTGTGTGGCTCTGCCACGCTAAAATCGGCGGCTGCATGGAGACGTTAGAGAAAGTGGGGCGACAGGGCAGGGCGGTGAGGCGTGCCCAGCTGGAGCCTGGCTCTGCAGCAGCGCGGGGCTTGGCACGCATGACGCAGCACCCCATGTATGTATGGCACAGCAGACCTGCTGCATCATCAGACGTGAGCTTGGACGCATGGCGGGGCATGCGGCGCGGCTCCTCACCCTCGCCATTGACCGTGACGTCGCTGACCGCCAGTTCACGCGTGTCCAGCGCCAGCTCGGCCACCCCGTCCTTCTTCACCTCCACCGTGTGCTGCAGGGGGGCGGGTGAGGTGGGGGGGCCGGCGCACAGGTGCAGCGGGAACAGCCAGGGCAGCAGGCAACTCGTGGGGTGCGGCCCGCCGCAGCTTGAGAGCGGGGCTTGAGAGCATGGCTTAAGAGCAGGGTTTTTTTGAGAGGAGGGCTTGAGAGCAGGGCAGGGCTGGAAGGCGCACCTCCACATGCCCGCTGAGCACATGGGTGTCAAAATCCACGTCCAGCTCTGCAGTGGGGCAGCAGACAGCACGGTGTGGTGTCACAGCGCCACGCCGGCGCCGACTGCGGGCCATGGCTGGCACAGGCTGCATTCGACCAGCGGCAGCTCCAGGTTCAGCATGGCAAGGGCTGGCCTGGTTCGACATGAATTCGACTGTTTTAATAAGTTTCGAGTTCTCGAAGCACCCACCAATGTCTGAGTGCGTCACCGCCGCCTCTTCAAAGTTTGACTGCGAGCTGTGCTCCTGTGCGCAGAGGGTGCACCAGACCAACAAGGAATAGTTTGAGTGCAGGCTGCTGTTTGGACAAATTGCGACACTCCAGCGAGCCGAGTTGCCTAGAGAGTGCATACGGGCTGGCCGAGCCAAGAAGGATATCCAGACAATCGCTCTGGCAGCGCAGCGGTCGCATGGCCAGGCCAGGCAGCGATGCGCCCAGGCACCGACGTCGGCTTTGGAGCAACATGCAAGGCGCTGGTTGACAGTAAATGACATGGAAATTCTCATGTCACGGTGTACAGGCGTCACCTTGAAGGCACGCTTCTGCGGGGTCGCCATAATGGCAGACTTTGCTGCTGCCGCCGCCACCACCAGGCGAGCGCCACCGCCGCGGTTGCTGCTGCTGCTGCTGCTGCTCAGCAAGCACCTCGCAGAGCCCGATCGCTCGACTGCCGCTACAGCTTGGCGTGACCAGGACCAGCGGAGACTGGCTGCAGGAGAAGGCCTTGCAGCCGAACGAGCCGCGGAGGCAACGGCCGATCGCAGGGCGCCAGTGAGCATTGAAGAGACGATGCACTGCGATCCGGCCGTCCTGGGGCACATTGCTCACTGCCCTAGGGGTACGTCCTGCGTGCTGGGAGGCAGCCCCCTTCTCACGCTCGTTTCGGGCGCCCCAATGCACGCATGTGCCATGTGCATTGTTCTTCTCACATCGATAGCGGAGCGTTCATCACTGAATTCTCGTCTACGGTTCCGGCGCACTTCAGTGGCTCGAGAAGCCGGACTTCCTGCCCCAAACCCGTGCCTCTTTCGACATGGGTGTCAATTTAAGACTCGTGTGGGCACTGGCGGCGCTGCTATCGACGGCAGGCACAAATGCTGCCGCTGTCGGCGCCGGCGCCTGCGATGGCAGCCTGCGCCCCGACGCCACCGCCTCGTCTTGTGCTGTCGACCTGCGTGGTGCCTGGGAAGGTGGGACAAGGACTCTAGCCTGTGCAACATAAACAAGTGCGAGGGATTATGAATGGCGCGCAGACCATGGCGTGCAGACCGTGCCGTGCATGCAACCCCGCCACTGTTTGCAGGCGAGTTCTTCCCGTCCATTGGCCGTATCCACTACGCGGGCCCCGACTCTGACGACCCCCTGGCCTTCCACTACTACAACGCCGAAGAGGTGGTGTACGGCAGGCCGATGAGGGAGTGGTAAGGCGTGGGCCGGTGGCGGCGGGGCGGGCAGGCGCAGCACCCCGCATGTTGAGAGGTGAGGGTACCTCGTCGCGCCCGGCGAGCTCTTCCTGAACCCAAGACCGCCCAACGGCTTACTGACGCCTGCATCTCACCCACCCGCCCCAGGCTGCGCTTCTCCCTGGCGTTTTGGCACACCATGCGGGCTGACGGCTCCGACCCCTTTGGCGCTGCCACAAAGCGCTGGCCCTGGGAGCTGCACCCGGCAGGTGAGCCAGTAGCCCCCTAGCAGCAGTCGGTAAGCTGCGTCCAGCAAGCTGCCTCCAGCAAGCTTGCCAACGCATCCCGCTTTGCCCCTGCAGCCACAGTGCGCCACTGCGCGCATTGCTCCTGGGCGTGCCGACCGCCCCCCCGCCCCCCACCCCACCCCACCCCACCCCACCACCACAACCACCACCACCCACCCACCCCCACCCTCCACCCTGCGGGCATGCAGCCGACGAGATGGAGCTTGCCTTCCGCCGGCTGCGCGCCTTTTTCGAGCTGCTGGGCAAGCTGGGGGTGGACCACTGGTGCTTCCACGACCGGGACATCGCCCCTGAGATGGCCACCCTGGCACAGACCAACGCAGCACTGGACCAGGCAAGCCTGTCGGCACGGGCAGCCAGGCAAGGGACAGTGCCCTCTCAGGCTACCCAGTGGCTGGGCCCCTCCTTGCCCACTGGCCGCCCGGGGGCAGGGAGGGACGAATGCGCCAAGGGCTGGTGCCCACTTAATTTTCTCAGCGCACAGCGGGCGGCTGCTTGGGGGCCAGGGCGAGGGCGTGCCGGTGCCCGCCTGCGCTAATGCTGGGGGCATCGTTCCGCCTGCAACAGATCACATGCAACAGCTGTGCCTGACCAAGCTCCTGGACCCCTTCCCCCCCATCCAGGTGGCAGAGCTTGCAAAGGAGCTGCAGGCGGGCAGCGGCAAGTGCGTGCTCTGGGGCACCGCCCAGCTCTTCAAGCATCCGAGGTACATGCATGGAGCGGCGACCAGTGAGTTGCCGTGGAAGCAAGGGATGCATGAGGTCTGTGCAGCGCAGCAGCCGGTGGCGTGCATGCCGCGCCCAAGGGCAGGGCGGCGCACACTCCCACTCTGCACCGAGATGCCCCACGTCGCACCCCTGGTGCCCTCTCCCCCAGGCCCCAACGCCACGGTGTTTGCACATGCGGCGGCGCAAGTGAGGCGCCGCCAGCAGTGCATGGGGACGGGCCGGTGCGCACGGCGCTTGACGAACGCCTCGGGCTGCCAGGCGCATGCCAGGGACAGCCTGGCCCGTTAACGGATATGCCCAGGCTTACCTCACATGCCGAGCGCCAGGCAGCCATTCTATTTGCACCGCCCTCCTGGCGCAGGTGAAGAAGGCGATGGAGGTCACAAAGGAGCTTGGAGGGGAGAACTTCGTCTTCTGGGGGGGTGAGCCGCCCTTGGGTGGCCTTCCAGCTGCGCGAGCTGGCGCTGGCAGGCCAGCCTGAGCTAGAGCTGTGCAGCACCAATAGCGGGGGCAGAGGGCTTGCCACTTCGCGTGGGCTCACTGCCCACCTACCCTCTGATGCCGCTGGCGGGCAGCAACCAGCCCTGGCCGGCAAGAAAACAGCAGCCAGGGCTGCATGGCTAAGGCTCCCATCGCCCCACCCCACCACACCACACCCCCACCCTGCGCTGGCCCTCAGGGCGTGAATGCAACAGTGGGGCCTTGCCTTGCTCCCTGCCCCGCCCGCAGGGCGCGAAGGCTACCAGACGCTCCTCAACACCGACCTCGCCCTGGAGCAGGCCCACATGGCGAGCCTGCTGCGCATGGCCGCTGCCTACAAGCGCAAGCTCGGCCTGCCGGGGCCGCTGCTTCTGGAGCCCAAGCCGCAGGAGCCTGCCAAGCACCAGTGAGGTGGCGTCCCTTTAGGTCCAGACGGCCGCGTTTACATGTGTGAATAGGAAATGGTTAGAATTGGTGCCCCTGGGCCCCCCACCCCCGCCCACCCACCCTCTGCCAAGACTGCCGCTGCTGTTGCTGGGTCCACTGATGCTGGTGGCAGCCGTTCCCTCTGCATGCCCTGCCTGCTGCCGCAGAAGTCTCCGCCGCTCTGCCAAGCCGCAGGTACGATAGAGATGCCTCCACCACGGCTGCGTTCCTGCTTCGTCACGGTCTGGACAAGGAGTTCAAGGTCAGAAGGGCGGCTTGGTGCAGTGCACAGGCCTAACTACATGGCCCGGCGCCCGCTGCGCTTGTCCAACAGAGCCGTGCACTTGGCATCTGTCAGGCGCACCGGCTGTGGCTAAGGAATGTGGGGCGTGGGCCTGCACAGAGCAGCCCATGCATGCTTGAGCAGGGCCACGGAGCCTGCGCGTGCCGTCCCCGCACTCGCATGTGCACACCGTAATGTAGCAATGGTGGTTGCGACCACCCGCAGCTCAACATTGAGTGCAACCACGCCACGCTGGCGGGGCACAGCTGCCACCACGAGCTGGAGACGGCGGCCATGCTGGGCCTGCTGGGCAGCATTGATGCCAACTCGGGGGACCCCCAGGTGGGGCCCTGGCCCCTGCTGTGCTGCACTGCAACCTTGGTCCATGGGCCGGGGCCTGAATTTTGTACCAGCCTAGGTGGTGCATCTGGCCTGAGGCAGAGGATCTGCGAGCTGTCAGTGTGGATTGTAGCATGCTAGCGGTGGTCCCTGCCCCCGATGCAGCGTCTTCTCTCCGCTGCCGCTCAATGTCTGCTCTCCCCGCATCTGGTGCGTAAGTTGGGTAGCTGCTCCTGGCACGTTTGTCTGGGCAATGCAGCCAACCTTTCCCCCCTGTGCCTGTGCATGTGAAGACTGGCTGGGACACGGACCAGTTCCCAACAGACGTGCGAGAGGCAACGCTCATCATGCTCACCGTGCTGCGGCACGGCGGGCTGGCACCAGGTGGGCAGGGCAGCAGGGTGGATGCACCGGGTGCTGCATGGTTGTGCAGAGACCCGCCAGCACTTTCCCGTGGCAAGCAGCAGCCGGGCGGCCATGTTGCGTGCGTGCAGTCTCGTGTCACCGCACAGATTCTACTCCTTTACTGTAACACAGCCATGTGCGCGCGCGCCCCCTGCAGGCGGGCTCAACTTTGACGCCAAGCTGCGGCGGGAGAGCACATCCGTGGAGGACCTCGTGCTTGCGCACATTGCGTGAGGGCGTGCCGGAGCCAGTGGGGCCTGCGGTACTTTCCAAGAGTGGCGCAGCTCTGTCAACTGTGCACGCAGCAGCAAGGGCTTCTCCGCCCGAGGGCTGCCAGCAGGGCTGCCACGCCGCTTTCTTGGGTGTGCTCTCTCTGCACCTCGCTTTGGGACCGGGCCACTCTGGCCGCGTGCAGGCTTTCTGCTCCGCATCATGCACTTGCACTGGCATGCCTGCAGGGGCATGGACACCATGGCTCGCGGGCTGCGCAATGCTGCTCGCCTGCTGGAGGAGGGTGTGCTGGACGGCATGCGTGCGCGGCGCTACAGCAGCTGGCGCGACACGCAGCTGGGCAGGCGCGTGGCATGGGATGGGGCTGAGGGGTGCAGGCCTGCATCGGTTGGGGTGGATAAGCGTCCACGGCGTGCGCTCCGAAGCAAAGCGCACTTCCTCCCTACTGCCTGAGATACTTAGAGAGCCTAAAGCGCCTCACGAGCCTCGATTCTTATGTAAACACTCTGCCTGCAGGGACATCACTGCTGGCAAGGTGGGCCTGGAGGAGCTGGAGCAGGTGGCCCTGTCCCAGCCAGAGCCCTTTGAGTCCCTCCCCAGCGGGCAGCAGGAGTTGTACGAGATATGGCTGTCGCGCTACGTGCGCTAAGCAGAGGCTTGGCTGTGTACATGAGACGGGCAGGCTCGGCCAGTTAGCTGGAACGCTGCACAGGTTGCTAGACTGCTCGCCCTGTCTCCCTTTGCTGGATGCATCGGATGCCGACTTAGAACGCGTGGCACTGTAGCTACAATGAGGCCATCATGCCGGCTCTTCTAACTGCTGACGAGGTCAGACAATGTCATGCACAGCTGGGACAGGGCTGGACGAATGTCAGGTCAAAGTGCCAGGCGCTGACTCAGCATGCCATACAGGCGCACACTGCACGGTGTCGGGAAGCCTTTTTGGTTGGCTCAAGCACAAGCAGGATGCAGCTGAGCGCAGCAACTGCAAGCAGACAGGCCATGGCGCAGCCGCTGGCGTTCTGCCATCAGAGGGCCTTCCGCACTACAGGGCGACCCCTACACAGGATGCACAAGGCTGACCGGGCAGCAGGAGTGAGACAACCTTCGGGGCAGGCCGGAAAAGACAGTGTAGGCGCCCAAACAGCGGCGCCGCCAGTCACCGCCGGCACGGTGCGGTGCCCGCAGATCTCCCTGCCTCCCCCGCATGCCCGACTTGTCTGACTGCGCAGGCCACGCCCGCCAGCCCTGATGCTGACGACCCTCGCCCCCAGCCAGAAGAGGTCCTGCCTGGCCCTTCAAAGACTCCAATCAGGAGAGAGCACTCGGAGCCGGCTGGCAAGCCAAGCGCAGACGCCTCCGAGCAAGGCGCCCAAGAGCAGCCCCCGGAGGGCGGCAGCGCCAAGAACAGCAGCAGCAGCACGGCGAGCAGTAAGGACAGTGAGGAATGGCAGGATGACGAGCTGGAGCCGTGGAAGACGGATCCGTACTGGTGAGGGCCGCTATGGCTTCTGGCACCTCAAGCAGGTTTGCTTGCACGAACACACCGGCTTGCTGGCTTGAGTTCTGTGCAACCTGTGCCATGGCCTTCTCAACACTTTGCGTTGGGAACACATCCTGGCTGCCCGCACTCTGTCTGCAGGGTGCCAGACGCACACTCTCCTGGGTGCGGTGGGCGGGGGGTTGTCATGGGTGGGCCAGCGCATCCTAAGCTTCCTTCTTGCAAGTGACCTGAACTGCCAGCCTGCAGTGCAGTACGCATGCGCACTCGAACGCATGCAATTGTGTGGCGCAGGGAAAGGAGTGCCCATTTGCGAGCTGATATCTCTGCCTCCTTCCTGCCCAGCAGGAGGGTGCGGCGCTCCATGGGCTTTGGGGGCAGCTGAAGCACGGGGGACCCTGGTGCCCCACCCAGTCTGCCGACTTGACGGAACTTGGCTGCACAGCAACTTGCGCCTTTGGGTCAATTGCGCTGCAATCACGCAGCCTCAAGGAGGCCTTGCCCAGCAAGCACGCTGTGAAGTATTGAAAACATGGATTGTGCCCAGAGAGCTCGCTGGTTTGCGTGCCCTCCAGACGGCCTGCACCGTACTGCCTGCATGACAGTACACTGCCGGCACAGCGTCAGCTGACCTTGTCAGCCTTGAAGAAGAGCTGGATTGCGGGTAAAGCTCAAAAAGCTGCCTTTCTCTCGCAAACCTGGAAGCTGTTGATGTCTGATAGCGGCGGTAGGCCCTCAAAGCCTTGCCCAGCTCGGCCTGCGCCGCTTTGCCGCCGCAGCGTGCCCGCCTGTCTCCTTGGATGCTTCCGTGCGACCTGTGGTACATCTCGGTATGCCAAACGCACCATTCACAATATTTCGCCAGAAATGCACGTCTCTGCCAGCAGAGCCGAGAGGAGTAGGGCTCGTGACGACCCCCCTGCCCAGCTGCTAGCGCCCCTGCACACAGTGCCCCAGAGAGAGACTAGTGCACAGGCTGCTGGAGCCGCCAGCCCCGCCGGGGGCAGCAGCACCGGTGGGCAGAACGGCAGCGGGCCCACTGCAGGTGCCGAGCCGCTGCCGAGGCTGCCGCAGCAGCCAGCAGCGCAGCAGCACCGTCTGCAGCTCATGCGCCGCGTTGAGCAGGCTGTCACCCTCTTCAGCCTGCTGCTGCAGCTGGCGCTGTACCGCCGCTCAGCGCTCGCCCTGACAGCACGCCAGCACGCATACCAGGCGCTGCTGCTGGCTCTGCGGGCAGTCTGCCTCTGGGCCTGCACCTGCCTGGACCTGCGCAGGTGGCTGCGGTACCGGTGAGGAAAGCAGGGGACACCACTTGGCCTGCCTAACCCGCTTGTGCTCTCAAGAACCGGCGGCTTCCTCACGCTGTGCTGAAGTGCTCCTGCTGTTCACGACCTCCCTGCAGGGTGCTGCTCATAACCTTTCTGCGCATAGCCATCGCCACCGTGCCGGCGCAGCGCACCGCGCAGGAGGGGGATGCGGTGCTGCTGGCCAGGCCGGCCTCCCCCGGCCCCGTGAGCGCTGCCCAGGACTGGCTGCGCCTGCCGGCTGGTGAGGATCAGGCTCCTCCACACACGATGCATTGTGTGGTGGTTGATGCCTGCCCTCATGGATCCAGGATCCAGCAGAGGGTGCCATGCCATCCCGCCCCTGTATTTAGCTGCACAACTCCCCCCCTTGCAGGCACCCGCCTGCTGCCCATGGCGCTCATCGGCTCCCTGCTGTACCAGCCGCCCCTGGCGGTGCTGGCGCAACAGGCGGCGCTGGTGTGGCTCACCTCAGCCAACCCCGCCTTCTGCGCCACCCCTCTGCTGGCGCACCCTGACATGCAGCGGCGGCTGGGCGCCGCCTGGGGCTGCCTGGAGGCGTGGGCGCCGCTGCTGGCGGGGCCGCTGCAGCCCCCAGCAGCCAGGCTGGCACACCTGCCAGGTGACGTGCCAGGGGAGTGAGTCAATGCAGCACATGTTGGGAGTAAGTCTGGGTCTCACCAACTTCCTGACCGCTGTGCGTTGGCTTGGCCCTCCCCCGCAGGCCCTCTGCTGCACCGCCTGCGCTGCGAGGCCATGCTGGGCTGGCTGCAGGGCGTGGTGGGCGTGATGCTGCCGACGCTGGTGGCCGGCTGCACCGCCCCACCGGCTGCACGGCTGCATGGCCTACAATCTCCCCAGATCGTTGAGCTGGGGGGAGAAGCGGAGGAGGATCTAGCCAGCCCCTGCACACTACCCCGCTCAGGGGCGACGCGAGGAGCGGGCGGCAAGGCGCAGCGCCTGGCCACCGCGGCAGGCTGCACCCTGATGCGCCTGGATTTGGCCCTGCGAGACTGCTGTCGGGGTGCAGGACGCTCTTTCCCGGTGGCTGTCACCCTAGGCGCCGCCTGCTGCCTGCTCGCTGGCAATGTGTATGCGCTGGCTAGGGGCGTGGCCTCGTCACGTGCGCTTGCGGCGGCTCAGATGCCAGCTGGGTGACACTGAGACGGCACCGCACAGCGCAGGGTTCAAGGAGGCATGCATGCATTCTGCCAAAGTCCCCACCCGCGCCTGAGTGATCATGCATGTCCCGCTGAAATGCATGTGCAAAGTAAAGCATGTGAGCCCAGCCAGCCTGTCCCCTGCCATGGCAGTGCCGGAAAGCAGATGAGCACCGTGCAGCTACTAGCTACTGTACCGACCGAATGTGTTTGATGTGAACAAGAGTTTCAGATGCCGGTTTCAGACATTCAAACCCCTTGGTTCAACTACAGGACTCTTTTTCATTCCGAAACAACCAGCCTTTACGGAGAGTCTGGAGATGCTGCAGGGGGATGCTGCGGCGGCGGTGAGTGCCTCGCTGGCGGCAGCTCCTCTCAAGCTGAAGGCCGAAGCAGCAGAGTTGTCTCGTAGAAGCATGCCGTCCCTCCTGGCGCGACCGATCGTCAGATCGCGGGCCTTTACCTGCGCAGCGGCCGGCTTGTTGCTGGGTGGTGGAAACCCGGCAGTCGCCGCGGCCAGCGACACCGTCCTGCAGCTGCTGGTGGGCTCGGCTGGACCCGGAGATGGAGAGGGGCAGCTGGAAGTCATCTGCGAGCAGCAGCTGTTTGCGACCGTGCGGGCGCTGGCTGTGGTGCCTGGCGGCGGACTTGGCAGCGCAGGCCAGGTGCGGCCAGCTTACAGCTGTCCATCTGCTGGCAATTTTCTCCAATAAGCAATCCGAATCTCTGGAACTGACACTCTTCGGCAGCATGGCCCTCCATCCATTCGTGTGCTTCCTCCGCGACACCTCCCCCCGCACCCTGCAGGACTGCTTGGCCCTGCTCACAGACTCTGGCCACCTGTCCATCCTGCGCTACGACGGTGCAGCAGGGAGGTGGGTGCTGCATATTTTGCGGAGTTGCAGGATCTTCCGTGTGCCTGTTCCGCCTCCCATGCTGCCGCCATGAGACTCGTCATGCACGACCCAGCAGCAGACACATCCCAGCCTCCCTCGCCAACTGCCATGGTTTTAGAGAAAAAGGAAATTTATTTGATATTATTCTTCTGTTGGGCCTTTCTCCCGGCCACTGCCGCCGCTGCCGCAGGTTTGTGGCGCTGCAGCAGCTGCCGCTGCCGCGGGAGCCTGCAGATGACCCGATGTGCCAGCTGGCGGTGCACCCTTTGGGCCACGCCATCGCCGTTGCAAGCCTGCGCGGCTTCGTCTGCCTGTTTGCAGCGGTAGCCCCCGTCGCCGGCAGCAGCTGCGGAGGCACTGGCGACGTGCTATGTGGGCCCTTCAGCCGTGC
Source organism: Auxenochlorella pyrenoidosa (assembly GCA_001430745.1). Classification (NCBI taxonomy): domain Eukaryota; kingdom Viridiplantae; phylum Chlorophyta; class Trebouxiophyceae; order Chlorellales; family Chlorellaceae; genus Auxenochlorella; species Auxenochlorella pyrenoidosa. Next base: position 936,804 of record KQ482063.1, on the reverse strand, counting down.
CAACATGCTCAATCTGCGGGGGCACCTGTGGAGCCTGGCATTTGCAGAGGGCAGCTGCGACGCTGACAGCGGCGCTGCCAGTGGCCAGGGGCTTGCGCTCAGTGCAGCGCAGGCAGCAGCATCCCCGGAGGCGGCTGACGAGCACGTGCATAGCTTCACGCTGCACCTCTCAGCGCTGCACCAGCACCCACAAACCGGCGCGTTCGCGGCAGTTGCCTATGCTGCACGCTGTTGGCTTGGTTGTCTGCCCGGCAGCGACGGCGGCAGCCTCGACCTCACCGCATCCCTTGAGACTGCTGCCTTTCAGCCGTTGGCCAAGGACCTGACGGCCAGCGCTCCAGGAGGCAGCGGCAAGGGTGGCGGCAGGCAGCTCGTCAGGCTGGGCCAGCCTCGGGCGCTGGTGCAACTGCCGGCGGCGGCAGGGCAGCCAGGGCAGCCGCAGCTGGCGGGGGAGTGGCTGTTGCTCAGGGAGCAAGGCCTGGAGCTGTTCGTCCCGGGTGATGCTGCAGGCGGCGCAGAGGCAGCAGAGGTGCAGCAGCAGGCGCAGCAGCAGCAGCAGCAGCAAGGGGCAGGTCCGGCGCTGGAGCACTGGTGGCGGCACCAGGATAGCGCCAGCCAGGCACACCGGCGGCCGCGCCTGCTTGGTCGGCGGGAGGGAACGCCGGACCTGGAAGACCTGGAAGACACGTTTCCAGCAGCCGCAGTCCGTCCAGGCAGCCCTGCAGGCAGCGCAGGCACCAGCTCGACGAAGAATGGAGCAGCAGAGGCTGGGGTGGGGGCAGGGGAGGACGGCTTGGAGCCCATGGCTGCCTCCAGCGCTTCCGGCAGCATGGCAGAGGACGAGGCAGGGGACGAAGGCATGCCAGCAGCGGCAGGGGAGGCGGAGCAACTGGCGGCAGCGCCGGCAGCGGGGGGCAGCGACACGGGCACAGCAGACATGGATGCTGCGGCTGCCGAGGGCACGCCAGTGGCCAGCGAAGCCAGCGAGGGAGACCTGGATGCAATGCCAGAGGCAGCGGCGGCAGACGCGGCAGCCGGCAGCGGGCGCTTCATCACCTGCTGCGCTTGGGAGCAGGCGCAGCAGGGCCCGCCCGTCCTGCTCTGCGCCCTGGAGGACGGCAGGCTCTGCCGGCTGGCGCTGCCGTCCCGCCTGCCGCCCGCGGAGTACGGGGCGCCCGGCAGCGCCAGCCTGCCACTGCTGCCGCATGCGCCCGACCAGCAAGTGCGGCTGGGCTCTCCAGCGCGCTGCCTGGCAGCGCTGCCCAACGGCCTTCTCGTGTACTGCACCGACGCAGCGGGGGCGCAGCTGCTACAGCTGGCATGCGCACGGGCAGCATACGAACCGCTGCTGCCGCCGCACCTGCTGGCAGCGCACCAGGCGCTGGGCTGGGCAGAGGCCGGCGCACCGGGCGGCTGCACCCTGCCTGCGGCGGGGGCGGTGGTGGACTGTGCACTGGCAGACCTTGAGGGGCCTCCAACAACAACAACCGCCAGCGGAGGCGGCGGCCAGCGCCAGCTGTATGCGGCGTGCCGTGGCAGCGGCGGCAGCGGCGGCAGCCTGTGTGTGCTGTACCAAGACCCAAAGCCAGAGACTGTGTTTGAGCTGCCGGGGGCCGCAGAGGTGAGCTGCCAGGGCGGCAGGCCTGCCTGCAGCCCAGCAGCCTGCGGCGCTGTGCAGCCTCAGGCCACCCAGTGCATGCTCCGAGGGATCCAACACTCTGGGTGCAACGTATGCAGACGTCGGACCCCTCTGCAGCTGTCTTGCTGCTCTTACATAGCACCTGTCGCGGCCAAGCCCTTAGGACCGCCCTCCTGGCCGCCACTGCAGGGCATCACGGGGCTGTGGGGCCTGAAGCGCTGCCCTGCCGACCGCCAGCACAGCCTGGTGCTGCTGAGCTACGTGGGGGGCAGCCGGCTGCTGGCGGCGCACGGTGAGGCCCGACGTGTACGAAGTCCATTTACGAAATTCAATTAACGAGAGGGGGACAAGATGGGTCGGGGGAGGAGGAAAGAAATGGGTCGCGGCCTTGCATCCCACTACTGGGGGAGCAGACCAGCATAAATATGGAGAGCAGCTGGGCCTGCCTTGCTTTGCATGGCAAGCTGCAGCCGTCGACTCGCGCCTGGGGGCCCATCCTGCTGCAGGCGGCGTGTTCCGCGACGTGACCGACCGGCTGGGGCTGCAAGCCGCGGCCCAGACGCTGGCGGCGGGCAACCTCGCCGGCCCCGCAGGCACCGCCCCGGCTGTTGCCCAGGTCACCTCCCAGGGGGTAGTGCTATTTGCAGCCTCTGCTGCCGCCGCCATGAGCCGGCAGAGCAGCGGGCAGCTGGGCGCTGCCAGCGGCAGTGACAGCGCCAGCGCCAGTGGGCTGCTGTTCGCGTGGCAGCCCCCGGCGGGGAGCGTCATCGGCGCTGCGGCGGTGGCCGAGGTCGGCGTGCTGGCATTCTGCACGGGGGCCACCCGGCAGCTGTGCGCGCTGCTGCCAGCCGGCGGTGGCAGCGAGGGCGGCCAGCCAGCGCAGCAGGGGCAGCAGCAGCAGCAGCCGCTGCTGCTGCCGCAGCTGGTGCAGGCGGCGGCGCTGCGACTTGAAGCCGAGGTGTCGTGCGCCAGCAACCTGGTGCTGCCCGGGCACCTGCAGGGCCCGGGGCAGCTGTGCTGCGGCGTGTTTGCGGTGGGCACGTATGCTTCCCAGGTGCTGCTGCTGGAGCTGCGCTGGGACTCGCAGCGGCCGCAGCATGCCAGCCTGGTGGTGCTGCGACGCATCGACCTCGCAGCCAGCAGCCTCGCGGGTAGCCTGCCAGGCGCAGCGGCGGCAGCGGCGGCGGCAGCGGCCAGCCCCTTGTCCCCTCGCTCCTTCCAGCGGGAGCAGCTCACGCCGGAAAGCCTTTTGCTGCTCTCGCCAAGCTCAGGTGGCAGCAGCGGCTGCAGCGACGCTTCCGAGCTTGCAAAGGCTGCGGCAGCACCGGCGACCTCCCTTGTGGTTGGCCTGCGCACTGGCTCCATCCTGCAGCTGCGCTGCAGCCTGGGTGGTCAGGGGGGCGAGGACGAGGAGCTTCTGGCCCTGTCGCTGAGCCACATGCCCGCGGTGCTGCTGCCGCTGCCGCCGCCCCAGCCGGCCCCAGGCGCGGCGGCGCCCGCGGCGGCCCCCCCGTGGCTGCAGTGCTCAGCGACCGAGTGTGCCTGCTGCGCTGCGCCCCTGAGGCTGCTGGCGGCGCAGCTGGCAGGGTGCGGTGCCAGCGGCTGGGCCTGGCGCAGGTGCAGGCGGCTGCCCCGCTGCTGCTGGATGGCGGCGGGCTGGCCAGCAGCAGCTTCATGCTGGGTGCTGCCGCCGAGGAGCCAGAGCAGCTCGACCAGCAGCAGGGTCAGCAGCAGCCATTCCTGCTGTGCGCCTCCGCCGACGGCTGCCTGCGCCTGGTTGCGCTCGACACCATCCAGCTGGGCTGCACCCGCAGCTGGCCGCTGCCGCACCGCCTGCAGCCCAGCCGGGTGGCGGTCCATGCAGCCAGCGGTGGTGTGTTGGTGGCTGGCTGCGCGCCCACTGCGCCGCCACAGCGGCTGCTGGAGGGCGGCTGGGAGGAGGGGGACGAGCCTGAACAGACAGGAATGGTGGTGGTGGTGGACCCCTCCAGCGGTGAGGGCCTGCGGAAAATATTCATTTTTTTAGTGAATAAACAAACTGACAAGGTGGTTGCTCTGCCTGCGCACGTGCTGGACCTGCCGCCACGGTTGCCTGGCACGCTTGCAAGGCACCACATGGGCATGCCCATTGGTCTGCCCGGGCCTGGCCCCTGCCTGCCTCAAGCTGTTGGGGGCGCCCACACCACTTGTGCTTCTCCTCCCTGGCCATACCCTGTGCAGGCGAGCCGTTGGCTCGCTACTCTTCCTTCATGCCTGGCGAGAGCATTACCGCCCTCACCGTGTGGGACCCCTTTGAGAAGGGGCCAAGCCCAGATGCTGCCAGAGGCGCGGCCCCGGAGGGCGCAGGCACACCGGCAGCAGTGCAGCGGGGTGGTCTGAGCGACGAGGAGGGCGGCAGCAGCGCCCAGCTGCGCTCCCACCCCATCGCCTTCAGCCCGGAATCGCCTGCTGCTGCCGCCGCGGCGGCAGCAGCAGCAGAGGCTGTATCTGCGTTACATTCCATCGCAGCGGAGGGCCGCCCGTGGGGAGGCTTCATAGTGGTGGGCACAAGCATCGACCACACTGGGTGCGTCGACCAGGCGGGCGGCACGGGCAAGGAGTGGGACGACGAGAGCAGCACCGCCCTGCAGGGCCGCCTGCTGCTGCTGCAGCTTACCGCACCCACCGCGGCCTCCAGCGGCGCCAGCAGGGCGGCAGCAGCAGCAGGCGAGGGTGCGCCGCCACCGTGGGAGCAGCCGCCGCGGCGCCGCCTCCAGCTCCTCCCTGTGTCGCAGCTGCACCTTCCCAGCCGGGTGCTAGCCCTCTGCACGGGGCCAGCCAGCCTGCGAGGCCTCACTAGCAGCGGCGGCGGCAGCAGCGACGACGGCAGTGGCAGCGGCAGCGGCAGGGCCAGCACCCGGCTGTTTGCCTCTGTTGGGCGGCGCCTGGTGGCGTATGAGTGGTCGGTGCGCGAGCAGCTGCTGCACCGCGTGTCATGGATCCCCACCAACCGGCCGCTGGCCAGCCTGCAGGTAAGGCTTGTGTCCCGGCGACGGTGCTCTGGCAAGCCATGGTGCCTGCAGGCTCAGGGGTGCTCTGGCGCAGTCTGAGCGGCAGCGCCTGCACTGTGCACGAGCTCCTCGGAGCATGCCGGCATGCCTGCGTCGGCTTGGTGTTGTTTGGGGTGTGTGCGCGCTGGTTGCTGCGGGCGCGCGCCGCGCACTGACAGCTGGGCGGGCCACGATGCTGCCACCCGGCGCATCGTCCAACCCTGTGGACGCGCCACGCCCTGCAGGTGTTTGGCGGCCTGCTGGCTGCCGCAGACCGAGGGGAGGGCGGCACCCTGTATCGCTACCGCGAGCCGGAGAGCGAGGGGGCGCGCGCGCGCGAGCAGGCCCGTGCCCGCCTTTCCCGCCGCTTCCGGCTGGCGCCGCCGGGCGCTGCCGAGCTGCGGCAGCGCCTGGGGCTGCACGCCCTGCACCACGGCCCCGGCGGCAGGGGGCTGGCCCGCGGCGGGGGCGGCCCTGGCCAGGGTGCAGGTGGAGACGAGGAGGAGGAGGAGGAGATGGGGTTCACTGTGGTTGCTGCCGACAGCGCCTGCCGCCCGGCAGTGGGCACGGTGGCGCTGCCATCTGCACAAGATGGCTCCAGCAGCGGCGCTGGCGGCGCTGGCGGCACGGCGCGCGCGGCGGCGGTGCTGGACGCGAATGGGCAGCTGCGCCTGCTTCGCCAGCGCTGGCCCAAGTGCGAGCCCGCGCTGCACCAGCTCTGCGCCTTTTCATTGGGAGAGCCGGCCGTGGCGCTGCTGCCGGGCAGCCTGGCTGACCCAGGGGAGCGTGGCGGCGGCGCCAGCGGGGCGGCGGCAGCAGGCAGCGCAGCAGGCAGCATGCCGGGCATGGCGGCGGTGACGGCGGCGGGGGGCGCTGTGGCGTTGCTCCCTTTGGAGGCTTCGCAGGCAGAGCAGCTAGCGCTGCTGCAGCGGGCGCTGGTGCAGCACCCAGGAGCGGCTCCCCTCAGTGCCGGCCGTTTCACCGCCTTCCGTGGCACCTGCGCCAACGGCAGCGGCCCCTGCAACGGCGGCCCCCCAGCACTCGCATTTGTGCACCCTCCGCCGACAGCGCCCGACCCGGCCATGGCAGGCCTGCTAGGGCCGGCTCTGGCAGAAGCGCCCGAAGGCTCTGAGCAAGCAGCAGCAGCGGCTGCGGCGGCGGCGGCTGCGCCCGCAGGGCTGGGCACCGGGCCGGGAGAGGAGCCCGGCAGCAGCACCCCCCGGGCACAGCGCGGCCCAGCAGCCGACGGCCGGCCCAGCAGCGGCGGCAGCTCGTCGGGCGCTGGGCAGCCGCAGCAGGCGCAGCAGGCGGCCTGTGGGGCGGTACTTGACGCCGAGCTGCTGCAGGATTACCTACTGATGCCGCCGGCTGAGCAGCGGTCGGTGCTGGTGGCCGCCGGCGTGGTGGGCAGCGATGGCGCATCCCGGCTTGCCGCCCAATTGAGCAACCTGGCTGCGCAGCTCCTTCTCTGAAGATTGTTGCCTGTGGGCTTGGTGTCTGTGCCATGCTGTGCTTCCTGTCTCTTTCTTCAGGTTGTTGGCACGGTGGTTTTGTTGAGCAATGCCTCGATTGGTTGAAGTGATGTGGAGGCTGATCGCAGAGCTGCATGGAGAGGCCAGCAAATGCTGTAAGAGCTGTTGTGTTTCTAGCTGGCAAATGCATAAATCCCAGGCAAAAACCTGCACCCAATGTGCCAGGTGCTTGCCCTCGTGGCTGCCTGTCGCAGCGCAGGCGGCGGCTGTGACTTAGCTGGGGAATGCGTGGTGGCTGCGCGCGCACGAACATCTTGATAGTTTGAGCCGGGATGCACCCCTGCCGAGCGGACCTGAGGCTATCGCCCCCGGTTGAAAAGTTCCGAAAGCAAGGACGAAGCGGGTGTCTAGCCGGAGTGTAGCTAATGGCTCGCTCGGCATGGGGGCCACAGCCGAGTGTCGGCATCGGCCTTGGCGCAGCCTTTCTGATCGCCAGTGGTGATCGCCGGGGCGGGTGCTGCGCCTGTGTCGCCGCTGCGGCGTCCTGCACTCTGCCCGCCCGCTCCCCCTGTTCAGCGCAGCCAGCATCCCGCCTTTCCTGCAGGCACCGCCTCTACACTGCTGAGCAAGACCCTGTTGAACTTGCGGGTGCCCACGGGGCCGGAGCCGGGCGCCAAGGCAAAGCTGTTTCGAAAGGTGCACCTTTCGCGCAGCCAGACCAGCGTGCCCCAGACAGCCGCCTGCACCTGGCAAGCCAGGGGATGAGTGCATGCCTCGGGGTTCAGCAGTGGGGTGCGTGCAGCTCTGCAGGCAACTAGCACAGCTGCGGCATGCTCGATTGGCTGTGGCACATCTGTTTTGCACTCCCAGTTGCTCACCCGTCCCGTCCCGCAGCCCTGGACTGTGACACTGCTAATGTTTATGGGAATGGCTCTGATGGTGGTCGTGGCCCCGCTGGTACACTTTTGCCAGGATGCGCTGGCAGCACGACAGGCACAGCAGGCACGGCGGCACTGAGCGCAGGGGCCAGCTGGCGATGCTGCCGGCGCAAACGTGGATGAGCCTCTCTTGCCTCAAGCCGCACCTGCTCAACAGCAGCAGCAGCAGCAGCAGCAGCAAGCTGGCGACTCCAGCTCTGGGTGGACCGCAGGCAGCGGCTGCGGAACCCTGCAGCGCCGGCCGCGCAGCCGAGTTCGAGATCTGGCGCTCCCCCGCCTGCTGCGCACCTGTGGCCTCATCCTTGCACCCACCCTCTTCGACATCATCAGCACTGTGAGGCCGGCGCCGCGTGCATGCTCGCCTTGGGATGAGTATACGGGTGCTGGGACAGCGCTGCACTGCTTTTCGGGCCACTGCCTGGCTTGCAACCCCTCCTGCTTGCGCTGGCTCTCCCGCAGGGCACTCACAAGGTCGGCCTGATGTGGCTGCAAGTCAGCGTGTACCAAATGCTGCGCGCCAGCCAGCTGCTCTTCACCGCGCTCTACTCGGTCGCATTTCTGCGCCGCACGCTCGGCCAATGGCAGCTGTCGGGCATCGCGGCGAACGTCGCAGGTTGGGCACCCAGCGCCGGGCATGCTGTGCCCGGGCTGTTGAATCAGGGGCGTCGCATGCGCATGTGCCCGTCGGGTTTGCCGTTTTTTAAAGAGCAGGTGAGCAGGCCATGCTGGCTGTGCTGCATCAGAGTAGCCAGCACACGCCGTGCCTTCCACGTCCAACGTCCCGCAGTGCTCACCTGTCTGCCTGGCTGCCTGCAGGCATCTGCCTGGTGGGGCTGGCTGGCATTCTAGGCCACGAGGAGGCCGCACCAGCAGAGGTCCCCTTTGAACGCATGCTGGCTGGCATGGCCCTGGTTGTGGTGAGTCTTTGGCATCTTATGGGCCCCGACTGCATCACCATCGTGGCGCCTTGAATTCATGTCGGCTGCGCTGGCCCCTGCTTCAAGTGGGCGTGCCCCTTGCGCCGTGCCAGCCGCTGTAGCGTGTGCCCGCTGCTCGCGCCCCTCTCCTCCGGCATGCCACGTCATCAACCTGCCCATGCGCGTGCTGGGTGCCGCCTGCAGGGCTCAGAGGCCATCCATGCCGCGCAGCTGGTGACTGAGGACCACTACATGCACGGCATGGCCGGCCTCAGCCTGCGCCCGCTCACGGTGGTCGGCCTGGAGGGCGCCCTGGGCTGCTGCGTCATCCTGGGCGCGGTCCTGCCCCTGGCGCAGCGCCTGCCGGGCCCGGCCGGCAGGGCAAGTGTTGCGTGGGCATGCCTGGCGGACAGCTTACCCCTGCCGCTGCACGACCACACTGCCCTGTGCATGCAATGTCCAGTTGGAGTTTGGACGCATGGCCCTGCCCTCGTGAGCCTGCTGGCCGGCGGATAGAAGCCGAATGCGCTGCAGCAGATGTCCCCGAACTGCCGCACCCTCCAACCTGAGCGCTGCCTGCGCCCCTGCCTGCCTGCAGGGCTTGCACGAGGACAGCTTGGAGACGCTGGCCATGCTGCGGGCCAGCGCGGAGCTGCGCCTGGCGGCCGGCGCCTACGTCTGCGCGGGGGGCCTCTTCAACATGGCGGGTGGGTGGGGCCCTGTGCCCTGCGCGCAAAGGGTAGGCGGCCATGCAATCGCCGCAGCTCCGCGAGGCGCCTGGCGGCTGTTCAGCACCCTCTTCTCTCCCACGCTGCCCCTGCAAAGCAGCAAATTGCCTTCACTTGGCGACTGCCGAGGCCTATCGAGGCGTGCACACCACG
>KQ482063.1:915923-926095 GCA_001430745.1 Auxenochlorella pyrenoidosa | reverse complement strand
GAAGGCCGGCGCGCGGAGCAGCAGAGGCAAGCAACATGAAAGAGGGCAAGGCCAGCGCTCTCTGAAGGGGGGTGGGGTGGGGGGTGGGGTGGGGGTGGGGGTTGCGGGCTCGCCTTCTTGGAGCCGGAGGGCAGCTTGATGCGGGTGATGCCGGCGTCGGGGTTGTGGGCCACAATGATGGCGTAGTCGCCGGAGCAGCGCGCCAGGCTGCCGCGGTCGCCCGCCTTCTCCTCCACGTTGCAGATGATGGTACCCTCGGGCATGTCGCCCACCGTGGGGGGGGGGGGGGGGGGCATGCAGGCAGGGGGAGGGTGAGCCGGGGCCGACAGACATGTGTGCGTGTGTGTGGTGGCAGTGCAGCGGATGGTGATGGTGCCCGCCATGGTTGGCCAGCTGGCTGCCAGGGACAGTGGCGTGGTAGCGGCTGCGTGGCGCGGGCAGAGGGAGGCCGCGCGCTGGGGCTGGGGCTGGCTGCCTGCCGGCTGGACCGAGCGGGCGCACAGAAAAGCTGCGCCTTGTGGTGTTGCTCCTTCCCCACGTGTGCACGCTGCCTGTGGTGGGATTGCCTGGCAGCCGCACGCACGCGAAGTGCTCGCTGCGCCAAAAGTTGCTGCCACGGCGGCGCCAAGCCGCAGCTGCAGTTACGCCGTGCCGAGGCCCCGTCCCTCTAATGTTCCTGGCTGCCAGGACCGCCCAGCCTCGCCAGCTGCCAGAGCTGTGCACACGCCCGTGCCTGCCGCTGCGACGTGCCACTGTACGGGCTCAGCGCCCCTGTTTGCAGCTCTCCAGCTGTCCCGCTGCAAGCGTGCGCCGCGTGCCAGCTCCCGCTGGCACCCCACTCACCCGCCCCTCCTCCTTTGCGCCCCCCTCCACTCACAGCGCCCAGCCCCGACCATACATTACACTCAACCCGCATGCACCCACCCCCCTCACCGGCTTGACGTTGCCGATGTTCAGGGTGGCCTTCTTGCCGCAGTAGATGTACTGCCCGCTGTACATGCCCTCGGGCGCGATGAACAGCTGCTTGTCGGTGGCGTAGCGAATGGTGTTGCGGAACGCCACCTGCGCGCCGCAACAGGCGGGGGGGAGGGGAGGGAAGGCAGGGCATGCAGGGTGAGTTGTGGGCGGACGGGGGGCACAGGGGGCCTGGCGCTGCCAGCAAGAGGGACCCCCCATGTGGCGAGGGCCGAGGGCCGGCAGCTCATGCTGCGGGGGGGGGGGTCTGCATGTCCGCAGGCCCGGGCGAGCCCGCCAGCTGCTGCAGGCCTCCAGTCCTGGCAACTCGAGGCTGCATCTGGCCCTGCGCTGCCCCCTGCTGCCGTGCTGTTGCTGCTGCTGCTGTAGAAAGCACCACACGTGCAGCCAGAGCGGCTCTCCAAGCCGACACGGCTGGCGCTGTGGTCAGCCCCCCAGCTCCAGCAGAGCAGCAGCAGCACTGCACCGGCGAGTCTGCAAGCCCCGGCTGGCTGTGGCTGCTAGTTGCCCTGCTCCAACTGCACAGGCCCTCCAATCAATGCTCTCCATGCCGCACTAGCGGCTGTGAGCAAGGTGCCTGGCAACACTGGGCTCTTCGGCTGCTGCCGCTGCTGCTCGGAGACCAGCTGCCAGCCTGCTGCTGGTAAGCGCTGGACAGACAACGTGACTATACTTGAGCATGCCGCTGCTCAGGCGCTGCCTTCCTGTGCAGCGCAGGCTGCCACGGCTGTCGCACCGCGCTGCTGCAGCGACTGCCGCTGACACCCGGGCGCCACAATCGCGCCCCGCCCCGTCAACCCGGCCTGCATGGCAGCCCGGCTCCCCACGCACCCGCGCCAGGGGCGCGCCACGGCCGGGGTCGTGCAGAATCTCGGTCACCACGCCCTTGATGTAGCCATTGCGCTCCGAGGCGTCGAGCTTGCGGAGCTTGGCGGCGCCCTTGCGGTGGGTGTTGTGGCTCTTGAACACAGAGCCAGCACCCTTACGCTGGGCACGAATGACGCGACCCATTTTGGCCTGCAGGAGAGCGTGAAGAGGCGGCCTGTGAGCACCCAAGGCCGCGATGGGCGGCCGACCTGCATGGCGTCGCACACGGCCCCGAGTGCTGCTGTGGTCTGCCCACAGACCCAGCTGCACAGACGGCGAGCTGCGCCGCCCAGAGCCGGCGCAGACATGCAGAGAGCTGGGCCGCCATGCAGCAGGAGAGGCCCAGCCCCGCTGGCGGCGCACGCACCGGCTCCAATCAGAGTCCTGCCCGGAAGAGGCAGAGGCAGGCGGCGAGCGCAGGAAGTGGCGGACCCCAGGAGAGCACGGGCAGCATGCTCGGCAGCGGGGTGAAGCGTTTGGACAGCTGACGTGCTCAATGCACGCATCTGCAATATCATTGTCCGTCTGTCTGCGCTCTGCCACTTGCTGAGTTAGCGAGCTACACAAGGGAGGTCTCCCTTGGCTTCTCTTTCTCTTCGACGTTGTTCGTAAATTACGATCATCGGGGTCTGTGATGCTGGCTGGAAGCATCGGGGCCGAACAAGCGCTGCACAAGGTGAACCGAGGAGCAACGACACCCGTTGGCACTGCGGCGACAGCACCGCTCCTGAGGGTGCCCCGCAGGAATTTGAGCAGAGAGCTATCCGTATTCTGTGCATAAATAGGCGTATGGCCACCATGCAACTAAAATAATCCGCTTGGCTCTGGCACCCATGGCATCAGCGTGTGGCTGTTGTTGATGCGTTTACCTGGACGCTGGTTGGTGGCCTGCCGCAATTTCTGACGCTGCTTTGCCCGAATATCGATGTATGTGAAGCCTCCGAAGCAGCTATATGGGCTGCAGGGGCAGATGTGTTGTGACAACTTCCACCCTGGGAAGCTGCAGCCGAATGAGTTTGCTCGACCAGCTGCATTTGGGAGGATCTTCAAACACTGATGAGTAGATTGTCAGCCAGGGGGACAGCACAATCAGCGTGCTCAAAATGCGCTGCATGGTGGAGCTTGACACATCGCTGCCGCAGCTGCGCGCAGGCCGTGCCACCATGCTGTGCCGCCCGCCGCTTGCCCCCAGCTTTGCCTTGCCATCGGGCCAGCTTTCACCTCAAGGAGGTCCGCTGTAAACTGCACCTATTCTGAGTACGAGGCAACAATAGGGCTAGCCGCCCTTCGAATGGCAGCAGACAGCCGGAGGCAGACAACAGCACTTCCTGGGCGAGGCCGGCGCTCCTCTCGCAGGCCACGCGTCGATTACGGGAGAATGATGGCGGCGCTGCTGGTTGGGGAGAACGAGCACCCCAACCCGGACACCCCACCCGCCAGCGGTGGCGGGCAGCGCAAGCGGCTAGCACCCGAGGCCTGTGACGTGGAGCAGCCACCGCAGGCTTTAGCTACCAATGCTCATGATGACCCGGCTCGGGTGTCACCGATGCTGACCCAACAACAGCGCCAGCAGCACACGGCAGGTGCAAGCCCGCTGGTGGCTAAGCGCCAGCGCGAGGCAGCAGCTGCAGCAGTGGCGGCCATCGTTCAGGCCGCCGAGGCAGAGACAGAGTCTGAGGATGAGGACCGGCAGGCGGAGGACGATGATGAGGATGAGGGTGCGCCAGCTCCGGGCGGCCAGGCAGCAGCGCGCGGCACGGGGGCGCAGCGGCAGCGCAAGCGGCGGACGCGGGTGCTGGTTGATGTGCATGGCGGGGCTGGGCCAGGTGCTGCAGCTGCAGCTGCTGCAGGGGCAGCACGCGAGCTGCGGCCAGAGGATGTGGAGAATGAGTACGAGCGGCAGGTGGGTGGAGAACCAGCAGGCATGCAGCAGCTGTTTCCGATTCGACGCCCTTGCATGTTCTGTGCTGCCGTGGATGCCCGGCCGTGCGCATGGGCCCTGCTGTGCTGGCAGCAAATGCTCGCTGCCTGCATGCTCAGACCCGCATGTTGCCTGCTGGGACCTGGCCTCCTTGATGCAGCGGCTGGAGCGCATCCGCAGGAATGAGCAAATGCTGCGCCAGCTAGGCGTGACAGACGCAGCGGGCGGCCTGACAGCCGCAGTGCATGCAGAGCAGCGGCAGCAGGCTGCGCATGGCGGCAGTGCTGCCGGCGTGTCACGGCCGCGCCCGGCGCCGCGCGAGCGCCGGCCGGCGCTGCCTGCTGCTGCGGTGCCGGTGCGGAAATCCAAGCGGCAGCGCGGCGAGCAGGCGCTGGCGGTGGAGGAGGCGGCGGCAGAGGCGGTGGCCGAGCTGGGGCCCGGTGGGGCCGCAGACCTGCCAGGTGCTGCTGAGGCAGACCCAGGTGAGAGGCAGCATCGCTGCGCAACCACGCATTCAATCCACAGGTGCTGTGCCTACTGCTGCCAGTGCGGGGCAGAGAGCGGCTCTGCCGCGGTGCTGCCATGCTGTGCCAGCCGCCAGCTGCACCGGCACGCAGGCAGCCCCCCCTGCCCCACCCTGCCCCAGCCTCCCCTGGCCTGCCCGCCTGGCCCGCCTCCATGCAGAGGCAAGCGGCCTGCTGGACCTGGAGGATTACTTCAGGCTCGCCGGGCAGGACGTCAGCGGCGCGGTGCACACCGGTGCGGCGCGCCGCGCGCGTGCGCTGCCTGCCCGCCTGCAGCCCGTGCCGACTGTGCCAGCCGCCAGTTCGGCCCCCCCTCCCCGCACCTGCACACACCACCCAACCCAACCCAACCCTGCCTCCCCCCTCGCTGCTCCCTGTGTCTGGCCCAGATGGCCGCTACCGAGGGTGGGTCAGCCCCGCGGTCTGCGAGCGATACGGCATTCCGCCCGACCCCGGCGCCGCCTGGGAGGCCGGCGGCGGCGGCAAGTTCAGCTTCAAGATAGACAAGAAGGGTGGGCAGGGAAACCGGGGCTGAGGATGCGGCGGCTGCATGCCAGGCCCTGGGCGGCATGCAGCAGCATTGCCTGCTGGCCCGTCTTTGCCTGCTGCGCCGGCAGGCAAAGAATGCGGGCGCGGCCCGGATGACCCCAATTTCCTCGACCCCCCGCCTGTGACCGGGCCCCCCCTGGTGCAGCCATCCCGGCAGGCCTCAAGGGCCGCGGCTGGAGCGATGCCCGCGCCTTCTCCCACACGCAGCTGCTCAAGAACCCCAACGCCTACTTCTACCGCCACGTGGCGCCGCATGAGCAGCAGGCCAGGGGGCTGCCAGCAAGGGCAGCAGGCCAGGGCGCTTCCAGACACAGCAGCGCAGGGGGCTGCAAGACAGAGCGGCACCGCGAGCTGCCCGAAACAAGCAAGTGGTGCAAGAGGGGTCCCTGGGTTCAGGCGTGACATCTGGGCCGCCTGCCTCGCTGCCCCCCGGACACCGCGTGCAGGCGCAGGGCGAGTGGACGGAGGATGAGCACCGGCTGTTTGTGGAGACGGCGCGGGCGCACGGCGTGGGCGACAAGTGGGGCCTCTTTGCCTCCCACCTGCGGCAGCGCGTGGGCTACCAGTGCAGCGCCTACTACAGGCAAGCAGCGCCCACTGGCGGCCCTGGGCGGCTGGGCGGGCCGGCAGCCTGGGTGGGTCGCATGATAGTAGCCTGGGTGGGGGCAACGAGCAGCACGCAGGGCCAGCGCAGGGTTCTGCCCTGCCAATGCCCCACTGCCGCCCCCTCTGCCTGATCGAAAGCCCACCCTGCAGAGACGTCATCATCCCGATGGGGCTGGTGATCGACAAGCGATTCAGGATGACACGCGGCGGCAAGGCTGTCTACGTCGGCTGAGCAGCGGCAGCAGGCAGGCCGGGAGCGGCCTGGGCCATGCCTGTACAGTGCAGCCCAGGCCTTCCTGCTTGCACAGCCACAAAGGCCCCACCAGGCCCTGCCAAAGCTAGCTTCAGTGGTTACAGCATCTTGGCAAACAGGGTACATTTACTAGTACAGGCTCGCGATTGCTGGGAAACACAGATGGTGTGTTGCGCAGCCAGCATGCGGCAGCGAGTGCGAATGCAGGGCGGCGGGCAAAACAGGGTTCGTTGATTTGTGAATTGGTTGGAAAAATGGTGCAGCCTGGCACCAGGTTGCTTTCTTCAAGCGGCTATGTGTTTGTGTCCATACAGCATGCAAAAGGCAGAGAGTGGCAAAGGGGGCCCGGAACAGACGGCGCTGCACGGAAAAGCCAGGTGCATGCAAAACGTGTGCGCGAGTGCGGGCTCGCCGAGTGGCCCTTTCCCCCTCAGGTGGGGGCCTCGATGGCCGCGGGCTATTCGAAATTGAACAAGTCGGGGCACAGCAGCTGCCAGAACGCTCCCAGAGAGGCTCCACTGGGCAGGCAGCCGCTCACAGCGGCTGCCCCGGGGTTGATGTGCCCGCTGCTCGACTGGCAGGCGGCTGCTCACAGCGGCTCCACGCCGGTGCCCAGCCACGAGTAGAGCACCGCCTGCGGCAGGGTGGAGCATGCACAGTATGTGTGGGTGGGTGGGTGGGGGGTGGGGGGTGGCCCCAGGGCAGCGTGCGTGTGCCCGCCCATGGGCATGCCTGCAGGACAGCATGCTGGCGCGTGTCACCACCACTGCTGCCCAGCAGCCTGCTGGCGTGTGGATAGTCTCCACCCACCTTGACCTCCATGTACCTGCAAATGTAAACAGTAAGGCGATGACAATAATGTGAGGTGAGACAGTCGGTGCGGAGGGCGTGCAGGAGGGGGCACAGCTGGCTGTGTGGGAGCAGCAAAGCATACGCCCAGTGGGAGGCAGGGGCGCCACTGGCAGCAGCCCGCCGTGTTGCCACCCCGGCGCGCCCCCGCCCCGCCGCCCCGCCCACCACTTCTTGGGCTGGCTCATGTGCGCCCACTCGTCGTCGCTCTGGGACTCCTCACGCATGCCGGCCTGCGGGAGGGCCGGTCAGGGGGCATGCTCGGGCAGTGACGCAGAGCTGGCTCCCAGGTGGCAGGGATGGCTTGCGCAAGGCAAGCCCCAGAGGGGCAGGGGCCAGGAACCAGGCTGGCTGGTGTCACACCAGTGCGAGGGCTGGGGCGCACATCTGACCCTTGTTCGCAGCCTCGGCCTAGTGGCTGCCCGGCTGCACGTGGTTGACCAGGCCAACTCGGCCCGCACCCCCGGTCCTCACCTTCTCTCGCTCCACCTGCTGGAGCTCCCTGTCGCCCGCCTCGAACCTGTCAATAGAGGCGCTGCCCGGCCGCGCCGTCTGCTCACGGGTGTCGGGGGGAGGGCAAGCGAGCCTCATTGCAGCAGGGGCCGGGTGCAGGGTGCAGGGAGCGGGCGAGGCATCCCGCACGGGCACAGCAGCCAGGGACGGGGGCTAGGATGACCACACGAGGGCGGGGAAAGTCCTGGGGAGTGGGATGGCTTGCTGCCAGCAGCAAGATGATGGCCACTTCTGTAGAGGCAGGACAGGAAAGCGTAGCACTGATTCGAGGATCCTCTTGTCATGCGCCGGCGCCGGCGCACCTGCTTCTGCTGCTCGGCCTCCAACGCCGAGGCCTGCAGGTGCCGCTGCTGCTCCTGGGCCTCCTGCAACGGCTTCACGGCGCCACCCTGCTGGCCACTGCATAGGGAAGAACCGGACAGGCAGCAGGCTGCGGTCGCTTGCCGCGGCAGGCGACACCTGGGAAGCGGGGCTGCGGCGGGCGCAGAAACCCTGAACACTGGCCGAACCATTTCAACATGGCGACTAAGACTGGCCCGAGGCACTGTGCCGTGTCGCAGATCGGAAGGCGCACATTCCAACGGGGTCGTGGATGTGGCCAGGACCCTGCTTCGCCATAGCGCTGACGGGCACTGGCCGCGCAGGGCGGGCCGCTCGGCGCGTGGTCGAGTGGCCGAGCGAGGGCCGTGTCGGAGCGAGGGCGAGCAGCATGACGAGTGATCAGAAGATGCAGATGATGCACAGAGATGTCGGGGTTGTCAGATCACCCGTAGAAAGAGCGGTTCAGAGCCTGCAGGCACTCCACCCCAGCATGTGCAGCACGATGCAGGCTTGGGAGCTTTAATCAAATTGCAGGGGCAGGCCGCCGATTAGCAGGATCGGTGGCGAGCCGTCGAGCTGCCCCGCACCCTGCCTGTGCCCAGTCCTCTATTTTTGGCTCTGCAGATGGACGCCAGTGCGGCTCCAAGGTCGCTTCCAACGACCAGGAGGTGGCTGGTAGCATAGCGCTGCACGCGGAAGGTGAGCCTTGCTGAGCTTGCCGCCGCCGCTTCCCCGCCGGCTAAAGGCGCGCCGTAGTCTGCTGCTGCTTCATCAACTGCATCCCTGCCGCTGCTTGACATCATTGGGTTGTGCAGTGAGGATGTCGGGGCTGTATGCTGCCTCTCTAACAGCTATGGGCCTGCCCCTGCATTTGTTGCGTTGGGCACGTTGCATTGACCAGTGCTCCACCCTGTGTGCCCCTACATGCACAGGCCTGCGTCTGCACACTCTACGCAACCCCGCCGCCGGGGGCGGCACCCGCCAGGATGGGCCGCAAGACGTACTCGTACGACGTGGACACGCGCAATGAGACCAACTACCGCTTTGAGCAGCAGCAGAAGAACCTGGGCACGCAGCTGGGCGGCGTGATCTTCAGTGAGCGCCCGCCCCCCTGCCCAGGCCCAGGCCGCCTTGGATTGAGTTTGCTGCGTTTGAGGCACCTGCCCTGTGTGCCAGCCCTCGTGGCACTCCTTCACCGTGCCCACAGTATCCTCCACAGCAGCTGCAACTACCAGAGCACTGCTGAACCACGCCAGCACACTGCATGAGCACCCTCTCTAGTCATCCACCCTGGGACCGTGCCTTCCCCCCCGGGCTAACCCCCCCCCCCACCCGTAGTGTGCAACAACCGCACGTACCACACCTGCATGGAGAGCCAGCTGTTTGGGCTGCCCTCCCCGCACTGGTGCTACGTGCAGTACGTGCGAGCCGGGTGAGGCAGGGAGCAACGCAGGGCGAGCAGCAGGTGAGGCAGGGAGCAGGGGCAGGGCGGGCAGCGGCTGCCGTCAGCCCAGCAACGGGTGCGGTCATGGGAGCGCAGAGGTCGAGGGAACGTGTGGGCATGCGTTGGGAGAAGGCCAGCGAGCACACGATCGCGGCCGGCCACCCATCCTTGGTCCGCAGGATGCCCCTCTGGCTCTACAACTTTGAAACGCGCGAGCTGCACGGCATCTTCAAGGCCGCCTCGGATGGTGGGCACACGAGCTGGCAGTGGGGCAGCGTGGCGGGGGTGTGGCTGCTTGCGTGCCAAGGCCCTCCGGCAAAAGCATTGGGGAAGGCAGGCGGAGCTGTTGTACAGACTGCCCCCCTAATCGGCTGCATGCAGGGGAGTGGGAGATCGACCCCCTGGGTTGGACGGACGGCAGCCGCCGCACACCCTACCCCTGCCAGGTGCGCTGCTGACGCGGTCGGCACCCGTGGTGCGGTGCCGCCCGGACGTGGCTCCGAACGCAGCCATGCCGATGCATGCAAGTGCCCTGGCCCCCCTCTCGCTTCTGCAAGATCAGGCGGCAATCTCAAAGCACCTGTCCTGCCCCCCCCCCCCCCAACCCACCACCACCACCACACACATCACCGTGCTGCAGGTGTCCATCGAGCCTTACCTGGAGTGCCCCCCCGTCGGGCTGGACCAGCTGCGCCCCATCCTGGCGGAGAACTACATCGGCAACACCGACAAGTTCCAGGTGCGCCGGCAGATGCGTGTGTTCCTCGGCTTGTCTTGTACTTCTTGTCTGAACCTGTCAACTGGCCGGCGTTGCAACCATTGGACAATCCCGGCAAGTGCCTGCTGCCCCGGCGGGCGTGTTCTCTTCCTTGAAGTTTCCTGTTCTGTGTCATCGGCCTGCGCAACTTGCTGGCTGCCCACCTCATTCTCTCCTCGCCCATCTTGCCACCCTCCCGCAGCAAGAGCTGAGCAAGAAGCAGGCCACCGAGCTGTGCGCGCTCTTCCGCCGCAAGTACGAGGCCGTGCACGGCGCCGCCGCCGCCGCCGCTGCCACTGCCTCGGCCTCGGCGGCCTTTGGCGCGCAGGCGCAGCCGGCGGCGGCTGAGACCTGGCCCAACCTTGGTGCGGGCAGCAGCAGCGGGGCAGCTGGGGGCGGCGCCCCTTGGGGTGGCCGCGGGATGGCCGGGGGCAGCGGCAACGGCGTGGCAGCGATGGAGGCGGAGCCATCGGGGCCGCCCAACCTTGGCGGGAAGACCTTTGCACAGATTCAGGCGGAGGAGGAGGCGAGGGCGAGGAAGGCAGCCAAGGCGGCCGCCAAGCAGCGGCAGGCGGGGTCGCGGCCGGGCAGCG
>KQ482063.1:847941-863677 GCA_001430745.1 Auxenochlorella pyrenoidosa | reverse complement strand
CCACCACCACCACCCCCACCCCTTGCAGAACTACCCTCCGCTGGTGGAGGCGCGCGCCGCGGGCGGCCCCTCCATGTACGCCCTGGCCGTGTTCCGCGACCTGTCGGAGGAGCAGTGGGAGCGCTTCATGGACAGCGTCGCGCCGCCAGGTGGCGCGCAAGCTGGGCGAGGGCGCCTGGAAGCAGGCCGCCGCCGCCAAGGCGCCGCCCATGATGTCCTGCCCGCGCTTCTGAGCGCCAGGGTCCCCCCCCCCCCCCCCCCCTCGTTCGTAGCCCAGCCCCCTTCCTGACTCCGCTGCGTTTGTTTGCCTCTCTGTTTATACTTCCTTCTTGGTGACCTTTTAGCGGATGGGGCCGAGGCAGCGCGCCCTCCTGCCGTGGCATGCAGGGGCCAGGCCTGCAACGGCCTGGCCTCGGGCCCCCTCCCCCCAGCGCCTGCCCTCGCGCCCCATCCGTAGCTCTGTACGATCTGCTTGCCTGGCGCAAGCGGGGACGGGATGATTGATCCTTCTGGCAGCTTGACCGCCGGGCGCTGGGCGCCGCGCCCCCCTCCCCTATGATGGCTTGCCCTTGCCCCACCTTACCCGAACAAACGTACCCCCACCCCTTTTTCCTGTTCGGAAGTCCCCCGCCTTCCGCCTTCCCCTGCCCCTCATCTCCCCACTTCGTTCCCCTCCCCCTGCCTCTTACAGCCTTCTTCGCTGCCCGCCGCCGGCAGCGGCGGGCAGCAATGCCTCTTCGCTTCCCCCCCTCAAATAGCTGAATCATCATGCGCCAGCCTTATTGCAGTCTTCTTTCCTAGGGGCCGCCCCGCCTCGCCACTCACTTGTACAACCAGCATTGCCGCTCACCGTTTTCCGCCCGCGTGTGCCCGCGCCGCCCCGTCCCGGCAGCGCGGCGCCCTGGGCGATGTAGGCGCCCTCCCGGCAGCCGACTTGCAGCAGCCCCGCACTTCCTGTAGCACCCCACCCTTGCCCTGCCTTGTTCTCCTTCACCCGCTCTGCTATCAGGCCCCCGCCTCCCCCCTTGACAGCGCCGCCACCCCAACAGTTTTCCTGTGCGCGTCAGACTTTCATTGTAACATGAGCCCCAACACCCAAAGCTGGAGGCCTGGGGTGGGCAAACCCAGGGAGAGGGGGGGCAGAGTTGGCGGCCATCCTGTGGGCTGCGGCGTTTCTGCACCTGGTGGTACATGAATAAATGAAGAGGTTTCGGCCATGCAGCCCAGGTATTTCCGACTCCTAGGTTCCCAAAAATTGTGGCTGACCCCGCACAGCGGCAAAGCGGATCAGGCAGCGTCACATCCGCTGCCGCTTGCTGCTGCCGCTTGCTGCCTGCGTCGGCTGCAGCGCCAGCTTGTGCTGCGCCGCCGACCCCGGGGGTCCAGGCCCGCCCACCCGCTTGCCGCTTGCTGCAGGCCCGCCGGCCAGCTGGCTGGCTGGGCCCACCATGTTCTCCAGGTCTGACCCTGGGCTGCCAGCCTGCTGCTGCTGCTGCTGGTGGGCAGTCCTGCGCCGTGCTGTGCCCGCCCCCGCCGCCTCTTCCTCTTCCTCCACGCCCTCGTCCGCCGCCGCCGCGACAGCAAAGGCAGCGTGCGCCGCCAGCGCTGCGCGCCGCCTGCTGCGCCCGCTGGTGCCCGGCTGCTGCTGCTGCTGCGCACGCAGGGGATCTCCGCCTGGCAGGCCGCTGGTAAGGCCCGCTTCACGGGCATGGCAAGCAGCCAGCTGGGCAGCCACCAGCTGCTCCACTTGGGCGCTGCAGTCGCCGCAGGCCAGGCCGCTCGCCTCAAACTTGCTCTGCGCCTCGCTGATCGCTGCGGGGAGCGATGCAGAAGCGGGAGGGAGGCGCGTCGCCAGGTCAGGTGCAGGGACAGACTTCCAGGCAGCACTCAAGTGTTGTGCCTTCAACGCACCCTGTGGCGCGCAACATGAACAGCCAGCATGCACGGCCTGCCAGTCTGGGGCCGGGCGCGCCGACTGTGCGCACCCCTGACGCGCGCTGATCCCAGCCATACTGCCGCCCCGCACCTGACAGAACAGTCTCCCAGTTTTCCGCGCAGTACGGCAGGCGCGCCGCCACCTGCTGCAGAACAGCTAGCCACTGCCCAAACAGGACCTGCAAAGGGAGGGGGCAGGCCACTGCGCAGGTGAGCTGGGTGCAGGACGCATCGTGAAGGCGCACCATTGCAGCAGCGCGAGTTGGCGTGCATGCTTATTTTTCGCACTGGAGTCAACAAAATAACAGCCGCCACCACACCTGGGGAAAAGCCGTGGCAGTGGCGCAGACCGTGGGGCCACCGCCTGCCGCCCATCTAGCGGCAGCCGCCCCTGCATTCAACGGAGCCGGCGGGATAGGAGCCCTCGGCGGTCCACACTCGAATGCCGGGTTCTGCGATCCCCAGTGATGCGAAGTACAGGCTACCGGGAGCAGCAGGGAACCGGGACTCACCGCCGTGTCCCATTCCAAACTTGAGTGGCTCCTCTGCGGCGGCGGCCGTGACCCGCACGAGTTGCAGCACGCAGCCAGCGATGTTGCCACGGTTCAGATAGGCCTCCGCGGAGCGGAAGACCTCCAGGAGCGCCGCGGTAGAGGGGAGGGGTGCTTTCGAGAGCCTGCTCCAGTGCTGGCCGCTCTCCATGTTGCTCGGGATGCTTTTGAGGGTGAGGGAGAGTGGCGGAGGAAGGGCGCGACGGGGAAAGAGGACAATTTGAAACCCCGCCCTGCGCTACCTGGCGCCACGCTGCATGCCCTGTCTTTGCCCATGCACTGCGTGCCCCCGTCTGTCCTTGTGTCTCAACCAGCCTCCGGTGCCAGGGATTGCACACCTGGCATGAAATGAGGGACGATGCAGGGGGAGCAAAGCATGGAAGCTTCAAATCAGCAGCACCTTCAGCTGCGCGGCTGCGGCCACTGCGGCATCTAAATTATGGCCGGCCTCGCCCTGGCTGCCGCTGACCTTCCTGCGCTCCTTGCGCGCGCAGCAGTCCTTGAACTTGACCTTGGAGCCGCAGGGGCAGGGCTTGTTCCTGCCCGGGTGGCTCACTGCCTTTGCCTTGAGCCGGGCGCCCTTTCGGCCAGGCCGCTCCCTGCTGCCGCGCTGCTCGTCGCACACTGCCGCGCCCGCGTCCTGCTCGCGCGTGGGCGCTGCTCCCCCTGGGCAGCTGCATGCCTGCTGCGCATGCTGCATGCTGTGTTCCTGCTGGTCCTGCTGTGCGTGCTGCGGGCCAGCTGGAAAGAGCGCCACCCTGGCTCCCCCTGCAGGGTCATCTGGGTCGAGCGCCAGCTCCAGCCTGACTCTGCCCCAGCCCTCTGGCCCCTGCCTGCCATCCTGCAGCCGCTGCTCGACGCCGGCGGCAGGGGCCGCTGCCTGTTGCTGGCGCCGCTCCTCCGCTGGGGCAGCCACCGGGCACTCTGGCCCGCCGCTGTCGCCGGCTGCCTGCTGCGCCTGCCCGGCGCCCTGCGCTCCCAGCCCTGCAGCCGCAGCATCTCGCGCTGCCGCCGCCTCTGGCATCGCAGCTGCTGGTGCCGCACCTCCCTCCTGCTCCTGATCCTGCTCCTGCTTCTGCTCCTGCTCCTGCTGCTGCTGCTCCTCCTCCTCACCCAGCTGTTCAATCAGCAGCTCTATGGCCTGGTCCACGCTGCCACCGCACTGCTCCAGCACGCGTGCTGCGCGCTGTCGGTCATCGCAGCCCGTGCCCGCCACCACCCGCGCCACCTCTCGCTCCCCAAAGCTGCGCTGGGCGGCCACCAGCGCCGCGGGCGACGCCGCCGCCAGCTCCGCCGCGCTGCGCACCCGAATCGGGGCGGGCGGCCCGCTCCCATAGTCGTCGGCGTTGCGGACCGAGTTGTAGTGCATGCCTGCATGGGGGAGAGGGCGAGGGGAGTGGGGAAAGTGGTCGAACGGCACGCCGGCAGCGGGTCAGGCGGTGGCGCATGGCTCTGCGCGATGCACTGGGCGCCACAAGGGTAGAAGGGGGGGCCTGCCGAAGACACCGGCAGGCGCAACAAGGCGTGCAAGCCTGCTCATAAGGCAGGCAGGTCAGGCCGTGTGCGCACGGCAAGCGGGCAGGAGCGCAGTGTGCAGACCAGTGCGGAGTGCTGGCAGGGACAGGGCAGGCAAGGGCTGGCAGCGCCAGGGCAGGCAAGGGCAGGACAGCAGCGGCTCGCCTTCGTGGTACGACAGGTGTAGCGTGGGCGCATCCTGCAGGCACCCAAACAGTGGGAGCAGGCAGGCGCGCAGTCGGGAGCAGACAGGCACGCAGTCGGGGGCAGCCAGGCAATCATAAAGCCCCTGTGTGCACAGCCAGGTGTCAAGATGCCATGCCCAAGCTGGCTGATGAGCCGCCAGTGTCTTGCCGGCAGCAGCGCCGCTCACCACGGCGAGACTGGCACGCCCCCCCCCTTCTGAGATGCGCAGCTGGCCCGGTAGCCCAGCCCGCCGCCAAAAGAGCCAGCCCTCGGGGGCAGCAGCTATGCGCCCTCGCAGCACCGCCCCCCAGGCAGGCTTGCCGTTGTGGGCGTGCAGCCTGCCGCCCCACCTCTGGGAAGTTGCGGATGTGCCACACCGGCTGGCCTGCCTGGTACACGCTGAGGTTGCGCCGCAGCAGCAGGGAGGTGGCCTGCAGCTCCAGGTGCCCCGCCCACGCGCCATCTTTCCTCATGCGCCGCACATACGAGTCAAAGGGCTCATCGTCCTCCCTGCATGCGGCGCAGGTGCGGAGCGGGTGTAGGTGGGGAGGGGAGCATGAGGTGGGCGCGGCGAGGGGCGGACCAGAGGCCGCACCCGTGTTGTGGGGCAGGCACGCGGCAGGCTCTGCCGGCCTGCTGCTGCAGCCCGGCAGTACCAGGCAAACAGGGCCGCAAGGGAGGAGGAAGAGGGCATGCCCGATGCACACACGGGCCCATCCAGGCTGGCCAGAATGCAGTCTGCGGGCGCTGCCAGCTGCCCAGTGGGTCTGCCAAAGGCTACCATGCCGGGCCACTAAGCTGCGGGTGGCCAGAGGGCACGGCTTGAGAGACGGGTGCGCTGCATGGGGGAGCCATGAGCGGGCCGCCCTCACATGAGGAGGAGCTCACATGAAGAAGCGGTACTCCTCCTCCCGGTCCTGGATAAAGTCCATGACGCGGCAGCGTAGCGCCATGTGATCACCGCCATCGCCCTGCAGGCAGCAGGCAGCAGCAACGCGGTAATGCGACTAGGGTGGGCAAGGGCAGGGTCCGGGCCGCGCAGCGCAGCGCGGCAGCGGCGAGGGCGGGGCGGCACGCTAGGTTTACAGGGCCGCCCGGGTTCAGTTGCCGGGCGCAGGCAGGCAGGCAGGAGCGGGGCGCTGCGCCATGCCCCGTGCCCGTCAGCTGCCCGACGCGCACACGCAGGCGGCGCCACGCCACAAGCGGCAGCCCTGCACTGTGTGCCAGTGACCACGCCCAGAGCCGACAGGCTTCGCCCCTCCCTATTCAGCAGCCTTGCCCCCATGTGGATGAACGAGAACAGGCATCTGCGCATGCTTCGGCCACCCGGCAAGCCTGCGCCGCACCTCGAGCTGGTCTGCCAGGCTGCGGAAGAAGCAGTTGCCGTCGGCCTCTATGGCCTTGACCCGCAATCCCAGCGGCGCCAGCTCGCGTTCCAGGTCATCGCCGCCGTAGTGGTGCGCCTGGCCGCGGCGGCGCTGCAGGCATACAGTTGTGTAGAGTTGAACAGGCGCCGGCGCGGGGCAGGCCGGGGATATGGAGCATGGTGCAGGCGGGCAGGTGCGCATGTCTGGAGGCGAGCAGGCGGCAGCAACCACGTGCAGGCATGTATGGTCAGCCTATGCGAGCAACCACGCACCTGCTGCTTCTTCTCCTTTCGCTGCTGTCGCTCATCTGCGCTGCTGCCGCCATCCTTGCCGCCCGGTGGCGGTGCCTTGGCCCCCTTGGCCGCCTTTCCCTTGGTCGATTGCTGCTTCTTGCCCATGTCTCTGTGTTTATTTCTGCCGGCTATAGAGAGCTGCTCCAGACTGCCGGCGAGGCCATCACCTCGCCCGGGCTATGGATCGTTTGCAGTGTTCCAAATTAGGCTTACAGGCCCTGTGGCCAGTCGGCTAGACAGGCTGAAGAGAGGCCAGCGACGGCTGAGGCGCAAGTTGTGTCGGCAGCCGGACCTTTTCGTGGCGCCAGCGACACTCGGAGGATGTTACTTTGCCGCAGAACACTTTGGAGCAAGAATTCGATAAGAACACTACCGCAGAGCCACCGCTGCGGCGGGTGCACCGGCAGCAGGCCCAGCGCTAGCCTGCTGAAGAACCCTGCTCGGGCCACGACAGTTTACTGTGTTGTGCTCCTTAGCAGGAATGGCATGGCATGCGTGTTACGTCTGTCAACCCATGCCTCACATTGCGCTTGCCTGCCTGCTTGAGGCAGCCTCGGTCCTCAGCCGCCGCAGTGCTGCCGTCTGTGCCTGCTGATCCCTCCTCAACAGCCCAGCGATTGCTGTTTGGTTTGAGCTGAGGAAAACTGGCAACGGTGCCTAACCAGCAAGCCTGCAAGGTTGTCACCATATGTGGCTGCAGCTGTGCCATTCAGCGTTGCAGCTACAAGTGGCTGGCCATCAACCGCAGGGGCGCCGACAGCCCATGTTCACAGGCTTCAGCGGCCGCGAGTGCTCCCGCAAGAGTAAGGCCATGCATGGCAGGCATAGCTACAAGTACATCCACCGGCCCGGCAGGCCGTGTTGACCGGGGCAAGTCATGGCGGCGCTGGCTCGGTGCACTGTGCGGTTCTCGCTGAGGAGGTGCCTGCGCTGGTGGCGGCACACCCCAAAGGCCATGTGCGCACCACCGGGTTGTCGGCAGAAGGCACGTCGTACACCCTGGCCATGGTGCCGAGGGGCCGACGCACCTGTGCTGGCCTGGCCACGCTGTGCATGCACTGCACTCGCAGGAGAAGGGAAGTTGCATCATACATGATCCTGGCAGCAATACAACCCGCGTCGCCACGTGCTATTGTTTGGCTCGTGTTGTCTCTGATGCGAGCTGAAAATCAGGCGGAGAGGGGGAGCTGCGCTGGAAGCTCTAGCCGCTCTCTGCGCACGGCTCAGCGACAAACCGCAGCCCTCGGTTGATGCACGAGTCGACGATCCCTGCTGAAAAGTCTGGCAAGGAGGCGCAAGGGCCGTTCAACAGCAAGCCCCAGCGGTGCGGGTTGCAGACCGGCGGTCCCGCTTGCTCTCAAATGCCGGCGGCGGCAACTGGTGGCCAGTCTGCACCTGGCCCCCCTGATGACACGTCTGACAGCCAGGCTGCTCTTCAAAACCTCGACCTGCAGGCAAGGGCAATGCTGGCCCGCTTCTACACGCTTTTTACGCTCGGGGCGCTGTGCCTTGGTGAGCAGCCGCTGCTCCCCGATGCAGTGCTCCCGACCTTGGGCAGCGTGCGCATCAGGCCCGCAGGCCCCTCACTGACCCAGGCTCAGGACGTCTTCTGGTATGCACGAAACCCCATCATTCAGCCTGGCGCGCTACTGGGCAGCAGGGCAACGTCCTGTCTACTCTGGAGTACGGAAACGTGACTGCCTGCCCTGTCATGCCGTTCGTTGCTGCCGATGGCAGCACCGCATGGCCAGCGGG
Source organism: Auxenochlorella pyrenoidosa (assembly GCA_001430745.1). Lineage (NCBI taxonomy): Eukaryota > Viridiplantae > Chlorophyta > Trebouxiophyceae > Chlorellales > Chlorellaceae > Auxenochlorella > Auxenochlorella pyrenoidosa. Next base: position 856,075 of record KQ482063.1, on the reverse strand, counting down.
CCTGTACCAGGTTGCGGGGTCATGAGCGGGGAGCAGTTTGTGGAAATGGAATCAGGTTGTTTTCCATGCTGGTGCGACACATTGGCATGGTGGCTGCGCACGTGTGCATGTGCACGCATGTGGCAGGGTTGAGCTAGCCCCTGCTGCAAGACAGCCACACCAGGCAACCTGCCTCACAATGCTCGCCCCATGTGATCCACACCATTTACTGCCAGGTCGGGTACGTTGGCGGGTGCTTTTACAATTATGATCAGTGGGTGGTCGGCGACGACGGAGGTAGCGATGGCTTTCACTGGCTCCTGGTAGACTCGGCCACAAACAAGGCCCCGCTGGTGCCGTGTGAGTGGGCATTGAGGCTGCTACAACAACTTGAGAAGGGACAGCGCCGACCGACGGGCATGCTTTACCGCTAGCAAACAAGCGGCCCTGCTTGTGGGGCTCGTGCCATCCGCCAGCCTACCTGCCCAGTGGGCACTGTGAGGTCCACCCTTTAGCCCAGCCCTGTGCAGTCGGCTTGGCCTACACCTCAGCCATGAACTCTAGAGATTACACAGACTGCGTGGCGAAGGCCCAGCAGGACCTTGCAGACCCAATCGTGTTCAACCACACAGGTGCGTGGGCAGCAGGCTGCAGGCTGCAGGCTCTCCCCTAGCCGTGCGGGGGTAAAGCCGCCTCCTGCAGCATTAGCAGGGGGAGACGGGCGTGCTCGAGTGCACTCCTCCCACCCTGTGCAGGAGGGGAGATCAATCTCTTCCTGGATGACTGCGAATCGTACAGCCAGTACTATGACAACAAGAATGGAGACCCGAACCCAACGTGGCAGCTGGAAGCGCTTGAGCCAGGCATATCTCTGCCAGCAGGTGGCTCAAGCTTCCTCTTTGTGTGCTGTTGTCCGGCCCTGCACATCACCCACTGCTCTCACTTGATTGGTTTTAGACTCGACGCTGCAGTACTGCACTAGTGTGCAGCACTAGTGTGCAGAGCCATGAATACGTTTTCACCTTTGACACCAGTTTTCCTCCTCTCTCCACAAGCTGCAGACCTGCCGGCATTACTGACCGACCTGCCGGCCCAGTGCGGCGTGCTGGAGCCTGGATACGATCTGGCTGGGGGGGACCTGCACATATGCACAGGCGCTGGCAAGGAGTGTGACCTCTGTGGCTACACAAATGTGGCCAGCCCCGCAGGCAAGCAGGCCAGCGTGCACAGTGCAGTGCATTCGAGGGGCTCCCTTGCTTACTAGCACGCGCCTCTGTCTACCACCGCATGCAACTGAATGGGCACCTCATATTGAGCTGGAGCTCGGGCTGGCTGTCATTCCTTTATGCTTTATGCCTAACTGCCCCCTGTCCCGGTCCACCAGGGCCTACCATGCGGGGTGACTGTAACAGACACTGCAGGGGGTGTCAGTGCACCGGCCTGCAGAACAGACTGCTGCCACCTCTCATGCCTGCAGAATGCTGCGAGCGCTGTGCAAACTACGAGGGATGCAAGGCCTTCACCTTCACTGTGGACGGCTGGTGCTGGCTGAAGAATGCCACCGGCTTTCTGAGGCGGCCCTGCCTGGGCTGCTACTCTGCCGTCATGGTGACGGCTGCGGCAGCCTTGCGGCCAGCCCCGGCTGACACCATCGGCGCCACTGCCAGTGAGCCCTTGTGGGGCGCATTCCATGCACTCTTTCTCCTGGTGTCAACACGATCAGACCACCCACCATACCCAACACACAAAACCATCCTGGTGCCATTGATTGACTGCCCACCCGTCCGCCTGTCCGCCGCCTGCCTGCGCTCGCTGATATGCTTCACGCGAACCAACCTCAGGCTGGCTGTTGCTGAAGGCTGCTTGCTCCCTGCTACGGCTCACATGCCATGCCTTGCATTGCCTAATCAGCCTCTCAATGGCTTGTCTTCTGGGCTTCCCCTCCATCTGCAGGTGCGCCTCCAATGTGCGGCAGCATGCAGGCCGGCCGGGACTACAGCGGGGGAGACCTGCAGAACTGCCCTGAGGCAGACCCCTGCAACAACCAGTGCCGCATCCCGGCCGCCAACTTTGCAGGCCAGTGGGGTCGGCTGGAGGGAGTTGAGCAAGACCAGAGAGACCGGGGATGGGCTCAGCGCGCATGCCGATGGCCTGGCTGGTGCGCCCACCCTGATCGGATGCTGTGCCACCCTGCGCTTCTGCAGAGTGCTGTGCTCTGTGCAGCCGCAACGAGCTCTGCATCACCTTCTCCTTTCACATTGATGCCAAGGCGAACAACGGCCCCGACAGCCCGGGTATCTGCTACCTCAAGGGCGCCAACTACGATGCTGTCAGCAACGAGTTCGCATACTCTGCGGTGCTCCGGCGGGACCTCATGGCCACGCTGCCCTCGACCCCAGACTCCCCGCCGCCGCCGCCCCCACCACCGCCGTCGCCACTGCTGCCAACCCAAGCCAGCACATCCTCTGCGCCAATAGGCGCCATTATAGGCGGCGTCTGTGGGGGACTAGGTGTGCAGTCCATTGCCTCACTCTGTGGCACTTCCACAACGGCTTGCCACAAGAAGCTGCTGTTGCGAGGCGTTGATAGCCACGCTCGCTCCTCTCTTGCACTCCGGGCTCGCATGCTCGCTCCGCTGCAGCCCTTCTGGGCATACTTGCCTGATTGACGCCCAGCTGTGGCAAGAGCCTGCGTCTCGCCCCCCCCCCACCGCACTCATGATGCTTAAACCTTGCTGCCGTCCCCCTTGCCGCAGCCCTGCTGGCCGTGCTGGCATTCCTGGCCTTGCGTCCTGGCAAGGGCTCGCTGCGCCGGGGGCTAGATGGCAGCAGCCCTGCTGTGCTGCCTGCTGCCGGCGCCCTGGCAAGCCAGCCCAGCTCAAGCATCGGCTTGGACAAGGCCGCCAAAGAGGAGAAGGCTGCGGAGCTGGAAAGTGGCTCTGGATCTGCTCTGCAGGACAGCCTGCTGGCTGTCCCCTGGGCCCTCACGCTGTCAGCAGGGTGAGCTGGCCGTGGCAGGTGCAGGGGCAGTGCTTGCACACTGCTGTGGGGCGCGGATAGGGACAGCCCTCGGCTGCCAGTGTCTCTGTCTCCTTCAAGATTCGCGCCCAGCTGGGATGAGCACACCTGTGTGGTGGGAGGTGCCTGCCGCCCATCCTCAATCTTCCAATCCCTGACTCAACCCTGCAGCACGCCGGAGGGCACAGATGCAGACGCGGTGCTCACATTCATCAACAGCAAGCTTGCAAGCAAAGCGTCGACCGTGAGCAGCCGGGGCAGCGGCAGCAGCTCAGCCGCTTTGCAGCCAAGCGTGGCCAGCAACGGCAGCGGGCAGCTGCCTCCCGAGATGCAGCGCTGGGCTGTGCGCTGGCAGGACCTGCAAGTGGGGCGCCTGCTGGGCAGGGGCAGCTTCGGCAGGGTGAGCACGGAAGCCAGCAGGCCAGGGTATGGAGGCGCACCACATCTGCTACAGAGCATCTGTTGTAGCCTGCACGAGTACCCACTGCCCCTGAAACGCGCCTTGACGATGCATCTTTTGTCGTGCCTCCGCCCTCCCCTCTTGCTTCAACAACATGCACTCATCCATCCTTGCAGGTGTATGCATGTCAGTGGCGTTGCACGCCGGTGGCTGTCAAGATTCTGATTGCTGGGGGTGAGGCTGTTGCCTGCCTGCCCGCCCGCCCGCCTGCCTGACTGTCCACCTGCCAGCCAGCAACTCCGGGTGCATCTGCTCTCTGCCCTCCACATCTCTTGCCGCCTTGCAGATGAGCTCTCTCTTGGTATCCTTGAGCTGCCTGATACGACGATGCGAGCCCTGCAGCAGGCGCGCCCCAAAGACAGCTGGCGACGCACCATGGCGCCTGCCTGCCCAGCTGACTGCCAGCCTGCCTGCGAGTTATATATTGCGTCATGCCTGCGATCCCCTGACTGTCGGCCTCCTGGCTGCCCGCGAGCTGCAGGAGGCTGCCGCCATGGCCAGCATGCGGCATCCCCACATCGTGCAGTTCCTGGGGCTGTGCACGCTGCCTCCCTGCCTGGTGACGGGTGAGCACCTGTGCCACTGCCACAACTCGAACCCTTGCCTCAGGTCAGCCGCATCTCCGGGTCCATGCGGGCGCTGCCGCCCACCTGGCCTGCCGCCGCGTGCATGTTGCCACCACCCCTGCAGAGCTGTGCGCCCGCGGTTCCCTGTGCGATGTGCTGCGCACCGCATCCCAGCAGCCCGCACTGGCGGCAGCGCTGACCTGGCGGCTGCGCCTGCGCATGGCGCTGGAGGGGGCGCGCGGCATCCTCTACCTCCACTCCCAGTCGCCGCCCATCGTGCATCGTGACATCAAGTCGCCCAACCTGGTGCGCAGCCGCGGCCCCCGCCTTGTGAGGGGTGCCTGATTGCTGGCACCCTGTGGTGCTGGGGAAAGGGAGTGCGCATTGACCTGCCTGCTGGCATGGCTGAGCTTGCTCGTTTGCCGGTGCTCCTCTCACTGCCCACCTGGCGCCCGCTGCTGCCTCTGTCGCAGCTGGTGGATGAGGAGTGGCACGTCAAGGTGGCGGGGTGGGCGGCTGTCGAGATATAGAGTTTTGTACACAAAGCGCAGGCCGCAGCCCCATCCCACGCTGGCGGCAGCATACGGGCGCATGTCTGGATAAAAGCACAGGCTGTCCGCCGCTTTAGCTGGCATCTCAGCCTCGGGTCCACACGCATGCTGTGCTTACCACTACCTTAACACGCCAATTGCTTGCTACCTCTCTTCGACCCCCAAAAAACACTCTCCCGCACCCTGCTGCCTCGCAGATCTCCGACTTTGGGCTGAGCAAGATCATGCAGGAGCAGGCAGTGGGCAGCCAGACGAGCACCGAGGGCGTGAGCAATCCCACCTGGTTGGCGCCGGAGATTCTGCGCGGAGAGCGAGGCACCACCGCCAGCGACGTGTACTCTTTTGGCCTGGTGCTGCTGGAGGTGAGGCTGGGTGGTGGTACTGCATGCGGTGGTGGCGGTGGGGTGCACAGGACGGGGGCACAGCGGCAGCGGCAGGGGGGCAAGTGTAGCCAGGTGCCAGCCGACCCTCCTGCTGCACCCTCAGGACCCGCCCCTTCTGCTGACTTCCTGCTTGCTGCAGCTGCTGGCGTGGCGGCTGCCCTGGTCTGGCGTGCCCGGCTTCACCATTGCCCACCTGGTCCTCAATGGCAGCCGGCCAGAGGTGCCGCCGCCCGGGGCGCTGCCGGGGCCCAACCCCACCGGCTTTGCCGGCCTGGATGCCTACTGCCAGCTCATGAGGTGCGCTGCGGGGTACTGCAGGGGTCTGCTGAGCGCTGCTGCCCTTGTTTACAGTTCGTGGAGCGGTATTCGCAGGAGGCATGCTGACACTCAATCACTGGTGGTTTTAACAGCTCGCTCACGAGCGCCAATCAGGTGTTCTGCTCTGTGACCATTGCAGGGAGTGCTGGGCGCAGGCCCCCGCTACGCGCCCCGCCTTTGACAGTATCGCTGCGCGCCTGCAGGCGCTGCTGGATGCGGAGTGCGCGCAGTGAAGCAGTGCCTGCTTGCCCTCCTGCCCCTTGCCCCTTGGAGGAGGGGGCATCCCTCAAGTTTTTCAGGAGCCGCCCCCATCTGCTCTTGCCCAACGAGCACACCCTGCTTGCATGGCTGCTCATTGTGCCTGAACTTTTGGCTCCAACTTCATGCCTGCAAATCGAACGAAGTGATCAATGAAGTGATTTCTGCCTTGTGTGCTTGCCCTAGGTCTGCACTCTGCGCATGCTTGCATGTCAAGGGAGCGCCAGTTACATCAGTCCCAACTTTACGCTGGACCATCATAGTCCACGCCGGGTGCACAACTTTAGCGCCTTCATCACCGTCGGCGTACCGCCTGCCGCCCAGAACGCCGGCGCGGCGCTCCGCCGCCATCCGAGCTGCCGCCGCTGGTGCCAGCATACTCGTCCTCCTCCTCGTCTTCCATCCCATCCTCCTCCATGTAATCCTCGTCCGAGTCCTGCTGCCGCCGCTGCTGCTGGCGGGGGCGGGAGGCGCGCTGCGGCGGTGCGGGCGCCTCGCCCCACGCGTCTGCAGGAGTGCGTGCGAGAAGGGATGCAAGTGCTTCATGGCTGTTGTCATGCTGAGGTCGACTCCAGACTGCTGTTTCCAGGAGGGTAGCTTTCCCTGCCATGCACAGGGGCCAGAGCCGGGTGCCCAAGGGATGAAGGCACGATCGCATCTGTCCCGCCCTCAACGACAATCTCACCCTCTTCCTCCTCACTCCCGCTCTCGCGGTAGCTGTACTGCTGCCGGGCACGCCCAGTGGTGCGGCGGCCCCCCTGCTGCTGCTGCCGTGCGGCCACAGCTGTGCTGTTGCGTTGCTGCCGGCCGTGGCGCCTGCGACGGCCGCCCTGGTCGCTGCTGCTCGCCTCCTCTTCCTCTTCGGATGCAAGCTCAGCGTAGGTTTGCCGTCGGGTGGCGCCGCTGCCACGCAGGCTGCGCTGCCCGGCCGCTCCTTCCGGCTCTGCACCAGTGCCAGGCCAGCCGGAGGGCGGCGCCGCAAACCAGGCTGCAGGGGGCGGCGCCCTTGCTGCAGTGGCAGCTGCAGCTGCCGCCGGCACTTGTGCCACTGCTGCTGCTGCTGCTGTTGCCGCGCCGGGGCCAGCAGCCAGAGATGGCACATCGCCAGGCTGGCACAGCAAGGCTGCCACATCGGCAAACAAGTTCTGCAGGGGCGCAGCGGGTGCTGGCGATGCTGCCAGCTCAGCTGGAAGAGGAGGCCCCATCGGTGCTGCCGCCTGTGCTGCTGTTGCAGGCTCCACTGCTCCGGCCGGCTCCCCAGCTGCGGCAGGCGGCAGGCGCTGCATGCCTGCTGCTGGCTCGGTGCCCCTGCTGTCTGCTGACGCAGCAGCGGCGGGTGGCTGCGCTGCCGCGTGAGCGTCGCTGGTGCCAACCGCAGCCGGCTGCGTTGCGCCCGTTGCTGCACCCTCGACTGCTGCTCCAGCTGCAGCATGCTCTGCTGCACTTGCAGGTGCTGCTGATTCCGCGGCTGCTCCCCCCGATCGCAGGCGCTGCGGCACAGTGAAGCGCACAGTCAGGCCGCCCCCAGGCCTGCCCGCCGCGCCGCCAAAGCCCAGCGGCGCCGCAGCGCGCGGGGAGGTGGAGGCCGGCAGCCCACCCGGCCAGGGCTGCCCCTGTTGCTGGCCCTGCTGCTGCTCCTGCTGGCCACGATCAGCATGCTGCGCCGGCGCCTCGGGCATCGGCAGCGGGGGCAGCTCTGACACCGGGATCGGCGGCAGCCCCGCCAGGGGGTCCAGCAGCGGCAGCCCTGGCAGGGCAGCAGCCTGCTGCATCTGCTCCTCTCCCTCCTCCTCCTCAAAATGCTGGCGGCGCGCGCTGCGGCGTGCCCGCCGGCCGCGGCCCCTGCTGGGGCCGGCTGCCTCGGCCTCTGCTGCCGGCAGGTCCTCTGGATAGGTGGCATAGGTGGCCAGGTCGGGGTCCTGCTGGCCGGGAGAGGGGTGGGGCGGCAGGGTGGGTGATGTCAACAAGTGCCAACCGCGGCTGGCCAACTGCACAGCCCACGCCTGCTGGGCAGTCACCAGCCCTCGCTGCTCGGAGCAGCGCACGGGTGCACAGCATGTGCAGCCAGCCTGCAGCGGCGCTCCCCACCTGGCCCTGCAGCACCAGCGAGAGGTAGCCTGCCAGCGCGGCCGCGTCGTCTGCCAGCTCGCTGTCGGCGCCGTTGAAGGCGGCGGCGTTGGAGGCGATGGTGGCGATGTCGCAGGCCAGGGCGGCAGGCTGCCGGTAGTAGCCGCTGCGCAGCCGGTCGCCCAGCTGGGTCAGCGACAGCGGCAGCGCAACCTGCCGGGGGTTCACAAAAATGGGAATGGAAAGTCCTTTTTGTAAACTTCAGAATCAGTCTGATATCTCTTCCATCTGGTGCAGTTCTGGGTGGGGTTTGGGGCCGTAGGGGCCACAGCGGGCACACGCCGAGGAGAGCCCAGCCGCCTCAACTGGCAGCACCAGCGGCATACCGAGTGCGGCGCTGCTGATACACATCAGGTCGTGCCTTTCGCCCAGGTGCCTGCAGCGACTGCGCCACACCTGCACTGCATGCATCCAATTGAGCAGCCCGATCCCCTGCCAGCTGGCCCCCTCATCACCAGCCGGTCCCCTGCAAGCC
>KQ482063.1:803043-818838 GCA_001430745.1 Auxenochlorella pyrenoidosa | reverse complement strand
GGCGAAGGCGGCCCTGGTGGGGGTGGGTTTGGCGGCGGTGACGGTGGTGGCAGCGGCGGAGGCGGTGGCGGGGGTGGCGGAGGCGACAGCAACGGGGCGGTCGCTGTTGCAGTCCGCGTGGCTGTTGTGGCCAGCGGTGCAGAGACGGTTGCAGTGACAGTTACCACAGAGCCTGGCGGGATGGACGTGAACTGAAATGCCTGCCCAGTGGTCAGCAGCTGGGTGGTGCAGGCTGCCTGCTGCGAGTAGGTGCCGCCGCTGCTGGCGGCAGAGGCACACCACGTGCCCAGCACACCCGCTGCACAATGCAAGGAGAAGAGGACTGGTGCTCATCAAGGTGCGACGGTGGCACTTGCACCGCTGCTGGCACCCTGCAAAATAGCGCGGGTGTGTACAGCCGTGCCAAGCCATCTCTGCCGCTGCCAGCCATGCAGAGGCACGAGCACCCAGCTTCTCACTCAGCGAGGGCAGCAGCGGGCAGGCCATGGTGGCTGGCAGCGTGAACAATCCGCTTGTTGGGCCGCTCCATGAACCTAGCGACAGCGTGCAGCCCGACAAGTCAGTGCCCAGCTGCAGCAGGGAGCGCCCGGCGGCCGTCCCTGCAGTGGTGGTCGGGACTGCAGCCGTCATGGTTATGCCAATGGTGCAGGCAATCCACCCAAAGCATGCAGCCTGTACGTGGTGAGCTCTGGCACATAGTTTTTGCCAAGCATCCACAAGCCTCACCGGCATCTATCGGCGCGTCTTCCTGTGCTTGCGAGCTGATGGCGCTGGACGGGAAGGCTGCCGCCGCCAGCACATGGACGAGCACTCGGACAGCACCGGCCGCCCAAAGACGCCGCGGACTCTGCTTGCACTTTCGAAGCATCTGAAAGGCTGCTAGAATCCAAACAGGGCCGCCGCTGCCAAACGGAGAAGGGACGGGCGTCTTTTCGTGAAAGCTATATATAAATAAATCTTGGATCGATGGCTGTTTGCCAATGCGCCGATCGAGAAGCCCGGAGGTGCCAGTGCTTGACCAACCGGTCGCAGCGCGCACAGCGCCGCCCGCCACTCAGTGAAGGCTCCGCAGCACCTCAATTACCCCAACCCACGCATTGGCGCAGACTCCATTATGACGCTTGGGTATCTCCTGACACCTCTCTAACAAATTTGGGCTGGGCGGCGCTGCCCACATCCACGCGGGACTGTTGCTGCTGCATCTCGCGTCGTGCAGCTCTGCTGGCCGCGCGGGCGGCTCCGCCTCTTGCCTGTTCTCATATTCCCCTTGGACTATTCTTGCTAGTTAAAATGACTTGAATGAAATCGGTAAAAGGAATTTCAAGCTAGCGGGGCACGCCAAGTGCACGTCGGCGGCATGGCACCCGCGTGACGCTGCCGGCGGTGCCGCCACGCGCTCACGCCCCGCCGTTTGCCGCCATAACCGCCAGCACCTCGCTCTCGTCAAAGGAGTAGGTCTCCGAGCAGAACTCGCAGCGCACCTCGATCTTGCCCTGCTCCCGCATGATGCTGCGCACCTCCTGCTCGCCCAGCAGGGCCACGGCGCTCTTCATGCGGCCCTGCAGGTCTGCGGGCTCGCAGGGGCCAAACCTGCGGCGCATCCCAGGCGGGGGGGGGGGGGGGGGAGGGGAGGGGGCATCAGGGGAGGGCTCTGGGAGATTTGGTGGTGCAGGGGTCGGCAAGGGCTGCCCGAGCCTGCGCCGCTCAGAGGACGGGGCTGGCCCAGGCGCCAGCGCGTGAATGCCACCGAGGCATCCGATTTCCTGTCCTTTCCTCCTCCAAGCCGTGGAGGAATTAGCACCAACCTTGGAGCTGCCAGCTGTGCTGTGTTGAGAAACCCACGAGGCCATCTCATATGGGGAACGCAGTACGACCGCGCCCCTCTCTCGTCCGCATGCCGGGCAACCCTCTTCGGGAGCTGGCTCATCCAGCCAAGAGAAGCCATGCACCCTGTCGCCTGCAGGCTCGCATTGCTGAGTGGAACCACCCCTGGGCACCCACCGCGGCGTGAGCTGGAAGCCGGTGTCGTTGCCGCCCAGGCCGCGCAGCAGGCGCTCCGTGATGTCTGCCGCGCTCATGCCGCTGTTGAGCATGTCGGTCATGCTGCCCGCCGCCGAGATGTTCTGCTCAAGCTGCAGCGCACCCGGCACCCGTGGGCGGGCTGGATGTTAGCACACACACAAGAAATGTCAACACGTGGCACAGCTGCGGGCAAGCTGCTTGGGGTGCGGCCGCTGCTGGTGCGCATCGCTCCCCGTGCCATCGCCTGGTTGCGGGTACCCCCCTGCAGCCCACCTGCGCGATGGTCTCGTCCTCTGCAAAGGGCAGCACCTGGATGAGGAAGCCGCCGGCCGCCTTGATGCTGCACCGGATAAGACAGGGGTCAGAAGGGCGAGCAGGCATAGGCGTGAGCGCACAGGCATGCAGGGAGGACGGGCGAACGTGCCGCGCACACCAGGCTGAACAAGCAGGAGCGGGCCGGGCACACAGCTGCCCACATCGCGTGCGCTGCGCCTGCTGCACCCTGCCTGCTCCTCGGCCCTCACCCCTCCTCCCTGCCGCGCCCCAGCCTCCCAACCCCCCCCCCCCCCACCCACCCCACCCCACCCCAACCCACCTGAGGTCCTTGCTGATGGAGACGCCCAGGCCCAGCGCCGACTGCACCTGCTCGCTGTCCACCAGGTACCGTGCCAGGTCCTCGGCAATCTCGCCTGCAGCGCGCACAGCGTGGCACGGCATGCACAGCGCGGTGTGAGCAGCATGGCGCGCACTGCATTGCACGTGCTGCATGGCGTGTGCCCAGCACGGAGTGCAGAGCAGACCCTGCGCAGACCTGCTTGCCGCCGCGGGTGCGTGTCCCAGCCCGCTTCGGGCAGCCTTCACTCCCTGCTGTTCAGCGCCGCTGGTGCAACCAAGCATACACGCCAGCGTGCCCAGCTGCCTTGCAGAAAATGCCTTCCCCTGTCAGGGGTGCCTCGTGAAACAAGAGAGGCTGCCCCGTGCCCACAGGGCCCCACAAGCGCCCCCTCGCCTGAGTGGATGGGCACCATGCCGGTGTAGGGCGTCTCGTAGCCGCGGGAGGTGTAGGGCAGCGACCGCACCACGGCCAGCACGCCTGCAGGCACGAGCGTCGTGCGGAGGTGACCACATGGGCGGCGCTTGGCAGCGCGTTGTCTGCGACAGCCAGCTGGCAGCTCTGAGCGCGCCACGGCCACACAGCTGCTTGCGCTGCACTCCCGCCGCAACCACACAGCTGCTTGCGCTGCACTCCCGCCTCGCTACCACACAGCTGCTTGCAATGCATTCGCGTCGCAACCACACAGCTGCCTGCGATGCACTCCCGCCTCGCTCACCGCGGCCCACTGCGGCGCCGACGTTCAGCTTGCCGTCCGCCCGCAGTGGCGGGTCGGCTGCCGGGTTGCCAACCTTGCCCTTCACCATGCCGGTGGCATCTGTGTCAGGGGCCGGCAGCGGGAAGCAGGGTGGGGGCCTCAGTGCCGAGTCAGCACTTTGCTTGCAGCGGCAGGAATGTCAGGGAGACAGCACGCTGGGACTGAGAGCCTCACAGCACCAGCGCCTAGGCGCTGCCAGCGGTTGCCCTGCAGTCAACATGACCTGTCGACTGTCCTGCCCTCCCCCCAGGCTCGCCTGCAATGACCTGGATGCCGCCCAGTGGGCCGTCGCCCTTGAACGTCACCTGCAGCGCCAGGCCAGGGGCACATTCAAGATAGCTCTGGAAATGTGCAGCAAGGGCATGACCCCAGGCTTACAGCGTGGCTGGCAAGCCCGCGCTGCCAGTTGGCAGGGTAGGTGCTGTCACGCCGGGGCAGACGGCCGTAGGACGGCAGAAGCCCAGCCGCCGGGCCCTCGAGTTGCGCACCTGCGTCTTCTCGCCCTCCTCCCTGAACGCCCCCATGAGCAGCGTGCCCAGCAGCGCGCGGCCCAGCGCGGCAGACGCCGTGGGCGACGTCTTGTGACGGTCGCAGGCCTGCGCACAGGTGGGGGAACCGAGGGTGCTTGTACGCCCAGCAGATGTGGCTGCCCTGCTCGTACGCCCAGCAGATGTGGATGCCCAGCAGTCGCATGCCGAGGTCACGGTAAGGGGCTGGCTGTTGACGCGTTGACAGCCCAGGCACCGCAGCGGGCAGGGTTGTGGAACGCCCTGCCTGGGCTGGGCCCTGCACCCTCAGCTCACCTCCTGCACCAGCTCCGTGCCCCTCACAACCATGATGGACACCTGTCCGTTGTCGGAGATGCTGCGCATGCACTCGTCTTTCGCCGTCGCACTCGCACGCACAGCGGTGTGGGCCTGCCGTGCTGCCCGCCGAGCCAGCAGCGGCCGTTGCGTGTGCAGGCAGCTGGCTGCTGCACGCGCCAGCACTGCCGCTCCTGCTGCCATCTTCTGTCTGCAGGTGTGCAGGAGCAGCGGAATGAGCTCAGAAGTGCAAGACGGGGTTGGCTGGCAGAGCCTGGCAGCAGCCGGTGGCAGCGGCGGCGGCAACACCACTGAAACGCGAGCAGCAGCCCAGCAGGCTGGCAGCAGTGGCGGATGTTGCACATTCTTCGTCATGTTTTCTCGCAAGTGCAAGGGCAGCGCTGTTGAAGGCACCGAGCTCACAGTGTTTGTGTTCCGCCGCCGCCAACGCTTGCGCCAAAAACAAACAGAACGTGTGCAGGAAGTCGAGGCAACCGCAAATTGGGCGTTCCGTGGTGGTTCAAGTGTGTTGGCCCGGCGGTGGCACAGCGGCGGCAGCACGGCGGGTGCAAGGCAGAAGTGCTGAGCCTTGCGTCAGTCATGTTAATGCATTGAAGTTATGTGACACAATATATCAATAGGATCAGAAGTTGGGAGGTGTAAGAAACGTGCATTAGACACCGTGTCCATTGCACTGCCGCAAGGCCACCCCCAGGCTTAAGGCCGGGGGGAGGCGGCGTTTGGCAGCACTCAGCCGACACAACATGAATTCACGTTTTTGTTTTCTGAAGGAAAATCATCTCACCTCAACAGTATTAAAGCCATTAAAGTATTCCGCATGGCGCCAGGTGCTGGCCCAGCCAGCTGTGGCCGCCACATCGTGATGGCAGCGCGCTGGGCGTGCTGGAGCAGCCGGCAGCAGTCAAAAGGTACGAAGATCGGGAAGCTCGCACGCTAAGACTCGCATCTAGATCACTTCTTGTGCTCCAGCAGCTGCACTGGTGCCGGCAGCAAGGGCTCTGTGATGAGCCCGCCCTGCAAGCGCTCCGTAGAAGCCCCTTCGGCGGGCCCATGCCTGCTGCCTGCTTACTCACAGAACGTATCGCCGTCAGCAGTCCGTGCGGCGCAGCAGCCGGAGACAGCTGCGACACCCGCCGCCCCTGCGGTGTCAACAGATGAGCAGCCAGAAGAGCCCCGCCTGCAAGACGGCTCAGTGCCGCCGCCATGCCTGCAGACCGCAGGTCCCGAGCAGCTGCCTTTGAAAAGGCTGCGCTCTGTCCGGGGCACCTTCTTTTACGGCAGCGGGCGGCGCTGTCCTGCCGCCGGCAGCGGCCGCCTGCCGACAGCTGCGGAAGCGGCGTTTGAGGCGCGGCTGCAGCGGTCGCTGCAGCTGGCACGGGAGCGCGCCGAGCGATGGAAAGTTGAAGAGGCAGAGGGCCTGGCAGGGGCAGCCACGGTGTGGGAGGAGTTTCCCACGCAGCAGCCTGCATTTGACCGGGCAGACAGCCAGCCTGGCCTGGAGGTCTTCTCAGGTGGGTGCTGCAACCACGCCGCGGAGCTGAGAAGTCCGTGCACCCGGGCCAGCAGCGCTCCCTGGAAACCTTCCTGCCATCTATAGCCTCCATCATGGCTGCCTGCTCAGCTGTACAATGCCTTTTTGAGCAGCCTGCCTGGCCATCCGGCTGACTGACGGCCCGCCGCATGCTGGCCGCCCTGCGGAGGCATGCAGTGGAGGTCAACACAGAGGGCAAGCGGAGGTTCATAGCAACCAGCCGCGAGTTCTTCTGGAAGCGATACCGGTGAGGCCAGAAGGCACCGGCCCTTGTGCACATGGGTGCGTTTGTTTGCTGGAGCGTGCAGAAGCAGCGCTGCTGCGTTGCAAACTGTGCAGGTGCAGGGATACAGGTTGGCTGGCCAAAGCAGTCAGTTGGGGTGGGCCCTGCTCCCTGATTGCCAGCCACAACGTGCCCTCACACTGGCCTTCCCAAACCCCCCTTCAGCGATATGCTGCCCGAGCACCGCCACTACTACGAGATCATCCGGCAGGGCCGCCCCTGCCACCTGTACTTCGGTGCGGGCATGTGCCGGGCTGCTCCACCCTGCAGCGCCGCATGCATCTTTGGCTGTGGCCGGTTTGTTGCCCCTGTTGGGGAGCCAGCTGCCTGCGTGCCTGCCTGCCCTGATGGCAGCCCTGCGCTGCATCCAGCGAGGCACCAGTCTACTTGCCAGCATGTGCTGCCTGTTCATGCTCTGCCTGCTCGCCGTGCCTGCGCCAGCCCTGGCACCTTCCCCACTGCCGGAAGCCCAGATCTCTGTCTGTGGCACATGTGGCCCGCGCGGAGCCATCAAGCCTTCCCTGCCCTCCTGCAGACCTGGAGTTTGCGACGGCAGACAACCCTGACCTTGATGGCGAGGCAGCCACCGACGCTGTTGTGGCACTGGTCGCGGAGCAGCTGCGCGGCAGCTTCCAGCTGGAGGCGCAGCCCGGCTGGGTGCTGGAGCTTGACAGCAGCACGCAGGCCAAGTTCTCGCGCCACCTTGTGATCCGGTGGGCTGTGCTTCAGCAGCTCCGCAGGGTTGGGTGTGTCGAGGCCAGGAAGAGCCCTGAGAGTTCAAGGGGCCATCTGGCTGTTCCAGCGGGTGCGCGCTGGCAGGAGGTGTGCAGATTTCCTGAAGGGCAGCAGGCCGCACCCTCAATTGCATAGCCCTGGCAGGAACATGGCTCCCATCCATGCCCTGGCCTGCTGCAGGATCCCGGGCGCAGCCTTTGCCGGCAGCGCGCACGTGGGAGCCTTTGTGATGCAGCTGTGCGCAGCGGCCAGGGAGCGACGTGGCGAGGACCCGCGGGCGGCGCTGCTGCTTGTGAAGAAGGTGCGTTGGCGGCCTCCTGGGCGCTTGCATACATGCTCGTGCCCACTCCCATCTCAGCAGGCGGGTGGTGTCGCCACTCGGGCAGCCCTGAGCCCGGGCGGTACTGCCGCTGCACAGGGAGAGGAGGAGACGACGTTCGTCGACCCGGCCGTCTACTCCCGCAATCGTGCCTTTCGCCTGTACCTCTCCTCCAAAAAGGGCAAGCAGGTGGGGCGCCTGGGGCGCCCGCCCCATGTTGCATGGTTTCTGGGGAAAGGGTCTGCTGGGGCTGCTGGGGCGACGGCTGCTGCTGTTTCACCACTTGCGGGCTCGCTCGCCCCAGGCAGCCTTTTAGCCGCAAAAGGGGTTGCTGTGCAGAGTCCTCCAATCGAGGTGCTGACCCTTGCGGTGCTTCCGTTGGCTCTCCCCACGATCAGGCCGTGCTGCAGAGCACCGGCAGGTATGGCGGCGCCGGCCTTTCCCAGCAGCAGATGTTTGAGGCCAGCCTCATCACAGCCGTAGAGCCAGGAGCCCGCCTGCTGCGCTGCTTCGAAGAGGGCGCCGAGGAGGAGGCGGCGGGGGCGCCAGCTGCGCCACGAAGGGCGCTGCGCCGCGCCGCGCCCGGCGGCGGGCCCCTGGGAGTCGCGGCCTGCTACGGGCCCTGCCCCTACCCAGCACTGGAGGAGTTCATCACCAGCGTGTGCTGCGAGGTGGGGCAGGTGCTGCTGCGCTATGCATGGCCCTTGAAACGCAGGGGCTGCCGCGCCCAAATTCCCCTCCGGGCCTCTGCCATGGGCTGGTGGCCAGGCGGGGCCTGGGCAGCTGCACAGCAGCCACGCCGTAGCTCCCTCGCCGCTCTCCACCAGCCACAGTGCAATTCCCTTGCCGCTCCCTGGCAGCAAACCCGCCTTGCTGCCCTGTGCGCGCGCATCTGCCCTCCTCCTTTGCAGGGAGGCGCGCAGGGGCGGGTGCGGTCCTGGGCGGCGCTGGACGACGACCTGATGCTCTTCACCATGAGGGACAACCGCTTCTGCGGCAATGTGGGCAGGCAAGGAGGGGCATGGGCAGCCCGGGGGTGCTGGCCGGCTGGTGCAGGGTGGCATGTGTGGTGGGCGTGGATGCTGGGCAGGTGCACTGGGACGCTTCCACCCTGCCGCACAATTGCTGTCCACCAGCCTGCCTGCTGCTGTTCAGCTATGCCCGCATCAATCCTCCAAACCCGCGCCAGGCCGCACAAGAGCAACGGCATCTACTACGTTGTCGACCTGCGCGGCGGCAGCTGGTGCCAAAAGTGCTACGACCCCGAGTGCCGCCACTACCGCTCGCCGCTGGCGCCGCTCCCGCCGCACCTGCTGGGGCCGGCGCCGCCGGCGCTGCCTGCCAATGCGCAGGCGCTGCAGCAGCCGGCAGGCCAGCCGTGCTGTGCGCGGGGGGGCACACAGCCTGGCAGCTGGCCGTCAAGTGCCGGTGGCGGCGGCAGCGTAGGAGGGAAGCAGATGGAGGATGAGGAGGAGAGCCTGATGCTGCAGGCAGTGGAGAGCTACGAGCGGTCGCAAGCACAGCAGGCGCAGCAGCCGCAGGCAGCTCCAAGCGGAGGCGGGGCAGCTGCCGCGGCGGCTGCAGCGGCTCCGTGCGCGCTGGGAAGTGCGGACGTTCTGGCAGGGGACGCTGCCGGTGATGAAGACGATGAGCTGCTGCTGCAGGCGCTACTGCAGTACGAGGGGCAGTGCGGGCATCGCCAGCACGGCGCACGTGCAGCTCCCGCCGGCCCAGCGTGTGTGGGCGCACAGCAGCCTGCAGATCCAGCAGCCTTGCAGTCAATGGGTGGTTGGTGCAGCCCTCAGGTTGCTACTGTAGGCCCTGATGCGGTTGCGCCAGCATGCAGCACTCGGGCTCTGCAAGGCCAGCCTCCCACCATGCAGCATCCCAGCGGGCAGCAGCAGGGCGAGCAGCAAGACCCTGCCAAGCTGTGCACTGCCGCGCCAGCAGCGCCACCGCTTCCCGTGCAGCAGCGGTACGAGGCAGCCTTGTCAGGTCTGCCCACGCTGCAGCGTTGCCGACCGGGCCTGCTTTGCCAGCGTGTCACAGCAGCGCTGCCAGGGCGCCAGCTGGGCGAAGTGCCGCCAGCGGCAAAGCGATCCCTGGAGGTTTGGGAGAAGCTGCTGTAACCATCTCTCAACCCAACACAAGCCGCGTCTGGTCACATTCAGATGTGTGCTATTTCGCTCACACAGGGCCGGAGCCAGGCCATGGCAGGTGTTCAAAGGGCGGCTAAATGCTCACGCAGTTAGCAGCAAGGGTCGGTATGAATACCAAGTGTGAGTGCTCTGAACGGGTGGAAGGGCGCATACGAGCAGGCAAACAAAGTACAAGAATACTGGCACGAAGACCAGAAGCGCAGTTAAGATCAGGATGAAAGCGTTGATGAAACTCGTTTGTTTGAATCAAAGGTGCAGGGCGGCAGCACGTGGAGGGCAGCTTCGCAGAAGGTCACGTGCAGGCTGTTGCCTCAATCCATGGGCTCTCCTGCCAGGAACCCTCGCACTGGGACCGCTCACTTCTCGTTGTGATTGTAGTCGACCCACAGGAACTGGTTGCGCAGCTTGCCGAGCAGCAGCCAGGCAGCGCCCAGCACCGCGGCCAGCACGCCTGGCAGCCAGGCAGCGCCAGCGGCAGCACGCAGGGAGGCGCCGGCGGTGGCAGCTGCCGCAGGGGCAGCCGGGTTGAGCAGGGCCAGGAAGGGCAGGAGGCAGGCGGCGGCTGCCACCGTGGCTGCAACTGCCGCCACCTGGCGCAGCAGGGTGACCGTCTGGAGCGCCTTCCTGCACAGGCACAAGCGGGTGCAGGTACGCATGAGCGTGCGCCAGCGCAAGCCCGCAACCACGCCACCTCTGCTCCAGCCCACGACCGCACGCCAGCCATCCAGGAGCCGGCCCCATGCCCACCTGCACGAGGCGCAGTGCACGGTGTGCTGGTGGTACCGGTCCAGCAGCTGCCGCCTGCTGTCCAGGGTGCCGGCGGGGGACAGGGTGGCGCTGCCCGCCGCTGCCGCCGCCGCCGCCGCCGCCTTGGCTGCACGGCTGGACGGGTCGGCGAGCGAGCCAAAGGGCCCGCCGCCTCCCTGCGTGTCGAGCCAGTTGCGGTAGGCGGCGACCAGGGTGTCTGCCGGGGTGGGCATGTAGTAGAGCCTGGCAGGAGGGCGGTTTTGAGGGGTTGGATGGGGGCGGGGGAGGGAGGGAGGGATGGGGTGTGATGTGGGTGGGACGCTGCACAAGCGCCACCCAAGCCCCAGCAGGCGATGGTTCGACCATGCTGCAAACGCGCGCATCTGCACAACACAAACTCAATTAAGCGCACTGCGCGGCGCCGTGCCCGGCTGGCACGGGGTGGGAGAGCGCCCCTGGCGGGGGGCCCTCACTTGCGCCACGACGCGCCCTCCTCGGCCTGGCCCGCCTCTGCGAGGATGCGGTCCTGCCCATTCAAGAACACATTGTCCCCGTCAAACACAGCCGAGCGCGTGCGGATGTGGTCCACCCAGGGCGGCAGGGAGGCCTGCGGGCACCGAGGGGAACGAGAGGTGAAGGCTCGCTCACGCTGATGGGGGCGGTTCCCGCATCCTGAACAACGCATTGAACTGCCTGCCGATGCTGCAGCCATGCGCCATCCACCGGCCGTAGCTTTGTGGCTCATGCCCACCTAAACAACGGGACCCTGTCCCAGCCCAGCCCAGGCACCCGGGCCCTGCCTGCCCTCACCAGCAGCTTGAAGGGGGCCGGCACCAGCTCGGGGTTGGCAGTGGCCAGGTGCAGGGTGATGCGGGAGCGGCCGGGGGCCAGGGGAGTAAACCAGAAGGACATGGCAGAGCGCCCTCCCTGCATGTGGCGGCGCCCAACGCGTTGGCACAGGGGGGTTTACATGCCTAGGGCAGATTATGGCAGGAGTTGACGGGGGCCCGAGGCGTGCGCGGTGACTGCGGTGCCTGCAGCATTGCGCCATGCATGTCCTGCACAGCACGGCGCGCGTGCCGCACCCGCTTGTTCTTGGAGACGTACTGCACAAAGGCGGGGGGGTGATAGGTGACGTCCACCTCGCCAAACTGCACAGGTAGGGGGCAGGGGCACCAGGCAGGCGGGTCAGCACCGCAGAAGGCTGTCGGCACTGCACACGGGTCAGCAAAACACGCGGGCAGCGCTGCAGATGGGCGAGCGGGGCAGGGGTGGGGCGCGCGGCCGCCAGGGGACGTAAGAGGGGCCCAGCTCTGGGGCTAGTCTGCACGCCCCATGGGCCACATGCAGAGCCTGGCGCCTCACGAGGCGCGGGCAAAGCCTGATAACTGCCAATGTCCGCCTGGCATGCCCTCTCGCCGGCCTGAGCACAATCCGGCTAGGCAGGGCCGGAAGCAGTTGCGCCTCCCGGCGCCCGTGCAGCCCCTGAGCACGCGCGCCTCAGCAGCCGCCCCAGCCCGCCCGCACCAGCCTACGCCCCCGGGGAGAGACCCACCATGGCCTTGAAGCGAACCGCCAGGTCGCCCAGCCGCTCCAGGTCCCACATGCCGTGCTTCTGCTGGTCCCTGCACAAGGTGGGGATGGCGTTTGGTGTGTGTGTTGGGGGGTGGGGGTGGGGGTGGGGGCGGGGGGGCGCACGCTGGGGCAGGAGCGGCTGGGGAGGCAGGCGATGCCGCGGGCGCGACGCGACAGTGATTTCAGCACACAGGCCGATGCCCCGGCTAGCAGCAGCGTCAGGTGCAGGGCACGCGCGCCTGTTGCCCATGACGCCGTGGTGGGAGAAGGGCACGTGGGCTGCAGAAAGGGGGGCGGCAGGGGGGCAGGGGGGTTGAGGTCGAGGCACGGACGGGGCAGCGCGGCCAGCCTCGCCGAGCGCACCCATCCATGCAGCCGACAGAGCGGCGCGGAGACGCCAGACTCAGCACGGGCCCAGCCCTGCTGTTCGCCAGCCAGCCAGGTGAGCTCAGCTGGCTGGGGCATGGCAGAGCAGGCGGTTCAGCGACCTTGGGAGCCCTGTGAAGGCCTGATGGGCTGTCCGGCTTGCCTGGGTCGGCGACATTTTCCACCAGGGAGTCAAAAGAGTATGGCAGGTCTCGGGTGTAGTGTGGAGTAAGGGTGTAAACATCGCGGCCTGCGGGCGCTGTGGGCGGCAGGGTCAGCTCGGCAGCGGTGCTCACGCCCCAGGGCAGGCACTGTGCTCGTCACCGCCAGCACAGGTGCGCAGCACCAACCTCAGATACATACCCACACCCGGAGGAGCAGCGGATGCGAGAGCACGGCGGCCCAGCTCCGGGCGCAGCAGCGCCGGTGCCGCCCCGTCCCGCCGTCCACAGACACCTGGCCGGCCCCTCACCCTGCTTGCGCAAGTCCTCTGTGAGGGGGCACACCGGCGGCGCCACGCGCCGGCTCTCCGCCTCCGCCTCCAGCCCGCCCTCGCCCCACACAAACAGCATGCCCTGCCGCTCCGTGATGGGGTGTGCCACGGCGCAGGCGCGCCGCGAGGCGGTGGCCACAACCTCTGCGTCAGCCGAAGAGGCCTGCAGGGGGGGGGGGGGGGCGCGGGGCACAGCCCAGGCGGTGAGCTGGCTGGCGGGCCGCAGAGCCCCGCAACTGTGGGTGGAGGAGCGGGTAACGAGTCTGGCGGGGGCAGCGCAGCCTGCCATGCACGCGCTGGGGCAGGGGCCAAGCATGCGGCAGGGGCCTGGCAGGCGAGCCGGCGGGGGCGGGGCGGGCACACGCCTGGGGGATGGAGGTGCAGTCGCCGTCCTGCTTGAAGCGCCAGCCGTGGTAGGAGCACATGAGGCTGCCGTCAGACCACACCTTGCCCTCTGCGCGGGGGAGGGAGGGGCAGGCAGCAGTGTGGGGATCCGGCTGTCGCAGCGGCTGGCCTGTCCAGCAGGCGACGGCCTCCCACACGAGCCTGCCCGCCTTCCTGCAGGAAGCAAGGCTCGCTCAGACCCCCCAGGGCTGCGCGCGCGGCGCGGCACAGCGCCCGGCCTGCCCACGCACCCGACAGGGGCACGGCGCGGTGGGGGCACCGGTCCTCCAGGCAGCCCCAGGCGCCGTCGGCGGCGCGCCAGATCACCAGCTGCTTGCCCAGCAGCTCAAACCGCTGCGGCCCGGACGCGTCAAAGTCGCCCACCGAGCACACTGCATACCACTGCTTGCTCCACACGCCGCTCCAGCTGGGCAGGGCGGCACGCTCCTGGGCGTCGGGGGTGGAGCTGGCAGTCGTGGCAGGGGTGGCAGCGGGGGGCACCTGCGCAAGGGCGCGCCTGATTGGCGTTTGTGAATGGAGGCACCCTCTTGTCGACTTTCATCCTCCTCCGCAAGCCAAATTTTGGACGCACCTCACTGCCAGGTGGGTCAATCATGGCTACGCCGACGCTGCTGCCGTTTCCAGCGGAGCTGCCTCCCGGCGGCGCTGCCTCGGCGCGAGCCAGGTTATGCCGCCTGATGCCGTGCTGCAATTAGGGATCAGTCGTTTGGATCTAAATCAGCCGCAGCAACAAGTAGAGGGAAAGAGGCGGAGCCAGCAAAGGGGCGGGTGCTTGGACAAGCGGCTCAGCCAGGCGGGCGGCAGCGCTGATGGCAAGGACTGACATGACGCCTGTGGGGCACGCTGGGACGCCACAGGCCCTGCGGCAGACCGCGGCAGTGAAGCAGGGAGCCCGCCATATCGCCTCCAACCACCGCGTTTGTCCACAGCTTGCTCAGATCTCGAAACTTGAAGCCAATTGATACACGAAAGATGGCAGAACACACCGTGGGCTTGATACGGTTGCACCCAGGCTTGCAGTACCAGCTGGCGCACTGTAAACCAGTCGGTCTCTGTGCTGCCTTTCTGCCTCTCTGCACCCAGCAAGCTGTTCTTGGCGAGTGCTGTCTTGTACAATTGCACAGGACGCTGCACTTTGGCAAGCGCCAGGACAGGCAGTACGCAACTCCCAGCCTCAGGCGGCAGACGTGCTTCATGCAGAACAACACGGCGACTCGATGTGATCTCGATGTACGCGTTCGCAAGGTACCAATGCAACCTGCCGAAGGTTCATTCCATGGTGCCGTATCACGAGAAGGCCGGGAAGCGCTACCATCGTGCGCCGCATGTGAAACTCATCGGCTGGCTGCACAGGTGGTCAGGGAGAAGGACAAGATCGGGATGCAGAGGGGCCACACGGCAGGGTGATGTCAGCCGGCACTTTCCTGCCTCAAACATGCATCGGCCCCGCAGCCTCACCTGCAGACACACACTGCCCACTGGCATCACATACGCCGCCCAGACAGGGCGTCCCCGCCGGCTGCGGCTTGAATGCGCAGTAGCCCTCAGCCGGGTTGCAGCTGCCCGGCAACTGTTGGCAGCGCCCAGGCCGCTCTGTGCACATGGCACTAGCGGCCGCGTCGGCGCTGGCTGCAGCGGGGCAAAAGGGGCGGCCATTAGTCTGGGGGACAAAAAGTGCACCGCTCCAGGCACGTGGCCTCTAGCCAAAACACCCTGTTCCCTATCCCATCCCCCCACACCGCCCACCCACCGCTGTCGACGCAGGTTATGCTCATTTGCAGGCAGTCTTGCGAGCCAGCAGCGGTGCCGTCTCCCAGGGTGTAGGGGCAGTCCATGATGCTGCTCTCGCTGCCGGTGCAGTTGAGCTCCTTGATCCACACGTAGACGCCTGGGCTCGCCTCGGTGGTCACGCTCGGCTGGTTGCTGGGCAGGCCCTGGCCGCGGCAGACAACCTGCATGCCGGGGGAGTGAGGCACGCATTGGTGCTAAGCGGGGACGCCGCTCGGTAAGCAGCGCTTGACGACTGACGACCGCTCACGCTTGGCTGTGCATCATTTAGGCTGCTTGAGGGAAAACCCCGGCCCATTGTGCGCTTGCTGTGAGAGATGCGGGCACTCTGGTGAGCGCTGCAGCTTCAGGCGATTCCCAGCAGCATGCGCTGACACCAGCTCCTGCGCTGCCCGCTGCCACTGGCGGCCCGCCCACCTGCGCATTCCTCTGGTGGACTGCGTCGCCGCCCCCGCCCCAGGAGCACACTGCTCCCCAGCTGCCAGCCATGATCACGTCTGGCGTGCCCTGCGTGCACGACTGGCTGCCGCTGAGCCGAACGGTGCCGTTGGGCAGCATCCCTGAGGTGCAGGGGGGAATGTGGCAGGTGACAGTGGGGGAGGGTGGGAGGGGCCACACGCCCAAGCAGGCGCGGCGCGCGTGGTGGGGGTCGCTGACGCTCTGGCCGCAGGGCACGAGCGCCGCCGGCGTGTCGATGACGCTTGAGTCGACCAACTCAACACGAATTTGACGAGGGGTTTCCGTGTAATGATCAGGGACGCCTTTCGCATCACCGCACCCCCCGAGCCCGTCAACCCGCCAGCAAGGCACTGCGCTGCGCCGCGGCTGGCCCTGGGGCCACGGGCGCGGCAGCGCATGCTCGGAGCTGGCTGCTCCAGTCCCCGTAATCGGTGTTATTCAATCAACACCACCCCACTTTGAGGTGTCCTCGTCGCCGCGGGCTTCGGCCGCCGGCTCAGCACGCCTGCTTATGCGGAGCTGGCACTCCGGCTGGGGCGCAGCCCCGCCTCACCCGTAGGGGAGGAGCCTGGGGGCGTGTGGATCTCATAGGTCTGGACCACCTTGGAGTTGTCGGCAGTCACGACTGCAGCAGGGAGGGCGCACGGGGTAGGCGTGTGTGTGTGTGTGGGTGGGGGGTGGGGGGGTGGGGGGGGTGGGGTGGGGGGTGGGGGGGGGGT
>KQ482063.1:782449-798543 GCA_001430745.1 Auxenochlorella pyrenoidosa | reverse complement strand
GGGTCCCGTTTGTGTGCGTGTGTGCGCGTGGTGGTGGTGTCCATGGGGGGCCGGGTGCGACAGCGGGGCGGGAGGGTGCTGGCGCAGGGCGTGCGGGGCGGCCAAGGGGGCGCAGCAGCGCGCTGCCGACGTTGCGGCAGGCGGCGGGGCGGTGCGCTGATGCAGGGCTACGTGCTGGGCCTGTTGACCAGACCCCGCGGAGTGGCAGCCGGCGCACCTGCTGCCCCTGCGTCAATTCAATGGTCCCCGGCGTGGTCTCGAACAGCGGCGACAGCTGCGGGGGCAAAGGGCAGGCAGAGGCGGCCTTGGCGGGGAGCCGGCGCCACGGTCTGCAGGGAACTCTGCCTGGCGGCCAGGCAGCGCTGCAGCTCACCCCCGGCCCCACCCCGATCCAGCCGGCTCAGCAAAGCTTCTGCCCCTCCGCGCCGCTCAGCACCGCCAGCGGCATGCCGTGATGGCAGCAGCCGCAGGTGCCGCCAGCAAGCAGCGCGCTGCACGCAGCCCGCGCCGGCTGCAGCCTGCCGCAGGGCTTCCCCCCACCCGCCTGGCCCGCCCCCTCCCGCAGGGTCCCCCCCCACCTGGCCCGCCCCCTCCCGCGCCCTGCCCGCACCTTGAGGCTGCCGCCCGCCACCTGGCGGCACAGGTACCACGATCCGTTGGCGCTGCTCAGGTACTCTGTGAAGTCCTGCGCCAGCGCAGCACTCTCAAAGCTCACGGGGTTGCTGCCCTGGGCGGCCATGATGCCGCTCACCCAGGTCTCCCCCGGCTGCTGCTTGCTGTAGGTGATCAGCATGCTGCAGGGGCGGGGTGCGGGGGTGGGGTGGGGTGGGGGGACAGGTGCAAGCAGCAGCAGCAGCAGGCCCGGCGGCGGCGGCATGTTCTGCTCGCTAGCCGTTGAGGTGAGGGCGATGACCGATGGGCGATGGCAGGGGTGGGACGCCCGCTGCGGACTGTAAGAGACACCCGAAAGGTTACTTTTCATACATAGACACCCACCCACTCACGTGTTGTTCAGCCCGTTGTTGTTGCTGTGCAGGCAGGTGCCCGGCGCAAAGGCTGTGCCGTTCAGGGGCCCCGCAGATGCAGTGCAGCTGCATGCGTAGAGGGGGCAGGGGCAAGCACTCGAGTGGGGCAGGCTCATAGGAGGAGGAGGGGGCTGCTCTTCTGCCACCCCCAACCCACCCCATCCCACACCCCTACACACCCGCCCCCTCGGCTCACCCCCCTGCGCTGGTTGTCGGGCACCAGCTCCACCTGAAGCAGTCCCCGGTGCAGCTGGCGCAGCACTCCCCCACCGACGCGGTGTTTGTGACGTTCAGGAGGTTGATGCCCTGCTTGGCGGCGACGGCAGGGCGGGGCGGGGAGTTCGAAGCGGCGCTCAGCAGGGGCGCTCGGCTGGGGAGGGCCCGCACGCATGGCAGCGGGCGCGGCGCCAGGGCGGGCGGCTGCGGACCACGTGACGCGTCGCCCCGAGTTTCAACCTCTTGCCTCACTCTTGGCTGCACCGGCTGGCCCTCACCATGAGGAAGTCCTCGCCGTAAAAGGAGAAGCGGGGGCAGGCGCTTTTGACCTGGTCCAACAGGGACCCGCCATCCTGTGACGCAGGCAGAGGCCGCCATGGGACACCAGGAAGAGCGACAGTTGGAAAGCATGCCCAAGCGTGCGCAAGAGAAACCGCCTGCAAGGCTTGCCCAGGCATCATGCTTGCCCAGCCGCATGCAAGGGTGGCAAGGCGGGCGCGCAGTACAAGCAGCGGCTGTGTAGCAGCAGCGGCGGCGGCACCGCCTGCCGCGTGCCCAGGGCTCACCTGCTGCAGGGCCCTCGCGTTTGCTCCAATCAACAGGCAGAATGCCAGCAGAGCCGCAAGCACGCCGCGGCCGCCCGCGGGCCCTCTGCCCATTCAGTATCGTTCCACGCGTTTGCGCAACCCGCAGGATTGTAATTGCTTTAGAGAGCTTGAAGATCACTCTTTCGCTATGACAACACCACTGGGGCAACTTCAGGACCACCCTCAGAGCAGCCTGGGTTCAAGGGCCGCGCTGAGCACCCTCTACCGTCTCAAGCAGGCTAGCCGCGACTTCAAGTCAAAATCGACACGTAAGTGCCGGGCAGATGATCAATGCTACGCCCTGCTCACGGCAGCGGCTGCCGCGCTCAGCGCGGCGAGCGAGGCCCTCCCGGGCCTTTCGACGCGGCGTGCTGGTTGTTATCAATCCTTGCAAGAGTGCGTCACAGTGCGGGCGGCTTGAAAAGAGAGAAAGTCACATGGTGCGAGAAATAAGGCAAACTTGTCGGAGCAAATGCAGGTAACCCAGGGGCTGGATGCACGGGGGTGGGCTGGGAAGGCCGGCGCAGCAGACGCGGGCACGGATGCTGGCCAGCAGGACTGGCAGCAAGGCATGCTGTGCACCAACCGGCTTGATGCCGTGTGCGCCGCTCGGCACGCTGCGTGCGCAATGCCGGGAAGCCGGCCTGGCGCGACGCCCGCGGCCTCACTTCTTGGTGGCCGAGTCAAGGGGGGGCACGTAGAACTGGCGGCCGGCCTCGTCCGACATGAGCACCCGCTCGTTCACGCCCATGCGCTCGCACTCCTCCCGGATGTGGGAGAACAGCACTGCAGGTGGGGGGGCAACGCCGGGGGGCACGCACGCCAGGGGGGTCGGCCACGCGGCAGGGGAGGAGCGCCGAAGAATGGGTGCATCGAACAAAGTGTTGCTTTGCATCGACCAAGTGCCGTGTCGAGCACAGCACACGAGGCCGCCCCGCCCCGCCTGTCAGCCCTTGGCTGGCTGCGCCAGCGCGCAGCCCGCTCACCGCTGCTGAGGTAGCGCTCGCCAAAGGATGGCAGGATCACAACAACCAGCTTGCCCGCGTTCTCCGGCCGCTTGGCCACATCCACAGCTGCCTGCGGGGCCGATGCAGGCAGAGAGCACGGCTTGGTGCAGCATGGGAGCCACATTTACCGACCCCGCTGCCACCGCAGCGCCGAGGCACCGCTCCCCCCCTTGCCGGGCGTACTGGGCCGGCCCCGGCCCGGGTGGCGCCCGGCCCCGCCCTGGCAAACTCTGCGTGCACGCGCCTGCACCGCTGCGCCGCTGCTGATGCCCACAAGCAGGCCCTCCTCGCGGGCCAGCCGCATCGCCATGTCCACAGCGTCGTCGCTGGGGACCTGCAGGGAGCAGCAGGCACGGCAGAGGCGCGATTGGAGGCAGGCACGGTGCAGCGGTCGGCAACAGGCTCGGCAGGCAAGCAAGCCGGCTGCGCGCGCCGGGGCGGAGCACTCCGGGGCCAGCGGGGCAGCGCGCTGCTGCGCACACCCTGCCGCCGGCTGCTGGGCGCGCCAGCCACCCAGTGGCGGCCCGGCCCCGGAACGAGGCAAACATTACAGCAGGGCAGCACGCCCACCTTCAGGACCTCATCAAAGACCTGTGTGTTCAGCACACCCGGCACGAAGCCAGCGCCGATGCCCTGCAAGCCAGGTGAGGGCGCGCAAGGGGGGCAGGCGGCGTTCAAGCGTTGCGCGCCAGGATTGCACTGGCCAGGCGGCCAGCAAGGGGTGGGCAGATGCGCCCCC
Organism: Auxenochlorella pyrenoidosa; assembly: GCA_001430745.1. NCBI lineage: Eukaryota > Viridiplantae > Chlorophyta > Trebouxiophyceae > Chlorellales > Chlorellaceae > Auxenochlorella > Auxenochlorella pyrenoidosa. Next base: position 794,969 of record KQ482063.1, on the reverse strand, counting down.
CTGACTGCAGGGCTGCGCCCTGAGAGCAGATATCTTCGGCACCTGCCCGGTTAAACCCCACCCCTGCGGGCGTGCTTGGTGGTGCGCGTGTGCATCCCAGCTCGCACGCCCCGCCCGGCTCCCCCCGCCCCCCAAAACGCACACACACAACACACCAGCACCCACCCACCTGAATCTTGTGGGGCCCCGGCTTGCCGCCGCTGAGCACTGGAGACTCTGCCGGCTCCACAGCCACCACCCTGACCTCCGGCTTCTGCACAGCGTGACAGCGTGACAGCGACAACAGCCGCCAGGCGATGCAGTGGGAGGCGCGGCCGATGCAGCGATGGGCAGCGACCACCTCAAGGAAGCCACGCCAGGGCGGTGTCAGGCCGCACCGCTCGCGCCCCGAGCGCTGGCAGTCGAGCGCTGGCGCAGGCTGCAGCTCTGCCCGGGCGAGAGGCCCTCGCGCACTTTCATGCCCTCGACAACAACCGAGCCCAGGAGCAGCAAAGCCCGCCCACCTTGGACTTGAGGAACTCGCCCACGCCTGTGATGGTGCCACCGGTGCCCACGCCGCTAACAAAGAAGTCGACCTGCAGCGTGCAGCGCCCAGGCAGGGGCGGCGACGGTTGGCGCAGCGCAGCTGGTGCAGCAGCACGGCTCTCAACAAGGCTACCCTCGATGCCACGCCGGCCCTGCCAGCCAGCCCCTGCCCCACATCCACACCCCGTCCTCGACGACCGTCCGCCACGGCCAGCCCTCTCGGCGTCCGCCCCACAGCTGTGCAACACGCTGCTGCATGAAGGACAAGGACGCGCCCCCCTCCCCCCCCCCCCCCACACACACAACACACCTGCACCTGCACCACCACCACCACCACACACACACACGCACCTTGCCCTCGGTGTCCCGCCAGATCTCGGGGCCGGTGGTCTGCCGGTGAATCTCAGCATTGGCTGCAGGCAGGCAGCACAGAGGGGAGGAGCGCGACACCCAAATGGGGACAACTGCGGGTGCCCCTTTTGGCACACGAGTGCCGGCCCTGAGCTCCTTGCCGCCTGGGCGGACAGCCCGCCGTTGCACCGCATGTGCCCGCCCGCCGGCTGACAGCCTGCCGTTGCGCCACATGTGCACACCGCCTGCGCAACCTGTTGCGGCAGGTGGGCATGTGCCAGCGCCAGATACCGGCTCTGCTGTGTGGCACGGGCAGCCAGCCTGGCAGCCAGCCTGGCAGGCGCCCTCACCCGGGTTGTCAAACTGCTGCAGGATGTACGAGTTGGGGGTGGCTGCCGCAATCTCCTCCGCCTTCAGCACCGCGCCCTTCATGCCTGCAGGCGTGCGCGCATTGTGGGGAGAAAAAGAAGAGGAGATGGCGGCTGGTTGGCGCCGGGGCAGGGTTCCGCAGCGGCCGCGGTGCAGCACGCACCGAGCGACCGATCGGCGGCTGCGGCAGGACAGCGCAGGGCTTGCCGCTCCGGCGGCCGGAGCCGTGGCGTGCATGTGAGCCCCTGGGCGGGGGCCCAGCAGAAGGTCCAACCTTCCCACCCACCCTTGGCGGGGTCGGTGAGCACCAGCTGCGCGCCAAAGGCCTGCAGCATCACGCGCCGCTCCAGGGACATGCTGGCCGGCATGGTCAGGATGAGCTTGTAGCCCTGCAGGGCCAGGGGAACAGGGGCGGGTGGGTGGCGCGTCACGAACGGGGCATGCCCAGGCGCCGGTCTTCAGGAGTGCATGTGCGCTGTGTCTGCTGCGGAGGCTGGCGCAGCACAGCGGGCGCGGCCATGTGATGCAGCGCTGCAGGCTTTCGCTCCGCAGGCAGCAGGGCCGGGTGCCGGCACTCCCTGCATGGGCGTGTCCAAGCAGAGCGGCCGGCCCGGCCGCACCTTGGCTGCCGCGACAAAGGCCAGGCCGATGCCGGTGTTGCCAGAGGTGGGCTCTACAAGGGTGGTGGTGCCTGCGGGGCAACAGAGCAAGCCACAGAAGGGGTGCCCTTGGAGCTCAGGCGGCACGCTGTGGCCACCTCTGCATGCAGCGCTGCTACGCAGCTTGCAGCCCCGGTACACCTGCCCAGGCCTTGCACCTGCTCTGCGCAGCCGACGCCCATCAGGCAGCCAATGTCGCCTGCTGAAGCGGCGCGGCCGGCGCATGCAACTTGCGCAACTTGCGGCACGGGGCCAGGACCTCACCCCCCAGCATTCCAGCCATGGAACAAGAGGAGGGCCAGCTGTCATGCACGCGCCTCTGGGGTGGCAGGATCCAGGCGCCTGCTCACCTGGAGTGATGAGGCCCTTCTTCTCTGCATCCTCGATCATGTTGCGCCCGATGCGATCCTTGACTGCGCGAGGAGCGCCAGAAGGGCATGCCATGGGTGACTGGGCACATCACCCTGCAGCGCAGCTTGCGCCACGGCAGGGCCTACGGTCCCGCGACTTGCCAGCCGCAATGCGCGAACGGAGACAGCTGCCTGCCATGCCAGGGCTGGTCTGGAGCCATTTTCCTGGTTTCTTCGAAAGGAAAGCTTCGAAAAGGGAATCTAGGAGCTCACCCGAAGAGCAGGGCTCGCAGCTCTCCAGCTTGGCAGCGATTCGCGCGACGCAGCCCTCGCTGGCGGGGATGCGGTTCAGGTAGACGATGGGCGTGTCACCAATCACCTGCAGCAGCGGGGAAGCACAGCCAGGTGTGCCAAGCTGGGCTGTTTTGGTGCAAGGAGCAACGGGGAGAACCACATTTGGAGCCTGGGCGAGCAGCGGGGATTGCTTTGAAGGCATAGCCGCATGGCACGGCAGGTGCTGCTGTGCCACGAGCTGGGGCGATAACTCAGCGCAGAGTGCTGGGTTGAATTGTTGCCTTGCCTCGGTGATGTTGTTGGCAATGCGCTGCGTAAGCTTGGTCTTGACGGCGCCATCGGTGGCTGCAGCGGCGGGCGCCGCTTCCGCTCGGATTGCGAGGCGGCGGGGCGCTGCCCGCGCTGCAGGAGCGGCGGCCTGCACGGTGTGGATGGAACACAGATGAGCGGGGGCTGAGCAGTGCACACCAGCAGCGATCTGCTGCGCAAAGAGGACGCAGGCGGCCAGAGGGCGCCAGCGGAACCGTCGGTGGCAGCGGCAGCAGGGCAGGGACCAGCAATCGCCGTGCTGCAGGTTCTGGCACTGCAGATGTGGCGCTTGTAAGCAACCTCGGAAACCAGGCAGGTTGCAGGCCGCCCAGGACGAGTGCAACTCTGCCCAGCAGCCCTGCTGCGTTCAGGCGACCCAGGTCCGCTCTCCGACTATTGGATAGCACAGTTCATCATAAAAACGCATCCCCACCTTGCTGCACGCCTGCCTGCCGGTGCCCGGCACGCAGGCCGCCCGGGCAGCAACAGCACAGCCTGCCATGCCCAAAAAAATAAGCTTTACGGGTAGATCGAAGGCACAGGGATCGCCGATCGCAGCCAAAGATCTCTCAGACAGGGTGCCCCTGCCAACAGGACAGGCCCCCATTTGCCGCCCATTGCGGCAATGCGGCAAATCCTGCCATCGCCGTCAATTCCGACATCCTGGGCACAGCAACCGGGACGCAGGCGCGACACACCAGCAGCCTTTCCCCGAGAGCGTTGTGGCGGTGCTCTCCGGCAGGCCGGCGCTGCCTCCATAAGCATTCGATATGACCAGCGTTAGCCCTGGAGATGGCGCTGGCCATGCCGGCGGTGCCCAGAGCCAGGGCTTCAGCTCGCAGACGGCCGAGTTCTTCCTACAGAACTACCGGCTTGGGAAGACGCTGGGCATCGGCTCCTTTGGCAAGGTGGGCGCCGCTCTGCGCGGCCGCGCTATGTACAGCGCGTACGCCGGCTGCCAAGTCCCGTCGCCGCTACTGCCGCTGCCAGTTGTGTTCAAGCCACCCTTCACCTTCTTGTGCAGGTGAAAGTGGCGGAGCACATCTTGACGGGGCATAAGGTAGCCATCAAGATCCTGAACCGCAAAAAGATCAAGCAGATGGACATGGAGGAGAAGGGTGCGTGCTGGCAGGCGAAGGGGAGAGCCCCACGTGCCTGCTGCCTGGAAAGAGAGACATGCTCACTGTGCTGCGCTGAGCAGCTCTGCGTCAAGGCAGAGTGTGTGGCAGCAATGCATTTACAGCATGCGGAGCAGCAGCAGTTTCCTGCAGAATGCTCTACATTCATGTCCCGCTGGTCGCACTATGGTTTTCATTTTTCCCTGACCTGATGCCGCGATCCGCTCCGCCCCTGCTGCCGCCCCTGCAGTGCGGCGGGAGATCAAGATCCTGCGCCTATTCATGCACCCGCACATCATCCGCCTGTACGAGGTGGTGGAGACGCCCAACGACATTTATGTGGTCATGGAGTACGTCAAGGTGGGGCGGGGCTCTGTTGTGAGGGGCCCCTGTGATCCACCACGCGCATCAGGGTGGAGCACCTCCGCCCATGATTCTTCCCATCAGGCAGCCTGTGGTCCCAGGGAGCCGCAGCACGGGTGCTTGGTGATTGGCCCACCTTGGGAAAAGCTCAAACGCACGCCCGACCCAGCGACCTGTGCAAAGCATCTCTCAGGCGCGTGATTGAGCGGGCGCACCGGCGGTGCGGCCAGCCCGTCAACCGTCCCGTGAGGCCTCACCGCTGGCTGGGTCTCTGCCCTCCACCCCCTCCCTGGCAGGCTGGCGAGCTGTTTGACTACATCGTGGAGAAGGGGCGGCTGCTGGAGGACGAGGCGCGGCACTTCTTCCAGCAAATCATCTCGGGGGTGGAGTACTGCCACCGCAACATGGTGGTGCACCGCGACCTCAAGGTGGGGGCCAAGCCTGCCCCGGGCCCCAGCTGCTGCCTGTTAGCTGGGTCAGGTGGCTCGGTTCGTTGGTGCCAGCCCAGCTGGCCCGGTATGCTGCCGCCAGCCAGGTGGCCCGGAACGCGGCTGCCCGGCTGCCGCCGATCGGGCTCTGCGCGCTGCCCCTCAGTCGCCCAGTTCCCGCGCCTCTCGCTGCACGTGCATGCTGCGCCACGCTTGCCCTCCTGCCGCCTCTCTGCATGCGCTGCGTACCGTGTGTTGCGGCGGCCGCCGCTCCTCCCGGCCTCTCTGTGTGCGGTCCCAACATGCTGCGCGCCCCTGCCGCCCCCACCCCCGTGGCCTTTGGGCCTTGTACAAGCCTTCGGGCGACAAATTGTAAGACTAGACTGGCCCCTACCCCCTTGCAGCCCGAAAACCTGCTGCTGGACAGTAAGATGAACGTCAAGATTGCCGACTTTGGCCTGTCCAACGTCATGCGCGACGGCCACTTCCTGAAGACCTCCTGCGGCTCGCCCAACTACGCAGCCCCCGAGGTGTGCGCCCTGCCTGCGTGTGCCCTGCCTTGTGTGCAATTTGAGTGCTCCCTTCCCCCCTGTGGCGCGGAGCGACCTGCTTCTGGTGGTGCTTGGGCCGGCGCGCTGTGCTGGCCGCCGGGCCCCGTGGCTCTCACTACAGTGCGCGGGCAGCAGATGGCCCCGGCGGTGGCTGCAGGTTGTGCGCCCAGGCAAACATGCATGTGCCGGGGCCGAGGTGTGAAGCCGCTGTTCCCTCGCCTGCAGGTCATATCCGGGCGGCTGTACGCCGGGCCCGAGGTGGATGTGTGGTCCTGCGGCGTCATCCTGTACGCCCTGCTCTGCGGCTCACTGCCCTTTGACGACGAGAACATCCCCAACCTGTTCAAGAAGATCAAGGTGCGGGCCGTGGCGGGCTGCCTCGCAGCGCGCGGTTGCGCACCCTCTGTTCCCCTGGCGTGGGCCTGCCCACGGCCTCGCAGCGCCCCTCCCAGCCCAGTCCACGCCTGGCAATGGAAGGCCCCGTACTGAGTGCGACGCGTCTGCTTGTACGCTGCGCTCCCCTGCAGGGCGGCATCTACACCCTGCCCAGCCACCTGTCACCCGGGGCGCGCGACCTCATCCCCCGCATGCTCCTGGTGGACCCGCTCAAACGCATCACCATCCCGGAGATAAGGTAAGCGCCTTCTAGGGCAGGAAAGGGGCATGGATTGCGCAGCTCGCTGGCTGCATGTGCGGCGCAGCCCGGCCAGCGTGCTGCGGGCCTGGCCCATGTTGTCCGCTGTTTCGGCTCGCATGCTTCTGCTTTGCCGTGGCCCCCCATGTGCATGCTTCTGGCTCAGATTTTGGCCGACCCCGCGCCCGTTCCCCGCTGCAGGCAGCACCCCTGGTTCACCGTGCACCTGCCGCGCTACCTGGCGGTCATGCAGGTTTGTGACAGCGGGGTTGGCAGGAGGGGCGCGCCTGGGAGGCTGCAGCACGCGCTGGTGGCATGCCCTGCCCAAGGGCCGCGTGCCAGAGCCCGGGTGATGCTCCACGCCTCTCTCTGTCTGAACAACGCCCCCCATGGCAGACCGCACGCAGGCAGAGCCTTCCTGGACGCGACCCTCCGCCTGCCCGCTGCCCGTCCTCCCAGCATGCGACGTGTGGCCCCTCATGTGGCGCCCAATGTGCCCCCACCCCCACCCCTGCAGGCCGACCCAGTGGCGGCGGGCACCCACATAGACGAGGACATCCTGCGGGAGGTGGTGCGCCTAGGCTTCACACGCGACTTTGTGGCGGAAAGCCTCAAGACGCGGCAGCAGAACAAGGTGGGTGGGGTGGGGAGGGGGTGGGGGGGGCAGGCGGGCGGGCGCGTGGGACTGCAGCACAAGACCGGTTGCTCAGCGACATGATGTGACGGGAGGTGAAGATGCATGCGCAGGGCCGTGTGTGGGTGTGTGGGTGTGTGGGTGGGTGGGTGGCGCAAAGAGCAGGGAACCCCAAGGCGTGGCAGCAGAGCAGCCCGGGACAGCTGGGCTCGCAGTGGTGTGCAGGGCAGGGGTGGCATGCCGGCGCCTGCATCCAGGCTCGCCAGGAAGAGCGCCGCTTGCGGCGCGGCAACAGTGCTGTGAGGTGGTGGCTGAGCATGTTTCCTGCTGGCTGTGTGTGGTAAGGCCGTTCATCGGGACTCTTGTGGATGACCTGCACACCACAATAGTCCCGCTGCGCGTTCCTGGCACACGCGGTCAGCAGGGAATGCGCCTGCCCTGCAGCGGGCTTGCGTGCGACCTTGCCCCACCTCTAGTGGACTGCCAACAGGAGCATCAGGCTGGGCTGCCAGCCGTGCCTGGGGGGAGCATGGTAGCACTGATGAGCAGCACGGGAGAATGGCAGGGAGGGAGGGGGCACGGTTCTACTCAGCCGTGCTACCCTCCTCCCGGCCCATCTCCCGTGCTCCTCGGCAGGGCTCCCGTGCTCCTCGGCTGTGCTCCCGTGCTGCTCCACTGCGCCCCTGCCGCACCCCCACCACCGCCCCTCGGTGCTTGGTGGCCTGCAAGAGCTTACGAAAAACCCAACCAGCCTGCCCCCCACCCACCCACCCACCCCACCCCACCCCCGCAGGCCTCTGTGGCCTACTACCTGATGGCTGACAACCGCCGCCGCATGCCCTCCTCAGCATACCTCAAGGAGGAGATGACCGAGGCGACGGACGTGAACCTGCAGTACCCCAGTGGTGAGAGTTCAGTACCGCAACCAGCGGTGTGCAGTACCTCCGATGTAGCACCCCAGCGGCGAGCGGCGCCCCGCCCTCCTGCCCCACACCCCGCCTGCCTGCTTATTGCTTGGTGGGAGGTGTGTCGCCGGCGGTGCATTGCCCCAGGGATTGAGCAACGCCCTCTTTCCCGCTCGGCCCCTGCTTGTTGGCTGCTTTGCTGGCCTTTCTTCCGCACGTCGTGGCACAGGCAGCTTGCCCGTGCCTGCAGCGCCCTGGTTGGGACACCTCGGCATCATCCGCTGTGGCGCTGGCCCCACGCTCTGTGGCCCGGCCCGGCCCGCCCGCTGCAGGCATGATGGCCACGTCCCGCAGCAACGCCAGCCTGCAGCCCGCGCCGCGGCTGGTGGTGGAGCGGCGGTGGCGGCTGGGGCTGAGCTCGCGGGCGCACCCCTCGAGCATCATGCAGGCAAGCAAGGGGGCAGGGGCCGGGCTGCGTGAGACCAGAACATCACGCAGGAGGGCTGCATTTCAACGGCAGGGCATTGAGGCAGGCAGGGGCTGGACACAGCCGGCCTGCTGCCTGAGCTTTAAACCGCTTCGCTGCATCACAACGCCGCTCGGGCAAGTGGATTAGTCAAGTACGCAAGACGTACTTGTGGTCGGCTGCCGAGCCTTCCTGGCGTCGCCACGTGCGCTCGCTGTGCACTCTCATGTGCGCCGCCCCCCCTCCCCCCCCCCTCCTTCCCGTAGGAGCTGTACCGCACACTGCAGTACTGCGGGGTGGCCTGGAAGAAGAACGGGCCGTACAACCTCAAGTGCCGCGCGGTGCTGCACCTGCAGCCCAGCGGGCACGACAGCGGCGGCGGCACGCCCAACGGCGAGGCGGGGCCCGCGGCCGGCAGCATCGACCGCCGCGGCTCGGACGACAGCATGGCGACGATGGAGGATGTGTCGCCGCAGTCGTTGGCGGCGGCAGGCAGCGGCGGCGGGCCGCTGGCCATGGCCGCGGCCGCAGACGACGCGCGAGAAGCACGCGCGGCGGCGGCGGCGGCGGCGGGCGCCGACGGAGCGGATGGCGGTGGCGGCGGCGGGGGGGAGCCCCTGGAGAAGGAGGTGAAGTTTGAGGCGCAGCTGTACAAGATGCGGGACGGCGAGTACGCTTTGGACTTCCAGGTGAGCACAGCGGGCAAACCAGGCGCAGCAGGCACAGCGTTGGGTGCTGCAGCAGGGAGCCTCGGAAGGCGCGGTGTGGCCGGTGGCGAGGTCGTGGGCTACATAGAACTGCCGTATGTGAGGTGGGAGGTCCTCTGCTGTCCTCCCCACGCGTGTCCTTTGCCAACCCAGCTGAATTTTTCTGCATGCTGCCCGTCGCGCCCCCGGCCCCTGCAGAGGCTGTCCGGGGACCTCTTCCTCTTCATGGACACCTGCAGCAGCCTGCTGTCAGTGCTGCGCCTCTGACAGGCAGGCAGGCAGGCAGGCACTGCTGCAGCGGGCCCCCGCCTTTTGCGCCACCAAGGCCGCGACGCTCAGCGTGCCGGCTGGAAGCGCCGACGCACGCGCTTCCTAGCACGCAGTTTTGAAAGATCTTTTTTTGCCCGCCACCCAATCAGGCCGCCACCAGCGTGGCTGTTGCTGCTGCTCACGAGCCTAGCCTCCAGCTGCTCCCACGCTCCCACCTTATTACTTCCCCTGCCCCCGAGTGCTGCGCTGCACCACCTGCAGGCCTGGTGCAATTTTCGCTGCTGCCCAGGCCCCGAGCAGGCACCTGCCGCCCCTCATGACCGCCTCCCCATTTTGTTGCGAGCGCAACGCCATTTGGTTCTCCCCCCCACCGCTTTCCCCACTTTTCCCTGCTGCACTTGGAGCATTGCCCCCACAATTTTCCCCGCCATAGCAGGCACCATGCAAGCTCGCACACAGCGAGAGGCCATCAAGCAAGAACGCGCGCGGTGTTGTGTGGAGCCAGTCAGCAGAGTGGGGTGCATTTTGCCGGCACAAAAAATCGCCAGAGGGCAGACCAAAGCGAGAGCGGCCGGCAAGCCTAGCCTCACGGTTGGCACCTTGCGCATGCAGCAGTCATCGCCGCCTGCCTTTGTCTGGTCGCCGCGGCTGCTTCTGTCGCACTTGAATGCGCAGCGGCACGCCGCTGAACCCAAACTGCTTGCGGATCTGCCCAGCAACGAAGCGTGTGGCGGGGACGGAGAGGGGTGCGCTGCCGCGCACCCATACCACAAATGTGGGCGGCCGTGCCTTAACCTGCGCGGCGCAGCGTTGGTGGAGCACAAAATGTTCAGGCATTCCTGCATCCATTTGAGCGCAAGCATAGCTGACCAGGCGCCCCGCTATGCCACGGCCTGCAGCTGCGCCAGCTCTGTGCGTGTGGAGCAGAAAGGAACAGCAGAAAAGCACGCAGGAAAAAACAAGCGCCACATGGCACATGCCTGCACCCGGCGCACCTGTGAGATGTACGAGATGCGGTTCAGTTCCTTGCCTCCCCCCGACTGGTACTGCGCTGCGGTCTGCAGGCAGCGGCGCAACGAGCACAGGGGAGGGCACGCTCCGATTGGAAACAGCGGGCTGATGCATGCAGGAAGAGCAGCCTGGAGTTCTCAGGCAGGACACGGCATCCGCGTGCAGGGCCAAGGGAACGCTGACTAGTTGAGTGCAGGCATCACGTGCGCCCTTCAGGCGGCAGCATTCAGGCGCCCACTCCTCGGCAATGCTGGATGGGCGTTGAGGACGGTGCTGGGAGCAAGGGAGAGCGATCCGTCTCGTCCTGCCGGTGCACACCCCTGTCGCCAGGATCCACCACCGGTGGGCACCAAGCCTGCACCCCCCACCCCACCCCCACCCCCCCCACCCCACCTGCTCCACCCAGCGGTTGAGGCGGGCCGTGGGGATGCGCTGGTTCCACCGCTCGTACATCGTCAGGGCGGCGGGCAGCAGCCTGTCGGCACCCTTGCCAGTCAGGGCAGACATGCCAAGGACGGGGGCGCCGCTGCAGCGCGGGCAAGGGAAGGGCGTGGGCAGACGTGTGGCACACAGGCAGGGCCTGGGGCAGCAGGCAGCAACGGGGGCTCCTCAGCGAGGCGCAAGCAGCTGCTCAGCACACACCATAGCGATGCTGCTGTGCCCACGACACAGTGCCCAGCAGGCCCCCATGTGTGGTCCAGCACACGCCCTGCCAGGGTGGGATGGGCACTCGCGAGACACCAAACGCACCCCCACCGCCTGCTCCCTGCAGCACCTGACGGGCGCCACCCCACCGCCTGCTCCCTGCAGCACCTGACGTCTGGGAGCGAGTCCTCAACTGTCTGCCGGATCAGGGCGAGCGCCTCAGCCCGCTGAGCCGGCGTCAGCGCGTCCAGCTTGTTGGCGACAATGAGCAGCAGCCGGCCCTCTGCCACGGCATCTGCAGGGCAGGCACTTGGCAAGTTGCACCGACGGTGATGCTGGTTTCATGAAGGGCTGCAGTAGCACCCCTGCTCAGCCGTGGCAGGGGCATCCCTCTGGTGGGCCAGCCCCCACTGCGCTCAGCATCCAGTATCAGTCGCGGCACAGCGGCACAGCCGCTGCAGGCTGCGGACCCCCGGCCCCACCGTTTGCTAGGGTGACCTCCCGGTGGGTGAGGCCCTCTCGCAGCTCCAGGGCCCGCTGCGCATCCACCAGCAGCGCCACGACATGCACAAACTGCATCACGCTGCGCGCCTCCGCCACCGTCGCCTCCGCCACCGCGCCGCCTGCGGGCGGGTGTGGGAAAGGCTGCAGGCTGCTGTTGGCGCGCCGCCCAGCGGGAGAACTGACGACAGGCGAAGGAGCAGCGGACGCCAGCGTCTGCATGGTCGCTGCCGCTGCGTGACCTGCCGTAGCAGGTCGGGGGATAACGGCGCACTGGCACGCTGCGGACGGCCCCGCATCGAGAGCCTCCCTCGGCGCCATCCCTGCTGGCCAGTCCGCATGCACACAGCGGCGGCAGGCGCGGCAGCGCACACGGCGCGGCGCAACCAGGGGCAGGCGGCACCGCCCACCCTTCCCACCCGACTCGTCGTACGCGGCCAGCCGGGTGCGTCGGATCCAGCCGGCCGTGTCGACCAGCTCCACCTCCCGCCCCTCCCAGAGGATGCGCTCCTTGATTGCGTCACGGGTCAGCCCCGGCTCCGGCCCCGTCAGGCACCGCTCATCGCGCAGCAGCCAGTTGGTCAGGGTGGACTTGCCCTGCGCGGGGCAGGGCCCAGGGGATGGAGAGGTGTCAGGGAGGGTTGCAAGGCGAGGCTGTGGGCCGGAGGACGGCGGCAGTATGCAGGCGGGCGAGTGTGGCGAGCGAGCAGCAGGTAGGCATAGCACAGAGGTTCAGCATGGCGGGGCCAAATAGGTGCAGGCAGGCAGGCAGGCAGGCAGGTGCGGGAGTGGTAGCAAGGCAAGGCTTGGTGGATGGCAACACCAATCGAGGCCGGGCGAAGGGAGGGGCCCAGCAGAGAGCACTGCCGACTCACAACGTTGGGCAGGCCCATGATGGCCACACGCAGGGGCCCGCCGCTACGCGCGCTCTCAGCGTCCTGCTCCCCTGCTGCCCCTGCAGCATCCCCCTGCCGCAGGCCCCCGCTCTCCGCTGCTGCCGCCGTTGCTCCCTCCATGCGCTGCACCTCAGCGCCTGCTTCCCCACCGCCGCCGCCGCTGCCCTCAATCTGCCGCACTGCTGCCTGCCGCGCCTCAACTAAGGGGTCAAGCAGCGGCTGCAGCACTTCGTAGAGGTCAGTCAGGCCCTCCCCAGTCATCGCTGAAATAGCCACAGGCTCGCCAAACCCCAGCCGCACGCTTTCTGCCAGAGCAGCTGCGACCGCGGCCTCGCCGCCCGCGCCGCGCCGCTCGCACTTGTTGGCCGCGACAACCACCCTGCAGCCGCTTCTTGTGCTGCTGGCGTCACCGCTGCTGCTGCTGCTGCTGCTCCTGCTGCTGCTGCTGCTGCTGCTGCTGCTGCTGCTGCTGCTGCTGCTGCTGCTGCTGCTGCTGCTGCTGCTGCTGCTGCTGCTGCTGCTGCTGCTGCTGCT
>KQ482063.1:745963-756276 GCA_001430745.1 Auxenochlorella pyrenoidosa | reverse complement strand
CTGCATTGGCAGGCGGGCCGTGTGGAGAGCGCAGGGCAGCGGAGTCAGGTGTGGGAGGTTCGGCGCGGCGGCGTGGGCGACGAAGCGGCGCTGGACCACACGCATGCGCCGCCCCCACGGCGCTGCGGGGCAGGTGCACAGTCAGAAAACACTACTTTTTTTTGTTCTTCATTTACTCATTTTCGTTTACGCCCTCCCCTTAGCCTTGCCTGTGTATGCCGCAAGGTCAAACTCGGAGCATGTGGCGGTGCCGTTCTGCTGCCTGGCCACAGAGTACACCGCAGGGTACCAGGCGGCCAGCGGGCCCAGCGGCGCTGCACAGAGGGCGCGGCAACGAGAGCGGGGCCTTGGCCAGGGGCGCACGCCGGCCTGGCAGGAGGGGGCGCAAACAGGCAAGGGACGTGCACCCACAGCGCCAGCAGCAAGCCGTCACGCGCGGAGCAGGCAGCAGCGGCAGCGGCGCCGGCCAGCTGTGACGCATCAGCGGCTGTGGCAGGGACCGTGGTGCCGGCACGTTGTGCGCTGCCAGCAGGGGCAGCTCTGACAGCAGGGGCAGCGCCATGCCCGGCAGCAGCGGCGAGGGCAGAGCCGCCTCGCCAGGCCAGCAAGCAGGCAGGCGCACCGCTGATGTTCAATTGCTGCCGGCACTCGCTGGGTGTGGCGTCCCAGGGGTCGCCGGTGCCGAACAAAAACGTGGGAGCCTGATTGGTGTTCTTGACGCCGCTGTACACGAGCTGCATGTCGGTGGTGCCTGCAGGTGGCGGGAGGAGAGGCCGGGGCAGCACCGCCGGCGGCATTGGCCAGCAAACAGGCGCTGATGTGAACAGGTTCTGGGGCCGCAATCTAACCTGTGTGTGTGTGCTATGCGCACCTGTGCCTTATCTGCAAGGCACTGTTGGAGGTGCTGGGCACTCCCCTCCCTTTTTGCAGGCCAGCGGCCCTCAAGAGGCCGGCCTGGCAGGCCCCTGGCCCACCTCACCTCTGGGTTGGCAGACCAGGGCGCTGCCGCCGCACACGCCGCAGAAAGGGGATGAATCGCAGGCAGCCCCTTCCTCAGTTGATTGCCCAAAGGCATTGGGCGAGCAGCCTGCAGGGCGGCCCAAGCGGGAGGCCCGTCGGCGCACTGCTCAGTAAGCCTGCGCTCCTGTGCAGGATGCTGCGTGCTGCGCGCTGCGCGCACTGTGCAGGGTGCGGGGCGCCGCGCAGGCGCGCTGCATGCATGGAGGCAGATCCTGAGTCGCAAGCTCGTGTGTTGCGCTCAGACGGGCTGTGAACATAAGCCAGCTAAGCTCGGGGCTGCAGCGCGCCGCGTGCACCTGCCGGTGCCGCACCCACCCGGCGTGGGGGTATCGCAAAAGTCGAGCTGGGCAGAGGGGTACTGCCAAAGGGGGGAGGTGTCGCCCGGGGAATAGCCAGCAGGGGGGGCGGAGGTGTTCTGGAAGAGCACGCTCCACTGCTGGCCCGCAGGGTCCAGCAAGCGAATGCCCGTGTAGCGCACCTGCAGGGCGGGGCAGGGGGGGGGCAAAACGCAGCGGCCTGGGCGGGGCCGGAGCAGGACACGCGCCGCAGGCCTGCAAGGATTGATGGTCGGCAGAGCAGGCAGCAGGACGGCTCGCCGGGTGTGCCGCGGGTCGGCGGCGACTGCTGCCGGGCCATGCTGCAACCCACCTCCTGGCCATCCGTCACATCCAGCGTGGCGCTGCCGTTGCCCCGCAGGGGGGAGAGCTGCAGGGCGGGATGGAGGGCACACTTACTGGCTGCTGGTTGGTATTGCGCGTGTGCTCGCTGCTCAGAGGGCTCCCACCTGCGCAGCTTACAGTCTGGCCAACCGTAACGGAACTTGCGACACAGACAGCTGCAGGCCCTGAGGAGGGGCACCGCAAAAGAGTGTGCGATACGGCTTCCGTGCAGCCCGCTGCGTGCCCCCGCTCGCCTTCAGCGTGCCTCCCGAGATCTTGCGGCACAGGAACTGATCCCCCTCGCCGCCATACATCGTCTCCCTGTCATCTGCAGGGTGGGGATGAGCAGGACGCCAGGTGTGCTTGCGGGGCCACGGAAAAGTGAAGGCGGAGGGGCAGGCGGAAGGGCGGAGGTCGGCAGCCGCGCAGGCCGGGCCACGGCAGGGTTGCCGCCAAACAGGAGCCCTGAATGCATATGAAGAATGTACAGTGTTCCAGATGCACCTGGCTGCCTGTGCAGCCAGCCGCCTGCCGAGTCTTTCAACTTACAAAACATTCCCGGCCTCCTGAATCCACATTGAGCCGGTCCCCCCCACCCCACCCCCACGCACACAAACGCGACGAGCACACACACACACACACGCAGACACACACACACCACCACCACCACCACCACCCCTGCCCTGCCCACCCGAGTAGCTGGCAGCCGAATCGATGAGCTGGGGGCTGGCGCTGGTGCTGCCCGCCACCCAGGGGTTGCCCGCCTGCATGCGGCTGTAGCTCAGCCTGGTGACACCACTAGAGGTGGGGAGGAGCGAGACCAGGCAGGTGCCTGCAGGGAAGGTGGTGTTGGCCACGGAGCCCAGGGGCGCTGTGCACCTGCGGGGCGGGGCGGGGCGGGGAAGCGATTAAGTTGGGTTGGGTTGGGTGGGGGCGATGGTGCTGGGGGTGTGGGGGCGGGGGTGGTGGTGGGCGGTGGTGGGGGGTGGTGGGTGGGGTGGGTGGGTGTGATCTATGATGTTGGGACCACGCAGGCTTGTGAACTCAGGGGGGAAAGAGGTAGCAAATGGTGAAGGGATATGAGTTGTTTGGCATAAGTGCATGGCGGAGCGGTCACCGGCCAGATAGCGGCATGCACCCAGTTACCCAGAGAATTCTCTCGGAGAACATCCGCGTGAGGATCAGGATGCACTGACCCGCCATCGGCGTTTGATGGGCACCAGGTCCAAGCGCAGAGGGGTGTGTTTCCACACAGGCGGCAGCAGCCGCTCAGCGTGGTGATGGTGTTGTTCAGCAGGGTGGCCCCCATGTAAAAGTCCTGCATGGGGCGGACACTCGTGCTCACGAGCGCTGCAGGCAGCGCGCTGAGGGATGCACCGAGCAGGTAGCATGCCGACCGCAGCGATGCATGATCGGCCCAGCACAATCGGATGCTCACCTCGCCATAGTAGCTGGAATAGGGGCAGACGTCCTTGACTGTCAGCGCATTCTCGCTGTTCTGCAGGGCGGGGCCAACGGACGCGGCGGCGGCAGCGTGTGAGGCCGGCAGGTCCGAGGCTGCCACAGCCCCCACCTCGAGCGGACCCGCGCCTCCCGCGCGTTGTTTGGGCTCTCACCTGGCTTCTGACCGTGAGCAGAAGCGAGAACAGCCACAGGAAGGCCAGCACTGGAGCCCTCCGGAACCCGCGTTCGTGTGAACGCATCGCGCCGAGAGCCGGGGCAATACACAGGCGGCCCACAATCTCCTGACGACTGCCAGCGGCTTGCAGGCTGAGGCAGTCGACCACGCTGCTTGCAGGGCAGGTGCGGCCTGCGCGGGGCGCTAAACGAAGCTTCTGCACAGTGGAAGCTGTGCTACGCTGCCAACAATACCTAGTCTGCCGCCTTTTGTTTCGAGCACCGGGATGCTGCAGTACCCAACCCTCGCCAGGTGGGCAGGGGGCATCACTCACTCGTCCATTGGGAACTTGCATAAGCTGACAGAAAAAGGACAATGCGAATGGGTATAAAGAATATTCAGGCAGTAAAAGGCTGCATTATCTTCAAGTGTAGCACGCTCAACATAGTGTCGCCGATCAGCTGTCTGCATGGATGCGGGAAGGGCAGAACACGCAGGGGGGGCCATTCAGTGACCCAGGAGTGTAGCACAGCCTCGCCCTCGCACAGCAAGAGAGGAACCATGCAGGCTGGCAAGGTGGCAAGCAGATGGCGACAGGCAGGCCAGGCACTCTCACCTTGCGACACGCACTCCCCACGTGCGTTGCACACGCCACCCAGGCAGGGCGTCGACGCCGCCTGTGCCTGGAATGTGCAGTACCCCTGCCCCGGGTCGCAGCTGCCCGGCAGCGTCTGACACCGCCCCGGCCGTTGGGTGCACATTGCGGCGGCCGCCGAGTCGGCGCTGGCTGCACGGGTGGATGGCAGAACATTTGATCAGCCGGGGATGGCAGGAGGCACATTTTGGGCCGAGCAGCAATGCAGTAGCCTGTCCAGCACCCAGCACTCCTCTCCAACCTGAGTCGACGCAGGTGATGAACAGGGTCAGGCAGACTTGCGGTCCCGAGCTGGTGCCGTCTCCCATGGTGTGACGGCAGTCCATGATGCTGCTCTCGCTGCCAGTGCAGTTGAGCTCCTTGATCCACACTGACAAAACCTCGGGGGCAGTCTCTGCGCTGACCGCCGGCTGGGAGCTGGGCAGTCCCTGGCCGCGGCAAATGACCTGCATGCCGTTGTCAGACCTGAAAGTTAGGCCTGAAATGCTGGGCGACCCGGCCCAGCGGTCTGCCAGCATGCCACTCAATCAGAGGCCTGGAGCACCGTGGCGAGCTCTGGTGCCCACCTGGGCATTCCTCTGGTGGACGGCGTCGTTGCCGCCGGGTGCCGCGCACACAAAGCCCCAGCTGCCGGCCATCGCCACCTCCGCCCTGCCCTGCGTGCACGACTGGCTGCCAGCCAGCCGGACCGTCCCGTTGGGCAGCAGATCTGCGGTGGTAGGTGGGGGACCCCCAAGGACGGGGTGGGGTGGGGGTGGGGGGGTGAGGGGCGGTTCAAGTGCTAGCGCAGCGTGGCCATCAGTGCTGCAGTAAGCCTTTCATGATGCTTCAGCGGTAGGAGGGGTGCCCACCTGGCCCAGAGGGGGGCGGCGACAGGCCCGGGGAGGGTGACACCCCCGGCGAGACCGGCGGTGGAGGTGGCGAGGTGGTCGATGTTAGCGAGGGGTTCTGGATCCGATACTTGTCCAGCACGGTGCTGTTGTCGAGGCTCACGACCACAATGTCCACGCTGCAAGGCCAGGAGTTGATTCGCGAAGCATGTCAATGAGCTCTGCTCACGCGTCTGCTCACGAGGGAACGACAGGTTTGGCAGGCAGGCAGCTTCAACCTGTCGCCACCCGGCCAACGACGAGCATGCGCCCGCCTGGTGCCACCCACGCACCGGGAAACCTTTTCTTAATTCCATTAGAATGTTCTTCACTTCTGGGTGTGCCCAAGAAGAAGGGCGGCCCCCCACCTCACCCCCCACCCCAAGCCCCCTCGCCCCCGCGCCCCCCCATGCTTCGCTCACCACGCCGCCTGCCCGGCGCTGTCTGCTGCCTCCACAAACTGAGATGCGTAGCTGCGGGGGAGGCGGCAGGGAGGCGCCCCCAGTGTCAACACCAAAAGGCACGACGGCGGGCTGACCACCCACACTCCCGGCTGGCTGGCAGCGAGCACTCGTGTGAGGGGCCCAGCTGCAGCTGCCGGAGGCTCACTTCCTGGCGCTTGCCGCGTTGGCCGTGCCCCTGGCAGACGCGTAGGTCACAAACAGCTGGGTCAGCCGGGTGCCGTCTGAGCACACGGTTTCCCTGCCGTTGCGGTACATGGCAAGGAAGGCCTTCTGAGCCTCGGCGCCGCCAGCCAGCATCGCGCTGGCCAGGCTGGCGTTGGCTGTGGCCGTGTCGGAGCAGAGCTGCTGGATCAAAGCCTGCCAGGGGGTGGGAGGGCTGTGATGCCGGGTCGGCGGGCGGGCAGGCAGGTTCGTAGGCGGACAGGGGCATGTACAGGCAGGCGCTGGGTCGTTCGGGCAGGAGCCGGGGGCAGCGAGTGCGCGGGGGCGCCAGCCAACGCAGCGGCAGGCCGGCACGCAGGGCGTGCTGGCGTGGGTTCGCAGCTCACGTCCACTTCGCTGCTGTCGACCTTGATCCTGGGCGGCCCGGATGGCGCTGCGGGCATGCAGAGGCTTGCCGCTCAACAGGATGGAAACCACCACGTACCATGAAGCAGCTGCGCTGCGGGGCGCATCAAGCACGCTGTGCAGCATGGCGTGCTGCATCAGAGCTGCCTTCCCGCTGCTGCGCCCCCCCCCCCCCCCACCCCCCCACCCCCTCCAGGCCTGGAAAGGGAAGGGGACACTCACCTGAGCGGCTGCCGTTGAACGTCCAAAAGTCTATCGACAAGTTGGGGTCTGCAGGCGCAGGCGGGCGGGCGAGGGGCGCGGGGCAGAGGCGGTCAACCGGGGGCAGTGCCTGCTGGAAACCGCGTGGCCAGACATGACGACGCTGCGAGCAGAAGCTTGAGCAGCTGCGTGGGAGGCGCAGGGCAGGCCCCCCGAGCCTTGCCTGCATAGGCCGCCAGGCTAAAGTCGGCGCAGGTGGCAGTGTTGTTGTTCTGCCTGGACACAGTGTAGACAGTAAGGTACCGGGCATCCAGGGGGCCCAGCGGCGCTGCACAGGGGCCAGGCAGAGGGCGGCGAGGGCCTTGAGACGAGGCACACGCCACGGGGCCCGCGCCTTGGGCAGGGCGTGCGGCATGCAGGGGGGGCATGCATGCGCGGCGGCAGCCAGCCGGCACGGGCAGAGCCCGCGGCGACTGCAGTAGTGCTGGACGGGGCGGCGGCTGGGCGGGGGCCGCGGTGAAGGCCCCCTGGCCTGTGTCGTGCCGGTGGCCGCGATTGTTGCAGCAGAGGCGGGGCGGCAGTGGCAGGAGCACGGGGCGCAGGCCGGCCGGCGCACCGCTGATGCTCAGCTGCTTCCGGCACTCGCTGGGCGCGGCATCCCAGGGTTCGCCGGTGCCGAGGGCAAATGTGGGAGCCTGAGCGGTGGTCTTGACGCCGCTGTACACGAGCTGCATGTCGGTGGTGCCTGGGGGTGGCGGGAGCAGAGGGCGAGGGCAGCAGCGCCGTTGGCATCGCCCAGGCAACAGGGACTGATAGCAGGGTCTGGGTGGCAATCTGATCTGTGCGCCACGGACAGCTGCAAACTTACCTGCACGACACTGTTGGAGGTGCTGGGCGCTCCCCTCCCTCCCTGCACGCCCTCCAGGGCACGGCCTGGCAGGCCCCTGGCCCACCTCACCTCGCGGCTCGCAAGCCAGGGAGCTGCCGCCGCACACTCCGCAGTCAGATGACGACTCGCAGGCAGCCCCTTCCTCCGTGGATTGCCCAAACGGGTTGGGGGAGCAGCCTGCGGGGCAGTGCAGCGGGAGGGGGGCCGGGGGAGGCGAGAGCTCTTCCTGCCGGCCGGCCGCCCTGCGGCATTGCCTGCCCAAGCGGGGCGCAGCAGGGCGCGTCACGCACCAAGCGCTTTGTGAAGGCGGCGGCGCACCGCCTGCGCCTGTTGAGCCCCACCCACCCTGTAGCAATGGCAGCTGATCTGACCAGCGGCACCGACGGCGGCAGCGGCCAGTCCAGTACAAGGGAACCGGCCAGCGTGTTACACACCCGGTGTGGGGGTGTCGCAAAAGTCGAGCTTATCAGCAGGGTACTGCCACAGCGGGTTGGTGTCGCTGGGGGAGTAGGCAGCAGAGGAGGAGGCGTTGAGGAAGAGCACGCTCCACTGCTGGCCACCAGAGTCCACCAGGCGGATGCCCGTGTAGCGCACCTGCGCAGGCCCGTGGGGCAGGATGCAGCAGCCTGGGCGGGGCTGGGGCGGGCCACATGCCGAGGGCCCGCCCTCGGGCGAGGCATGCAGGGCTGCAGATGCAGATGCAGGCACTGGGCAGCAGGGCGGCTCGCCCGCGTGTGCCGCCAGGTGGCAGATACTGCCGCCGGGCCACGCGGCAGCCCACCTCCTGGCCATCGGTCACATCCAGCGTGGCGCTGCCGTTGCCCCGGAGGGGCGAGAGCTGCAGGGCGGCAAAGAGGGCACACTCGCTGATTGCTGGGGAGCGTTGCCGCTCCGCTCGCTGCTCAATGGACACCCACCCCCGCAGCTGCAGGCCTGGATCAGGAGGAGGGATCCAGAAAAAGAATGTGACCCAGCTCGCGTGCAGTCCACTCCGCGCCCCCGCTCGCCTTCAGCGTGCCTCCCGAGATCTTGCGGCAAAGGAAAGGGCCCCCCTCGCGATCGCCAGCGGCCATCGTCTCCCTGTCGTCTGCATGGCGAACGTCAGAAGAACGCCATCTATGCTTGCAGGGCCTTGAAAGAAAAGAAGGCAGAGAGCCGGCGTGCAGGCCGTGCAGGCCGGGCCATGAAGGGGTTGCCGCCAAAAGACAGGAGCTCCTCACGCATGCGACCCTACTGCAGGTAGTTCACGGTTGCTCCCAACATCTCTTGCTCCAGATTGGCTGTTTGCACAGCTGGCCATCTGCCGAGTCTGTTAGCTTGAGGCAACACTCCCGGCCTCCTCACTCCACATTGCGCCCCCAACCGCCCCCCCCCCCCCCCTACCCGAGTAGCTGGCAGCCGAGTCGATAAATTCAGGGCTGGCGCTGGTGCTGCCCGCCACCCAAGGGTTGCCGGCCTGCATGCGGCTGTAGCTCAGCCTGGTGACGCCGCTGGAGGTGGGGAGGAGCGAGACGAGGCAGGTGCCTGCAGGGAAGGTGGTGTTGGCCATGGGTCCCACGAGCGCCATGCACCTGCGGGGCGGGTGGGTGGGGATGGGGAGATCAGGGGGTCAGGGTGGGGTTGGGAGGGTGGGTTTGGGGGTGGGTGGGGGCGGTGTGGTCGGGGGGGGGGGGGGGGGTGAAATTGGGCCAACAGGCTTGCAGCATTATGGGGGTGCGGGAGTAGCGAATGGTGAAGGGAAAGGGTCTGGCACGTCATATGCATGATACAGCGCGCGCCAGTCAGCGGTGCCCACCCGCCATCGGCGTTTGATGGGCACCAGGTCCAGGCGCAGGCCGGCGTGCTCCCGCACAGGCGGCAGCAGCCGCTCAGCGTGGTGATGGTGTTGTTCAGCAGGGTGGCCCCCACGTAAAAGTCCTGCAAGGGGGCGGCAGCCTTGCTTAGCGGCGCTGCAGCTGCATGCTGCCTGCAGGCGCAGAGCGATGCACCAAGCAGGTCACATGCCACTGCAGCCATGCTTGCTTGCTTGTTGGGCTTAAAGTCTATGCATTATCGGCTCAGAATAGTCAGACGCATACCTCCCCATAGTAATTGGATGAGGGGCACGCGTTTTGAACTGTCAGCGCTGTCTCGCTTGTCTGCAGGGCAGGGGCGGTGGACGCTCGAGCGGCAGCGTGCGGCGAGGCTGTTGGTGCCAGCACCACAGCCTCCGACTCGTGCGGAACCTGCCCCCACCCCCCCACTTTCGGCTCTAACCTGGCTCTTGACCGCGTGCAGAAGCGAGAGAAGCCACAGGGTGGCCAGCCCTTTTGCCCTCCGCAACCCGCGTTCGTGTGAACACATCGCGTTGAGACTTGAAGAGCCTCGAAATCAATCCACGATGCCCTATAAATGCCAGCGCTCTTGTAGTTCGGCCTGCAAGCTGAGGCAGCAGGTCGGCCACGCTGCTTGCGGGTGCCACCCAGTGGGGCTCTGATGACGCTGCTGTGCAGCGGAAACTATACGACAATATGATGATCTGTCGGTTTTCTCGTTGCACCGGGGATGCTGCAGTCCCCAATGCATTGCAATGTCTTTGCCACGCTGGCGGCAGCTGCAGGGCCGGGAGCTGCCCAGCTGTATGGAGAGGGGGGTGCCTCGGATCCACAGGAGTGCTCTTGGGTTTTTCGATGCGGTACGAATGCACACTGCACGCACTCTGCTCCTGCCCGCTCAACGCATTTCTGCTGGGTCCCACCCACACACAAATTGTGGTTGCATGGGTGCGGCAGGCGGCAACGTCTGGCCTGATGAGGCGAGGCTGTGTAGGTGGGAGCCAGGCCCGGAAGTGGTCAAGCATGGTGCAATGGGACGGGAGGAAAGAACACGGACAGGGGCACAGGCGACAAAGCAGGGAGCAACCTGCCACAGGCATTTGAAGGGATGCGGGGTGGGGGCAGGGGCGGGGACCCTCGTAAGGCACCCTCTTGCCACGCTCAGCAACCTGGCGCAGCGCAGCAGCCAGCAGGCGCCGCTGCAGGCGGGCGCCGCCTCAGCTGAGCATCTCTGCCTCCTCGCTCTCCTCCATCGTCACTGGGGCATTGATGAGGTCTACCGAGGCTGCATAAGCCAGGCCAGCGTCGCTGCCGCCGCGCGAGGGCAGCAGGCTGGATGGCTGTGCCGACGAGGGCTCGTCCTCTGGTGCCCCAGCGGCCGCCGCCTCGTCAGCCTCCGCCCCGTCCTCCTCGCTGCTGCTCACCGCCATCTGCTGCTGGCGCCGCATGCCTGCTGAGGTGAGCACCACGTGGGGCGAGCCCAGGGCGTCCAGGTCGAGGCGGCGCCGCTCCACGGTCTGCTGCGCCGCGCCCGCTGCGCCGCTGGCAGCGGGCGCC
>KQ482063.1:714359-727653 GCA_001430745.1 Auxenochlorella pyrenoidosa | reverse complement strand
TATGGGCCACTGCCATCTTGTTTCGAGACTTGCACCCATGCGTGCGCGTGTCTTCTGCTTCAGGCTGCCATCCTGCCGCTGCCCCACCCCCCCCACCTTGATGTGCCACTCCTCGTCCACCAGCTGCAGCAGGGCAGCAGCAGAGGGGTGTGGGCAGTGAGAGGAGCAGTGGCGGCCAGCAAGGCCAGGCGCGCAGGCAGCAGCCCCACGCTGTGCTCCCCTTCTCTTCCTAACTTGGCACCATCAACCAGGCGCCCCTGGCAGGGCAAGGCAGGGTGGCGCCCTGCTGTGGAGCATCTGCAGAGGGCAGCGCTCGCAGGTGGGCCCGTCATCCAGGCAGGACAGGGCCCAGGCTGCGCACCAGGTTTGGCGACTTGATGTCGCGGTGCAGGATGGGCGGGGAGAGGGAGTGGAGGTAGAGGATGCCGCGGGCAGCCTCGGACGCCATGCGCAGGCGCAGCCGCCACGTCAGCGCTGCTGCCAGCTCGGGCTGCCGTGCCGCGGTGCGCAGCACATCATACAGCGAGCCGCGGGAGCACAGCTCTGCATCGGGGGTAGCGCGAGCAGGCAGGTCACGGGAGGCGGTAGAGTGGTGGGTGGGTGGGCGAGGCGGCGGGGTGGGGGGGTGGGGGGTGGGGGAGGGGGCGCTGCTGCTTCGGGGCCATAGTGGCACGAAGGCTGTGTGCTCACCGGTAACCAAGCAGGGTGGGTACGTGCACAGCCCCAGAAACTGAACTATGTGTGGGTGCCGCATGCCCGCCATGGTGGCCGCCTCCTGCAGTTGAGCAGAGGGACAGAGAAGGGACCTCAGAGGTCACAGGGGTGCATGCGAGCAGGCAGGCTGTACGTGGTCTGGCAGGCAGGACGGGGGATTTCAGGGCTCATTGTTGTGCTGCCCTGAATGCTGTGCAGGCAGCTTCCTGAGCGCGGGTGCTTGCCTGCTGCAGCTCGCGCATGGTGTCCTCTGGCAGCTCAAGGGCACTCATCGACAAGTCATCTGCGCAAAGGGGCGCAGGCAGGCGGTCTAGCAACACCAGTTATACGGTGTTTGACACGCGGTTGCAACTGCTCGTGGGGGCAGGGACAGGCAGGCGGGTGCAGACCCCACGCCAGCAGAAGCAGTTGCGCCCCGGACGCCCACCTCGGCTGATGAGAACCTTGGTGGCAACCGGCTGCTTGCGCCAGTAGGCCAGGTACACCTGCGGGCGCGGGCAGGCCAGGTACAGGGCTTAGGCGTAGGCCGTGGGACGCTGCTGCCCCAGCGCCACACACACACACGCCAGCTGCGCACCCGCCTGCATGCCCCCACCTGCAGACAAAAGACCCACGCACCGCCCTCCCCCGCGGGCTGCCCCCGACAGCGCCAGCGCTCACCCTGCCGTAGGCGCCCCTGCCCAGCAGGCGCTCCACCCGCAGGTCGCCCCACTGCACCTCCCACTGCGCCACACCAGGGGGCACCGCGCCGCCGCTGCGGGCGCCGCCGCTGCCGTGGGAGGTGGAGGAGGTATTGGAGGCCCGAGAGGCCAGCTGGCTGTTGATGTAGCCCAGGATGGCGTCGCCCTCCAGGGCATCGGGGGTGCTGCTTAGTGCATTGGGGCACGGTGGTGGCGCGGGCGGTAGAATATGTCATAGAGTATATTAGAGTGTGTAAGTTTATAGCACTTATACTCAAACCTTGAGTATACAGGCCCACAGAGGGGGTCTGTGGGTGCATTCCGCGGCAGTGTGTTTGCCGCCTCCCCACTCCTGCCAGGGAGCCGCGGCGGCCCCCTCACCTCACAGACCAGTGGCTCAGCCGGCTGGCAGCAATGTGGGTGTCCACCAGGTGCTCTGTGCCGCTCTTGATGCCGCCAGACCCCAGCTCTGGGTCCCCTGATCCCCAGCTGCCGGCAGCCTTGACGGCTCCCTGCCAGCCCTTGCCTGCCGGCGGGGCGTGCGCAGCAGCGGGGGCGCCGCTGCCACGTGGCCCCCGGCGCAGCCAGCCCTTGCCTGGGCGGAACGCCATGAATGCCAGCACGGCCAGCACGGCTGCAGGGCGGGGCAGGGAGAGGGCATTTCATGCTTGGCTTTCGGCAGCCTGCTGTGCTGCTCGACGAGGTGTGCTGCTGCGCGCGCTGGGCCTGCCGCATGCTGATTCAAGTGCTGTTGGCTGCGGTTGGGAACACTCCCACGCGGCAGTGCAAGCTGGGCTTGTCGCATGTGCAAGTGCCATCACTGCGCAGTGCCTTACCCAGGCCGCCGCAGACGCCGCCCACGATGGCACCGATGGGGGCAGACGAGGCATCAGCTGATGAGGGCGGCGGTGTGGGTGGCTGCGCCGCGCCCGCGTCCATCAAGGCTGAGTAAGCTTGCGGGTTGCTGTTGGGTCTGAAGCCTCCGGTGCTGCAGGGCGTAGCAGAGGGCCCAGGTGGGGAGGGGGCACAGGCCAGGGTGCTGCTGCCAGCCCCGCTCCCGGCATGGGCACACCCCCGGCGCACGAGGGCAAAGCTCTGTCCGATTCGTCGCCACACTTGGCCAGCCCGGACAACAGGCCAGCGTAACGCAGTGGGCAGCAGGCACTGGCCGAGATCGCCAGGTGTGTGGGAGGCGCAGGAGGGGAGGGCCTCACCCCTTGAGGAAGCACATGCCGACGCTGTCCGGGCCGTTGGGCCCGTCTGTCAGGAACGTGTAGGCACTGCACCCCTCCTTGTTCGCGCACAGGTCGCAGCAGGCCGCCATGTTGGTGACGTTTGTGTACTGGCACTTCTTGAAGCAGGCGTCGTTCTCCGGGCAGGTCTGCAGGTCGCCGCCGAGGAGGTCTGTGCCGCTCTGCACCGTGCCGCACGTGGGCGCCATGCCTGCAGCGGCCAGGACCAGGGGGCGGGGGGCGACAGTGCACGAGTGTGCTCCACGCTGTGGCTCTGTGCCTGAAGGTTTGGGAATTAGGCGACGACATTGCAGCAGGCCGTTGTGGGAATCTGCGGGGCTGTGTGCACACAGGTGCATCATGCATGCGCGTGAGGCAGCACAGCCTGCACGCCACCGCACAGTCAGCTGCAATGCTTGCGCAGGCTTTTGGGGATGGCGGACAAGGCCAGATGCATGCCAGCTGCCAAGCTGCACGGGCCCGCGTTCCAGCTGCTCACCCTGGGTGGCGCCCACCACGTCTGGCTGTGCCGGCGGCAGCTGCGCCGCCGCGGAGGGCAGCACGCATGTGTAGCAATCCTCACAAGGCATCCTGATGAACCCCGAGGCAGGCTTGAGCCAGCACTCCCCGCGCGCCTTGAACGTGAAGGCACCGCAGCTGGGGTGCTGCACGCACATCTGCTCGCACGCGGCGGCATCGGTGACGTTGAAGAAGCCGCACACGGTGTTGCAGGTCACGCCGGCGGCCAGGGGGCTGTCTGGGCAGTCGAGCAGGTCGTTGCCCCAGAGGTCTGACCCCACTGCCAGGGAGGTGCACTGCTGCAGGCTGGGCAGCACCAGCGCAGGCAGCGCTGCGGGGCAGGGTTTTGGGGGGTGGGGGTTGGGGTAGGGAGAGGGCAGGCAAGCAACACACGGGATTGCGGGTATGGTTCAGTGCATGCAGGGCTTGGGCACGTAGTCGCGTGCAAGGACACGCCTTCCTGTGGCTTCTGGCACCCTGCCTTCGCCCAAACGCACCTGCCGACGCAACGCCCATCGCCCCAGGCTGCACCGCCTCCAGCTGCCACGTCGGGTTGGGGGTGCCATTCGACCTGTTGACTGCCGTGTCAGTCTGGCAGGCAGTTAGTAGGATGCCAATCTCCCCACCTGCAGGGTGGGCTAAGCTGCCATGGGCTGTCATGGCCACACGGACAACAGCTTGTTGCTGCCGCAGGCCCTGATGCCGCTCAACTGCTGCTCTGCGCACACCGCCCAAGCTTCTGTACGCCTGGCGTGGCCCGGCTGCCAGCTCACTTAGCCTGCTGCCACTGCCTACCGCCCGCATCCAAACACCCACCTGTGTGGTTGAAAGCCAGAACGCCATTAAGATCCTCCTCTGCTCTGGCTGCACAGTCCGTCTCGTTCACCGAGGTCATGGCCGAGCTGAAGCCCAGGCTGGCTGCAGGGCGGGGACAGGCGGCAGCTGGTGGGCGCTGAGGTGCACTAAAGCGGCACCTTGAACGCTGGGCTGACCTGGTGCGCAAGTAGTTGGGTCAGTAGTCGGGACACAGCAGCAAGGCAGGCGCAGGCAGGACGACAGCCAGCGGGCTTCCTGCACTCCCCACGCCACCACCGCTTGTGTGCACAGCTGTGCTGCGCCCACCTGGCACCAGTGCCGTGCCGTTTGCATCCGTGAGGAGCCAGCTGGCGTAGGGTTCTGACGGGCGGGGCTCTCCCACCGTCCACTGGTCGCCCAGTCGCCAGCAGCCGCCGACGTAACGCACCTGCCCAAAGGGGGGAGGGGGGGGCGCATGCCTGCAGCTGAGGCCGGGGCGCATGCCTGCAGCGCCCTGCAAGGTGTGCATGCTGTCCGGGCCCGCAGCCACGCACTGCGCTGCCGCCGCCCCCCACAGAACGTCCCCTGCCCCGCGTGGCGCACCTGGTACTGCCCGGCTGCAAACCTGGTGCTGCCGTTGGTCTGGCGGAACAGCGAGACTGGGCAAGTAGCAACATCCTCGTACTCGACGGCAGCCAGCACCAGAGGGTCCTGGCTGGCCTGGCCTGCCGGGCACGGAAGCAGGGGTGGGTGGGAAAGACACGGAGGGGTCAGGGGCTTGCATGGCAGCCTGTGCCTGCTTCTGGGAGGTGCCGCATGTGCTGGGGCGTGGGCGGCGGCGCCGCCATCGGCTGTACCGGGCTGCACCGGCGACTGCCGCATGTGGTGGCATGCTCGGCGTTCATGGACTGTGCTTCCTAACCACCTGCGACTATGCTGGCGCCAAGGAGCACCCAAAGGAGCGAGCAGAGGGGTTGCCGCATGGCTTCGGATGCGGGCGACGGCGGGGCGGTGCCGAGGTCGCACGGGACGGCTGGCGTGGGCGGCGGCAGTGGGCCAAACCAGTGCTTTCTCCGTGCGCAAACCTTCGCGATCACTCCTCCGCAAGGTGCTGGCAAAGTCGGGGAATGCTGCAATTGGACGCCCTGCGCTTGGAGGGACTTTGGAGGTGCGGACTGGCGGGAACAGCGACGGCAGCAGAATTCCTGTGGTTTGAATGCGTGTTGCCGATCCGATCGATTGTTACAAAATGATCCAAAGGTAGAGAACGATGCTCAAAGAGGCTCCCGCGCCCGTGCAGACCTCTAGGCACCTGCAGAGAAGTGGCAAGTGACGATCCTCGCTGCTTCAGCCCCAATCGCTTCGATTGCTGCCGGGTGCATTGGCCCTGGCAGCATGAGCAGCCGGGCCCGCAGGGACAGGTTGCACCCCAGCCGCTGGAGCGCTGCTTCCCGAGTGCTGCGGCGACGCGTCGTACGACCTGCCCCCACACTGCGCAAGACCAGCAGCCCAGGTCGACGAATGGCTTGCAATGCACTGGTAAGTGTGTCTGCGGATTGTGGAATCGTTAGTGATAGGGACAGAACATACACACGCATGCAAGTTGTCGGGCGCCGGGAGCGAAGCATTTGCAAGGGTGGGGCGACATCCGATGGGAGCACTGTGGTACCGAACAGCAGTAAGGGGAGTGCATGCCACTGTTGAAATGGCGTTGCGCTTGATGCAGAAGTTGTCCTGTTCCTGTACAAGGCACAGGCTTGAGTGTGCACACATCAAGCCACACAGATGAAGGTACAAGAACATGGGGCGGTCAGCCAGCACATACTTGAAGAGTGACCAACGGTGTGCTGTAAGGGGCTTGTCCACCATACAGAGAACAGCCCTCAATCACATCCCACCGGCCAGGGCCTTACTTGACTCCAAGCACCTCGCCTGCTGGCTGGGATGCTGCTGCCAGATGTGCTTGCACCAGCTTGCTCACGGGGACCGGGCGCTACAAAATGTTGCCCGATGCGTGCACGCTGACGGAATGAACAAGTGGTGAGTCTGGCTAGCGGGCGAAACGCAGCCGGAGCAGCCGCATCAGGGGGCACGGCCTACCTGGAATGGAATTCCAGCTTGGAGGCTTAGCTGTGGTGGGCATTTACCCAGCGCCAATCTGCAGTGTTACCAGATAACTGATAGGCTGGATTTTCAATGTTTGAACTAGCCATGTTATTTGAAACGACATTGACACCAGGGTGCCGATGGCGGGAGTGCCGGCAGCGTAAGGTGACCTGGCAGACATGTCGATAATCTGGGCCTTGCAGTCAATTGAGGTGAATTCCGTATATCCGACGATGCCCGTGGCAGAGCCGCTGCTCCTGGTGAGCTAAAACAGGGGAGCTGGGTTGCGGGGCTTGCTGGACAGGAGTCGGCAGGGCTTTGGCTGTTGTGGGATGTAGTCACACCCTATCGTGAGCTGGGTCTTGCACACCGACGACCTTGCGACAGAGAAGCTGTCGCACGGCGCCTGGCTCCACTGTTCTGAGCTCGTTGCACTGCCGAGCTGATCGCTATCTGCAAATTGGGCAGGCTCTACGCCTGGCAGGAAGTCAGCATGCGGTTCTTTGCTCGCCAGAAACCTGGTCAGTGTGCCGCTCCCGCTCCAGCTGCCGCATTCCTTGTCCCTGCCCCTGGCAACCTGCTCAACCACTTGCTGCAGGCGGGCTCCGTTGCCGGCATCGCTGGCCTGACATTCCTGTCCTTTACGGCGGTGAGGAACATGCCTGGGCCCCTCAGGCATGTTGCCCGGATTGCTGCGGTGCTTGTGGATGCAGCCGCATGCGGACGTCATGCCCCCTGACCCTGCGCAGCCCGCCTGGCCCCGGCACCATGCAGGTCAGTTACCTGGAGGTCAAGAGAAAGATCGACGAGCAAATCGCAAGGGGTGAAGACCCTTACGAGCTGCGCGTGGAGCAGCGCGTCGAGCAGCGGGCGCAGCCGCCCGCCAAGCGCGGCAGCGGCGGCGGCAAGAGGAAGGGCGGCGCCAAGCGCAAGTAGAGCGGGCGCCACGCCTGGGCTCAGACGCAGCCTGGCGGCGGAGCGGCGGCAGCAAGTCGCGCTTGCTGACGGGACAGGCCGCACACGCTCGTCGCCACTAGCGCTTGGCAGCGAAGCTTTTGGCGGCCATGGCGGCCCGGACGTCGCAGCTGGGCCGGTATGAGGCCCTGGCACCAGAGCCGCTGCCAGCGGGGCCGCGCGTCACCAGCCCTGCCGCGCCCCTGCTGCGCCTGCTGCTGCGCGCATTCAATGTGGCGCTTGCCGCGGCGGCGCTGCTCATGATCGGGGCTGCGCTGTGGATGGGGGTGCAGTACCGACGCAGCGACAGCGGCGGCGGCGGGGGAGGGGATGCGCCCGCGCCTGCGCCGGGGGCTGTGCCCAGCGGTCGCGACGGCGGCACGGCGCTGGCAGCAGCGACGTCTGCCAGAGTGGCCAGCTTCCCGTGGTGAGTGCCTCCTGCCTGCCTTGCCAGCCCACTAGGAGGTATCCGTGGCTGCCATGCCTGCTCTGCAGAGTATCACCAAGCCTCAGGCTGAGGTGTTGAGAGCGCGCGCCAGGGAATGAGGGCGCAGGGGCCGGAGCACGCTCTCAACACCCCCTCATTCCCTGCGCCTGGCTTCCCACCTGACTTTGCCCATCCCCCCAGCTGCATCCGTCCTGCGCCCCCTGCAGGTTCATTTACACCGTCGGCGCGACCGGCGCCTACTGCTTTGCCGCCGCGCTGTTCGGGCTGGCAGGCGTGAAGCGCGGCAGCCGCGGTCGCCTGGCCGCGTACATTGTCCTGCTGGCGGGGCTGATGCTTGCGGAAGCAGCGGCCACGCTGCTGCTGCTGACAGACAACGCGTGGCGGGCGCGCATCCCCGGTGCGCAGGGCCAAGGCGCTGGCGCCCGCAAAGAGCACGTGCTGTGCAGTGTGCAGGGCTGGCCCGCCCGCCGCACGTGCGACAAGGGATGCGGGCATGCTCGCTGTGTACAGGCGCGCGTGCGGCGGCGGCGCCCGTCCTCCCGCCTCGCACGGCCTCTCGCGCGACCCCTCGTGGCCTCCCTGCGCGTCCCCCCTGCAGACGACCCCTCTGGCCGCTGGGCCGAAGCGCAGGAGTTTGTGCAGGCCAACGCGCGGGGCTGCCGGCTGGCCGCAGTGGCCGCCATGGGCGCTGAGCTGGCCGCGCTGGCGGCCGCCTGCTGGCTGCACGCGATTTACACAGCCGCATACGAGGCCTGGCTGGACGACCGGTGAGGCTGTCAATTGGGGCGCCTACCGCTGGGATGCAAGGGCACACGCCAGGCTGGATGGCTGTGCAAAGGTGCCTTGGGCTGCCTTGCCTTGGGCTTCCGCGCCCTGGGCATCCGCGGCAGCTGGGCCCGCAGGCGTCCCCGGCTTGGGCGCTTGAAATGCCCCAGGACAGCAGCCAGCGTATGAGCAGTGTACTGCACTGGGTGCAGCCCACGAGCTGCGGCTCTGTGCGGCCCTCGGGCTCGGCCGCCCCACCGCCGCCTCTTGCCCCCACCTCGCAGCGAGGAGGAGAGCGAGCGGACGAGGGAGCTGCTCAACCGGGCGGTGGTGCAGACATACGCAGGTGCGCGTGCGCCGCCGTGGCCTGCGCTGTCGCCCCCGCTCGGCTGCAGGGCTGTGCTTGGTGGCAGCCATGTTTGGCGCTGTCGCGAGCCCTGCAGCCTGACGCCCAAGCATGGTGCTGAGGGGCCCAGTCCCTCCCAACCAACCCAGCGCAATGGACAGCTTCCATGTCCATCCAGGGGGGCATGTCGGGCCTGCTCACCGCCCTGCGCCGCCCGCCCGCTGTGACCAAACCGTCGTCCGTGCTGCAGGCGGCAGCGGCAGCAGCAGCTGGCAGAGCCGGCTGCGCTCAAAGTACGGGGTGGACCCGTCGTCGCTCGAGGCAGCCACAAATGCCGCCCGCCAGACGGCCGCGCTGCGCGTGGGCGACCCCCAGTGAGCGCCGCCACCTGGGCCGCGTGGGCGCGATCTTCCGGATAATAATTGCTGCGGTTGGCAGTCCAGCCCGGCTGCGCCCGGCAGCTAGCAGTGATGCTGGTGCCAGCATCTTTGCGTGAGATGGCCCCACCCGCGAGGGGCCGCCACATGCTGACGCCGCTGTGCTATTGCAGAACGTTTGCAGGCACTGTCGGCAATTGTCCCGTTTCCGCATGTATCTTCGGACTTTAAAATGTTATAGTTTCCGACCCGCAGAGCCTCTGCGACGAGGCGCGGGTTTCTGCTGGGGCTGTGCAAGCAGGCCGCCAAATACTCCCGGTTGGCCGGCCGAGTCGTCTGTTTAAACCCCACTGCTCAGAGAGCCCTAATTGACCAGCAAGCTATCGGACGTGCTTTCAAGGGCTACATGGGCCCAAGGCGCGCCAGGGCTCTCCTGGCACTTGCTGCGGCCCTCCTTGCGCTTGCATCATTCTCACATGCGGCAATAAGCGATGGGCAGCAGGGGACGGGCGGGAAGGGTCAGCAGGACTCGGCGGCACCGCTTGCTTCTCCGCCAGCGCCGCCGCCCCTGTTGCACTCCACGGCCTGCCAGCTGGCTGGCAGCTGGTGCCCCGTGCACGAGCAGGATGCCTCTGCCCAGCTGCTTGGATGGGGAGGCAACAACAGGGGCAGCCTTGGTGCCGCAGCCACCAACCGCAGCGGCGGCGGCACGGGCAGTCAGCCGGCGCGCGCAGACGGCAGCGCACAGCCCCGGGCGCAGGCCCAGCAGCATAAGCCGCTCTGGCCGCTGTCCAGCTGGGATGTGGCCGGCATCGGCGCGGCAGCGCTGGCCCTTCTGCTTGCAGCGTCCGGGGGCATCGGCGGCGGTGGCATCCTGGTGCCTGTGTACCTCATGATTCTCGGTGGGTTTGCTGGCTGGGCGCAGCCAGCCCCGCCTGCACATTCGCTGGCGCCGGCATGCCCGGCGGGCCCAGGCCCGGTCCCCGCCTGCTTATTGCCGTCAGACGTGCCTCACTCCAGCTGAGGGGGCGTCGATGCCACGAGCATGCTCTGCGGCCCCAGCCAGCCCCCTCGCCCACCCAGCCGCTCGCCCTGTCCCCACCCCCGGCCCGTGCCCCTGCAGGTTTCAGCACCTCTGGCGCCGTGGCCCTGTCCAACATCACGATCATGGGGGGCACGCTGGTGAATCTGGCTTTCAACATGGGGCGGCAGCACCCGCTGCGCCAGGTGGGCCTGTGCAAGCTGGTGGGCAGCCGCAGGCAGAGCACCCGGCCCTGAAAATGGGCCAGCTGGTGGGGCAACCGGCAGGTGTAACCCGTGGGGCCGCCATGAGCCGCATGCCGGGAAGCAGCACGGCGCACCCGCAGGTACTGTGCCCCTGCGCTCTCTGGCGCAGGCGTCGCCATCGCCAGCTTAGCGTCAGCCCAGGTGGCAGCGCCGCCTCGCGCAACGCAGTCGTGCCCAGCGCTGTGGCGGTGCTGCCTCTTATTTCCCAGCCCGGCTTCCCCTCCCCTGCAGGGCCAGCCCCTGATCGACTGGGACTTGATTATGGTAATGGAGCCCTCGACCATCCTAGGCGCGCTGGCTGGGGGATACCTGAACAAGGTGGGGAGGCGGCCCAGGCATCTGCCCCCGCTGCTGTGCTGGGCGTCGGAGTATCTCAGTAGGTGGTGGGGGCAGGCACCGTGAGGCTTGCCTGCAGTGCGGTTTGCGTCAGTGGATGTTGACAGTCCAGACAGGGGCCCTGCGGCGCGGCGGCGGCCCCACTTCAGCCCGCCCCTGGCACCGCCCGATGCCCTCCCGCCCCGCCCGACTCGCGTCCCCTGCCCGCTGCCGCGCCCCTCCCCTGCAGCTGCTGCCCGGCTGGCTGACCACCCTCACCCTGGCGCTCCTGCTCTCCTACATCACCTGGAAAATGGGCGCCAAGGCCGTGGAGATCCGGCGCAAGGAGCAGCGAGCCCTGGCCGCCGGCGAGGCAGCCCTGCGGCGGCGGCGCAGCCCGCCGGGCTCGCCGCTGGCGGCCTGCGCAGCTGGTGACGAGGAGTCGCTCACGGCCCCGCTGCTTGCCGAGCAGGCAGATGCCGAGGCCGATGGCCAGCACACCCCTCGGGGCAGGCAGCCGTACGATGCGGCCCGGCACCTGCAGGTGGCGGCAGCGGGCGACGCCCTGCGCAACGACACACCCTCGCCAGTCACCCCCCTGGCAGCCCGCCTGGGCAGCAGGGACATCCCTGCCGCGGAGACAGACAACGATGCCGGCAGCAGGGGCAGCAGCCTGGGGGCCAGCTTTCACACCGCGCGCGACGGCAGCGTCGCCGCCAGCCTCTCCGGGGGCGCGGCGCCGGGGGACGCCGGCTACGCGAGCGCCCTGGAGGCTGCCGACGCTGCTGAGAGCGGCAGCATCCCCGAGGCGCCGTTGACGCCCGGCGGCAGCGCGCCGCTGCCGATCGAGGGTGGCGCCGGCGTGTCGGTGCTGCCGCTGCTGACGCCGGTAGAGTGAGTGCAAACCCGGCGCAGGGCGTGGCCTGGCCCTGCC
This sequence comes from Auxenochlorella pyrenoidosa, assembly GCA_001430745.1. Taxonomy (NCBI): domain Eukaryota; kingdom Viridiplantae; phylum Chlorophyta; class Trebouxiophyceae; order Chlorellales; family Chlorellaceae; genus Auxenochlorella; species Auxenochlorella pyrenoidosa. The sequence continues at coordinate 716,181 of KQ482063.1, read as the reverse complement.
TGAGGCCTCTCTGCAGCAACCGCGCCCTGGCTGCCTGCCTTCTCGATGCCTCGACGCCTCATTGCATACTGCTTTTACCTTCACCCAGTCGGCCGCAAGCCACGAGCAGAACAAGCCCCCGCCCCCCCCCCCCCCTCGCCTGCAGCGATGCCCCAGATACCCAGTTGGCCTCCCGCCCAGGCTCGCCCCTGGCCAAGCCTGCAGTTGTGGCAGCGCAGCAGACCTGGCAGCACCCGGCCCTCAAGCACCAGCTGGCGCTTGCAGGCAGCGGCGGCAGCGGCGCAAAGCCGCTGGCGCGCGGGGCATGGACCCCGCACCTCCCGCTGGGCAAGCTCGCCGTGCTGCTGGCGCTGCTGGCGGGTGGGTGCCCGGGGCTGGGGGCCGCGGTGTCTGGGCTGTGCTGCACGCAGGGCACTCCTGACGGGCATCAACTCAGGCAGCAGCAGGCACGCGCCGCCGCAGGGTCGCCCATGTGCTTTGCCAAGGTTAACCCAGCCTGGATCTCCCCGGCCTGCCCTGCCCTGCCCCCCTGCCCTGCAGGCGTGGTGGCCAGCGACATGCTGAAGCTGCAGGTGCCCTGCCCCTCGCTCTCCTACTGGCTGCGCGCCACCTCCATGGTGCCAGTCACGCTGGCAGCCCTCTTCGCCGTCAGGTGGGGCCTGCTTGGCGGGGCGGGGTGGGGCGGTACAGCGCGCTCTGCTTGCGCATCGGCAGTGCTCATGCTGCTGCTCGCCGCTCCAGGCAGCGTTGGGTCCAATTCCCGCTCGCCCAGCCAGCCCAGTCGGGGACCCTCGCTCCCGTTGCGGCCGTTGCGTGCTTGTTGCTCGATCAGGCGTGGGGCCAAACGACAGCGGCGCACGGCGCACGCGTGTGAATGATGCATGCGTGGCCGTGCCCGCCGCCCCTCCCCCCGCCCCGCAGGACGTACCTGCTTGCCAAGGCACAGGCGCAGCAGGCGGCGGGCCAGCCGCTGCTGGAGGGCGACGTGGAGTGGAACGGCGCCACCACGCTGCTCTACCCCGCCCTCTGCACCTTTGCCGGGCTGTGCGCCGGCGTGTTTGGCGTCGGCGGTGGCATCATCAAGGTGCGACGCGCCTGGCTTGCTGCCTGCCTCCGATTCAAAGTACGAAACCATCAAGTGTGTGAGCTGCGCAGCATTGCGCGCTGTGCTGCTGAGCAGAGCCTCGGGTCTGCCCCTCAGAGTGTGCGCGCACCCTTGGCTGCACCCATGCCGCAGGGGCCGCTCATGCTGGAGATGGGCATCCTTCCAGAGGTGGCGGCCGCCACGTCTGCAACCATGGTGCGCTGGGGGGGCTCGCGTGCTTGTTTGGGCTTAAAGTGTTGTCCAACCACAGCGGAGCTTGCGACACGGAGCCGCAGCAGGGCGCGGGCGCACGTGCGGGGCATAGCACCTCGCGCGCGGCCTGCCCGAGCATGCATGTGCGGCTGCGGCATGCCCCTGCGGCCCGCCCCAGGCTGCGGCTCCTCCCGACGGACGTGTTGTACCGGGCCGGCCTGCCCACCGCCGCCGCCAGGCCCTCAACCCTCCCACCCCTCCCCATCCCCCGCATCCCCCGCCCCACGGTGCCTGCAGATCTTCTTCACCGCCTCGGCCGCCTCTGTCGTCTTCATCTCCTTCGGTGCGGTGCAGTGGGACTACGCGCTGGTCCTGTTTGCGCTGGGCGTGGGGTCCACCGCGGCGGGGCAGCTGCTGGTCATGTGGGTCAGCCGGCGCCTGCGCTCGCGCGCGCTGCTGGTCGCCATCATGGCCGTGGTCCTGGGCGTGTCGGCGGCGGCGCTGGCCGCGCAGGGCGGCGCCGCC
>KQ482063.1:688398-701784 GCA_001430745.1 Auxenochlorella pyrenoidosa | reverse complement strand
GCAGCATCTCCATGGGGCTGGGCGAGGGCGTGGCCTTCCCGGCCATCCACTCCATCATCTCCCGCTCCGTGCCGGGGGAGCACCAGTCCACCGCGGTGGGCGTCGTGACGGCGGCCAGCTACGCGGGCACTGCGCTGGCCTTTGGGCTGTCCCCCCTGCTCATCGACCGGCTGGGCTGGGAGGTGGGGTGGGCGCGGGGTGGGGTGAAGGATGGGGGCGGCGGCTGGCCAAGGGGGGCATCTTGGGCTCTGGTCTGGCAAAGCCTGGGGCGCCGCTGACGGGGCGCGGCTGTGCCAGAAGCCACAGGGGCTGAGGCACCGCCGAGTGTTCCCGCTCGTACTCTTCTGATTAAGAGGTGGGGGCGCCTATGCCCGTTCTGGTACAGAGACAGGCCCACCCTTGCACCTCCCCCTGCCCTGCAGTGGGTCTTCTACCTGTTTGGCGCCGCCGCCATTGTCTGGCTGCCCTTCTGGCTGCCGCAGCGCATCGCAGGCGGCAGCGGCGGCGGTGGCGGCGGCAAGGGTTTCAACATCCTGTCGCTGTTCAGCAGCAGCGCCGCCACCCCTGCTGTCCCTCCCTCTGCCAGCGCCGAGTCGCTCGGAGAAGACAGCCGGCCCCCGCCGCCGCAGCGGGTGCTGTCGAATGCAGGTGGGCAGCAGCAGCCGTTGCAGGCACTGCTTTCTGCATGCCTGCTGGTCCGGCGAGAGCTTGGCCCAGGGCGCCTCATTTTGCGCACCTTGTACACCTCTTGACTCATTGCTGCGCACCATTGCGGCGTGCCACTGCTGTACAGGCGGCCGGGCGTCTATGCCAGGGTTGCACCCACCTCATGCCTTGCTGCGTGCACATGAGCTGGGTACCACCGTTCACAGCAGCGCAGGGAGCAATTCGCTGTTCCGCTCCCTCCAGAGCTCCCCTTGCTCCCGCCCTGCCCGCCCCCACCCCCGCTCGGCCCCCTGCAGGCTCCATTGTCAGCGAGGCCGAGACTGAGTGGTCAGACGGGGTGGCAGTGGCGTACCGGGCGCAGCAGCTGCGGCAGGGCGTGGGTTTTGCGGCGCTGATCCGGCAGCCAGAGGTCTGGGCCATCTGTGGGGCGCAGTACACGGGTGGGTGAGGCACTGGTGAATGAGGGCATTACGTGTGGGGGCTTGCATGCCTGCAGGTGATGGCAGCTGGTGTTGCCTGCAGCCAATGACAGGGCGCAGCCAGAACCAGCAGCGGCCGTTGTCGCGTGTGGGAGGAGGGGCAGAATGCGGCCAGGCCTGCGCGGCGGGTCCGACAGCGGCCGGGCGCCCACCACCTGACAAGCAGAGAGGGGCTGCGTGCGCGCACGCCGCGCCCCCTGCCTGACGGGCTGGCCCTGGCTGACGCGGCACCCCGGAACCCCGTGCCCACCGCCATGGAGGCGGCCTGCTGGGGTCTTACCACTGACCACAGACCACCACCACGCTGTTCCCCACCCCACCCCGACCACCCCTCCCCTCCCCTCGACGCCCACCCACCTCTCCCCTCCCCGCCACCCCACTCCACCCCTTTCAGGCAGCTGGGGCTTCTACGGCCTGCTCAACTGGCTGCCCTCCTTCTTCAAGGACCACTACCATGTGGAGGTGGCTGAGCTGGGGGGGCTCACCCTGCTGCCCTTCCTGGTGCAGGGCGGCGTGGGCGCCGCCTCGGGTGAGGAGGGCGCCGGCGGCAGGGCCGGGGCGTGGCTTTGCATGTGCAACCTGACTGCACAGCGCAGGGGGGCGCTGCGCCGCGAGGCCCACGGCGGGGCCGTGTGGAAGAGGGCGGGTGCGGAGCTGCCTTTGTTGCGTGGTCCCGGCGGGCGGGGTGGGCTTTGGCCTACCCTGGGCGCCAACGGAGCCCAAAAGCTGCTGGCCCAAGTGCCCTGATTGGCCGGGGGTGCAGCGAGTGCTGGCCACCAGGCGGCATGGCATGCGGGGCCTGCCGAGCCGGCCCTCCCTGGCCGCTGCGCCCCCCTCGCACGCGCCAACCACCGCCCCCTGGCGCCGCCCACGCCTGCCCGCCCCGCAGGCCTGCTCGCCGACCGCCTGCTGCAGCGCGGCTGGCCGGTCAAGCGCGTGCGCCGCGTGCTGCAGACGGTGGGCATGCTGGGCCCCGCGGCCTGCATGCTGGTGGCGGCCTCGCCGCTCACCGACGGTGACGCGGCAGCTGCCTCTGCCTGGGTGACCCTGGGCCTGGGGCTGAACGCCCTCACCCTGGCTGGGGTGAGCGTGAGCCACCTGGACATCGCGCCCAAGAACGCGGGCGTGGTGTTTGCGGCGGGCAACACGTGCGCCACGCTGGCGGGCCTGCTGGCGGTGCCGCTGACCGGCGTGGTGCTGGAGGCCACCGACAGCTGGCCCCTCGTGTTTGGCATCACCGCCGCACACTACGTGGTGGGTGCCGCCCTGTTCGCCTGGTGGGTGGGCGACCGCCCGCTGCCGCAGGACGGCTGAGGCCCAGGGCAGCGGCGCCGCGGCGGCAGGCAGCGCCACGTTGCGCTGCCGGCTGGGCGGCTGCTGTGTGCGCTGCTGGGCGCCGCGCGTGTGCTGGTCCCACGGCCTGGCCTGCCTGCCTGCTGGAAGGGCCTGGGCCGCCATCCTTTCCCCCCATGCCCACTTTTGGCACCAGCACTGCCCACAGGCGCTGCATACTTCCCCTGCAACTGCCCCTTCCTGAGAGGATTTCGCTCTAAACACTTCCTGCCCTCGGTGAATGTGTTACGCGTCAGAGAGTGCAAGGAAGCGGTCACTCCTGCAGGTCACAGGTCATGTCGTGCCGGGCAAAGAATGCGCGCTGTGGCATCGCCGGGGTCACCCCCATGCCCAAGGGCTTGAATCGTCACCGCCGTTGCCGCTGCCGCCGCCGCCGCTGGGTGCCGGCGGCAGGCCGCCGGTGCCATCTGGCTGCAGCAGCGTCAGCGGGTCTGCTGGCAGCGGGAAGTGGGAGGTGTAGATGGCACGCACAGCATCCAGGTCCCCATCCAGGTACACAGCGCCCTGTAAGAAGGGGGAGGGAGGCGGGGGGGCGGGAGCAGTCACGACGCGAGCACCGAAGCGCACGGTGGCAACTCCCTGCCCCACCCTGTGACCTGCGCACGCCGCGAGGCACACCCCGCTGGCGCGTGATGCGGCGGAGCGGGCACCAGGGGGCGCCGTGCCGCTGCCGGCGCCAGGCACCCACCATCACGGCCTCAAACATCTCTGCCGCCATGTTCATGGTTGGCAGGGTCACGTCAGGCTGCGTTTGCACTGCGCGGCAGCAGGGGCGGGGGCGGCAGTCTCAGGGCCCTGCAGCGTGAGCGCCTCACAGCATCACAGTGGCCATGCTGTCTGGCCCCCAAAGGGCGCCACTCGACGAAGCAGGTAGAAGCTGTGCAGGGCCGCGACCGGCAGCCAGCAGCGACAGAGGATGCTCAAGAGGATGCGCATGGATAGCGAGCAGCCAGCAGAGGCTGGCAGAAGCTGGGCAGGGCCACGGCGGGCAGCCAGCAGAGGCGGGAGGATGCAGCCCGTGGACGGGGGGCCCATGCGAGCTGGGCGGCCACTCACGCCGCACGCTCTTGCCCAGCACCAGGTACGGCGCCAGCCCCAGGTAGCGCGCGTAGCGGTCGCACATCGCCCGCCCGATGAGCGTCTTGCGCACCTCGCTGCAGGCGGGAGGGGCAGCGCGTGTGTGTGTGTGCGCGCGTGTGTGTGTGTGTGGCGGTGATGGTGGGATGGGTGGTTTGGTAGGCGGCGGCGGCGGCGCAGCATGCAGTGCTGGCAGGCAGGTGCGCAGCGGCCAGAAGGCAAGCCAGCGAGTGCGCCATGGCGCGCGGCCCCCTCGGACTGCCGCCGCCACGACAGCTGCTGGTGCAGCGGCAGCGGGCGGGGCCAGCGGCGTCCCGGGCAAGAAGCGGGGCACTCTGAATGAGGGTGCTCCAACCAGCAGCCACCACCCAGGCGGCGCACGCACCTCAGCTTGCCGATAGCCATGTTGCCTAGCGACGCCGCCACCTGCTCTGCCACCACCACGTATAGCGCGGCGTCGCCCAGCCAGGCCAGGATGGCGTTGTGGGTGGTGGGGGCCGCCGAGGAGTGGATGAGGGCCAGGCGCAGCAGGTAGCGGTTCCTGCGGGCAGGCACAGGGGCGCGGGGGCGGGGGGTGGCGGACGGTGCCGACGGACGGCGGCGGCACCGCAAACTCGGCGGCAGCGCAGCCCTCTGCACTGTCACGCCAAGAGCACGCGTGGATAGATGGCGAGGTCAGCAGCGCTCCGGGCTCCCCTGCTGGCTGCCTGGCCGGGCCAGGCCCCTCCCTGTCCCCTGCCAGCCGCAACCCCTGCTGGCAAGAGGCTGCAGCTGCACAGTTTGACCCTTGTTTTGCGCTCTCCATTCCAGGCCTGTCCTCGGCAGGCTTGCTGCTCACTTGAACTTGTAGCCCAGCCGCGCCTCGAGCGCATCCACCTGCTCGCGTGTCGCCTCGGCTGGGCGGTCAGCTGGCGGGTCGCACCACTCTATATTTCTTGCCGCCTCTGTCAGCTTTGCTGCCAACAGGTGCCGCTCCGGCAGCAGTCCGCCAGCTGCCGCTGCTGCCGCAAACGCTGCGCTGCCTGCACCGGGGCGAGCAGCGCCACCGCCGCCTGCGCTGCCGCTGGTGCTGCCCCCCGCGCGTTGTCGCCGACGATTGGCGGCCGCTGCGCACACTAAACTTCGTCCCCGCGAGGCACCGGCCGCTCTGCAGACGGCTGTTCGCCACACTGCTGCCGCAGCTGTTGCGCACTGCATGGCGGCCCGCAGAGAGGAGGAAGGCTGGCAAGTGAAAGGAGTGGATAAACAAAGCATGCGGTCTGTCGGAATGGCCAGGTCTCCTGGTAGCCCACCGCCGCACAAGGCCTCGCTGGCGGCTGGTGGACGCACGTGCGCATTCTTCGCTGGACTGTTGTGATGCGTCGAATTACCCCTGACAAATGTGCACATGATTCCTCGGCTGAGTTACAAACAGCTAGGGCAGGCATGTGGGAAGGAGCAGCATGGAGCGCGAGGCAGTGCAGTGCGTTTGTTTGGCGCCGTGACCGGCAGGGAAGCAAGTTTGACAGTGCGGGTGGAAGGCGGCGGACAGGGAGGAACGGTCAGGGAGGTACACCAAGGTGAGTGCACACAAAGTGGGGAGTTCATCACATGAGTCAACAGGTTCGGCTCGCACCACCAGAAAGGGGCTTGGAAGGGATGCAGCAGTGTCGCCACCGTGAATCAGAAACGGCACAGAAAACGAGAACGGGCATGGCACAGCGTGTAAGGTACAACAGGCGCGTGCACGGCGAGCGTGCGGGCCCGGGCAGCGTGGGAGGCAGGACAGCGGCCGCTCACACGCCCGCCCCCGCTCGCAGCAGCTGCACCAGCAGGCACACGTTCCACAGCGAGTGCAGCGCGATGGGGGCCAGCAGGTTGCGCGTGGACGCGTACGCGCCGCCAAACACGCAGCCCAGCAGCAGCAGCGGCAGCAGGCCCTCGCGAGAGAAGTGCACCATGGCGAAGAGCAGCGAGGTGGCGGCCAGCGCGCCCCAGCGCGGCAGGTACCGCGCCAGCGAGGGCAGCAAGAAGCCCCGGAAGATGAGCTCCTCCCACACGGGCGCGCACACCGCCAGCACCCCAAACCACAGCGCCTGCGTGCCCCAGCTGGAGGTGCCCAGGATCTGCTCCGCGGTGCCGCTGCAGGGGAGGGTGGAAGGGGTGGAAGGGGTGTGTGTGATGGTGGGGTGGGGGGTGGGGGTGGGGGCACAGGCAGGGGCAGGGGGCAGGGGGCAGCCGCACTTGGCATGTGCGTGCACAGGCCCGGCGCGAGAGCTGCCAGGGCTCGTGCTGCACCCAACAAGATGGGACCATGCCCGCCTCGTGCAACACCCCAGGCTGCTGGATGTCCTCGGCTCGACAGGCACCAGGGAAGTGCCTTGGCAACGAGCCCCTGCTCAGAGGGATGCCCAGCCACACGGCACTCGCTCCCTGTTTTGCCTCTGCCCAGCACCCACCTGGCAACCGCCTGCTCCAACGAGAGCAGGGCCACCATGCGCTTGTGCACCCAGTCCACCAGGGGGAAGGTGGCGGCCCCCGCCAGCACGGCGGGCAGCCAGCGGCGCAGCGGGCGCAGCGGCGCCGCAAACAGGCCCAGCCGGCGGGGCGAGAAGCCGCGCAGGCCGCGCCGCAGCAGCAGCAGCGTGGCCCCCACCATCAGGCTGTCCAGCACCAAGTGGCGCAGCGCTTGGGTGGCGCCGCCGCTGGCGCGCACGCCCGCCCAGCGCAGCAGCGCCGGGACGAGAGAGTAGGCTGCAAACCAGAAGAGCACCAGCCAGAGCACCATGAGAGTGATGGTGGTGTTCAGCGCCCAGGGCACGGTGGGCAGCTGCCAGCGCGCGGCGCGGCGCAGCCAGGCGAGCAGAGCGGCTGGTCGCCGCGCCGAGGCGCCGGCAGCGTCGCTCGCCGGCTCGTGCTGCTGGGCAGCGGCAGCAGGGCCCGCCGCCGTCTGCTGCGCAAACTGCTGCTGCTGCTCCTGCTGCTGCTCTGTCTGCTGCTGCTGCTCCCCGGCTGCTTGAGCCACACGCTGCTGGCTTACTGCCTCGGCGCCGTTTGCATCTGCAGCTGGGCCGTAGCTGCCATTGGCATCGCCTTCAGTCAGGCGTGGTGCATCAAGCGAGGGCAGGCCGTCAGATGCCCCAGCATGCCGCCTCCAGCTCCTGCACTCGTCAGCTGTTGGGAGGGGATGCAGAGGGCATCGGGTGGGCCAGCATGCAGTAGACAACCCACTCTTTGCTGAGCGGCACCACCGGCAGCTCTGCCGCCGCCCCTGCCTACCTGCTGCCAGGGGTCGCCGTCTGCTGTGCAGAGCAATATCTCGGTCCTGCAGAGGCTGCCGAGCTACCAACAGCTGCCTGCTGCGCGACCTTGCCGGCTGTCTGCGAGCGGCAACAGTGGGCGCCGCGGGGGGCGCCCAGGCCGCCCTTGCGGTGCTCATGCAGGTCATAGGCGTACAAGCGACTGCCCAGGCAGCCCGATGCCAGGGCACTGCATCGTGAATTGCGCGCTGGCAGCCAGCGTGGCCTTGCGCCGCCATAAATGCCTCCCCTTCTGCCGATCAGCCCCCTTTCGACATCCTTCACAGTTCAAGGTGAGATCCGGCGAACCGGGGAGGGACACAAGCCCTTAGTGCTGCTTGCAAGGACTGGGGCAGGTGCCACGTCTCGCCGATGCTTCCCATCATGACCTGCTCCCACTCCCAAGGGCTCGGTGTTGGGATCAATCCCGTTGCGGGCCCGCAGCCGTCGCCGCTTCCTCCTGTGGTGGCGCTTGTGGCCATGGCATGCCACAGGCTTCCCCTTGTTCCTTTCTCCCTGCAACTACTGCAGGACGCGGCTGTCTTTGACCACACACGGTATAAGAAACAAGTGAGCACGCTTGGCACACAGAAACCAGCCTTCTAGAACCTACCATCAGCAAGGCCGCCAGCGGGCGGTGTTGCGTTTCATTGTGCTCCAGCTGGTTGGTGCCAGCACTGCTTCGCTACCAATGGTGCAGCGGAATGCGGCCATTTCTGCACATAGCTCACAACATTGATTGGTTGTATGTCATCCACACAAAAATGTAAGCTGCTCGATTTTTCCCTTGCCCTCTGTTGTGCAGGCCTTCAGCTTGCATCCAGCATGGACAACAAGGTGGTTCCCGTGCTGCCAAGGGCAGACCTCAAGGTGAACCACGGTTCCGATGAGGAGCCGGTCCAGCAGCTGGAGCCCCAGGTGGCGAAGTACCTTGCTGATCATGCAACCAACATTCCCCCTGAAGTGAACATTGATTTTGTGCGCGATTTGCTGATGAACCAGGCCGAGATGGATGCCAGCAGCGTGCACCCTCAGTACAGCCTGCACGTTTCCAGCCATGAGCTGGTCTATGACATGTTCAAGCTGATGGTCACTGTGACCATTGAGTACTGAGCATAAGAGCACTTGTGCTCAGCACACCCCAGCTTCATTGGCTGCCCTGCTCCCAATGAGCTCTCGCACAACAGTCCAGCTGGCCTTGGCCATGCCTGTAAATATCTGACTGTATTCCAGTGCCACATATAGGACAGATAGATGCTCAGAAGCAATGTCCGGACGCACATGAAGCTGGGTTTTCGAAGCAGCTGTTGCTGCCTGCAGCCGGCGCCATTGCTTTTGCCGCCGCCGCCGCCGCTGTTGCTGCAGCTGCTGCAGCAACTGCTGCCAACATCTTTTGAACTGCTGGAGACAGTAAAATGTGCGCAGCATGCTCAGTGCGCACTGCTGGCACAAGATGCAACAGATGCAGCTTGCCGGCAATGCAGTGCAGTGAGCAATTTCCCCTGCCCCTTAAGACCGGTCAATAGTGTTGGAAGAGCAGCAAACCACAACCTTGTGCGTCACAACAGAGCCTCCACAACAACACGTTTAAGTCGAAGCTTCCATATGAACATCAGTGAGCTGGCTCAGCATTCCCCACCGCTCTCCAAGGCCATCCAAGGTCACTCAGTTGAGCAGAATGCACAGCCCTGTCTAGCTAGACAGTAGGAGCGCCAACGCCCTGATGAGCAGGCTGCAGCTGGCGGGGCCGCTGCAGCAGCGGCAGATGCAGGTCAGGCCTGCCAGCCTGCTTGATGGGGCAGGTTGCAATTAGGCTTGTTGCCCGACTGCGCCATCTGAGTCTGACTCTCAAATGCGCCTCCCAAGCCCCTGTTCCCGCGCAGTTGCTTGTGTCCCCCTTGCTCAACATTCTGCTTCTGTTGCTGTGCGCGGGTGCGGCATGGTGGCCAGGCGGCTTGGCCCTCGGCCGCAGGAGCGGCAGCGGCGTTCTGCGCAGCGGCAGCGTCACGCCCGTCCGCCAAGGAGGCGCTGCCTGGGAGGTCTGCGAGACAGCTCAGCTGGACGTGCAAAAGCTGGAGGACTGGGGCTGCAGGGTGTTTGACCTGGCGTGCTTTGACCAGGCGGGTGTAGACGATCTGGCGGGGTGCAGCTGTGCTTGGTGTTGCAGTTTTGACTCAAGACGGAGGCGGGGTGGGCAGGGCGCCTGCGCCACAACCTTTAGCACCCCGCACTTCCTGCTGCGGTGTCGGCAGCTGACAGACTGCTGGGGCTGCACCCCAGGGCGCCTGCAGGGGGGCATGGTGCTGCACAGTGGGCAGAAGATGCCCGGCCACCGAAACTTCACTGATGACTCGCTCTTCAATGTGACAGAGGTGCCCCACTATGTGCTGCCGGGGTACGAGGAGCCGCTTGATGGGTGCTGCTGCACGGGTGCTGCCTGTTTTGAAGCCACTGTCCTGTCGGGGTGTGCGACGGAGCGGGCCGTCGGCATGCTGTGCGCTACCCAGCACGCTTCTCCAGCTCTGCTGGTGAACTGCGCTGTGTGCAACAGCAGCAGGTGTGCTATGTTTGTGGGCTGTCAGCAGCACATTGACTGCAGCCGGCCTGCGCGCCAGCGGCTGCAGTCCTGCTGCCACAGCAAACGTGTCCAGCAGCCAAGGCTGGCCGCGATCTCGCGCACAGCACAGGCCCTGCCCTGCCCCTCCTTGCAACTGCTGTGCTGCAGGGATGTCCCACTTCAAGCCCCGGTGCTGGGACTTGCTGATACGGGGGCCCTCCCACCTGGACCCGCCCGACATCTGGCAGCCGCCAGGCAGGCCGCCCTCTCCCTGCACGCCGCTGCTGCCCTGCTCACTGCTGGCCTGGTCCAGCAGGCAGTGCCGGCACAGCCTGCCTGCTAGCAACATCGTCCTTCCGGAGGAGTCCAAGTCCAACACGAGCCGCTGCGCTGCTGCTCCCGCAGGCTTCACCGGCTGCACCGTGCCCCTGGTCTGGTGGGTGCCCTACTTTTCAATCTTTGCCGACCTGTTCCTCAACTCGGCAGTGACGCTGGACGCCATGCAGTCCGATGGCGCCATGGACAGGCGCGCCGCGTCCTTGCAGCATGCAAGCACGCAGCTCGCCCGAGTGCTGCACTCAGGCTCTTTATGGAGGACCTGCCGCCAGTGCAGGCGTGCAGCGCTGCGTTGGCAGCCGCTGGAGGGTTGGCAGAGGGCCCCCTATGCAGGGGCAGCACCCAGTGGCTGGGAGTCTCAAATGTGGCTTTGATTGTGGCCCCCGCCTCAGCTCTCGTCTGACAACCATGTGGAGTTGGTTGCCCAAGTGCAAAATGTGCACGCCCTGGTGAGCCCACCTGGCTTTCCTGCTTGTTTGGGCTTCAAGACTGTCCAACCGCAACGGAACTTGCGACACAGACCATGATTTTTGGGGGCGGTGGGCAGTGTATGCAGGCGCGCGTGGGCAGGAGGGAAGCAAGGTGATTCGTTGGGTTGCGGCCCCACGTCGTTGACCAGCGCTTGCCTTCCCTTCCAGCATGCTCCCCGATGCGCCACTCTAATGCACCCCCGCCGGCCTCAATGGCAGAATGCATCGCAGCAGCCTCGCCCCTCGCTGAGCCGCTGGCTGCCCTTTCCTCCCACACCTGAACGCACGCTTGCTGCGCATGCCTCCTGCCAGGTGGGCACCCACGGCAGCGGCCTCACCTACGCCTTCTTCATGCCTAATGGGACGGGGCTGGTGGAACTACTGGCCTGGCACTTCCACGGCCAGGGGTGCACCTGGGCCGACCAGTATTTCAGGCAAGTACTGCTGCAGGTGCCCGACAGATGCTGACTACAGCTGGCTATGATTGCTGCAGAGAGTGGCAAAGTGCCCAGCAGTGGCAGCACGGTCTGGAGTGTGAGCCTGCGGACTGCACAGCACGCAATGCCGCTGCCGCTGCCTCCACCGCCGCTGCAGCCGCTGCTGCTGAGCTTGCAAATTACTCGGGTGCCTGCCAGTCTCCCGCATGATCAACAGCTTACCACGTCCGAGTGCCTTGCAGCGGATGGTATGAGCGGGACCACACCGTGGACTCGGGATACTTTCGGTGGGCAGGCCTGGGCTGTTTTAGCAGCGCCGCCTGCCAGCAGCGTTTCTAGACCCCACATCCTTCTGATGCACCGCTGTCCGCGGCCCCTTGCACGCTGCCACTGTGGTGCACACAAGACACAGTGCAACGACAGGCGAGGACACAAATGCAGGCAAGCAGCGCTGCCAACAGCTGTGGCCATACTACACAGCGCTGATGCCCGGCGCTTCTTTACCTCGGCAGGCTGGTAGCTGACAAGGACCACACCTTCCCTGGGCTGTACGAGCGGCGCCAAGTGGGTTAGCACAGCAGATATCAATAGGACAATCATTGTGAGCGCCCCCCTTGAATGCGTGCCCGCCTGCCTCCTCACTGCCATCGAGCTATGCAACCCGCCCGCTGGCCTGCTTTGCCCCTGCTCACTTGCTGCCAAGAGCCCCTTAACCGGTTCTTGTGCAGCACCTGGAGCGAGCCCCACTAACCTCTCCGAAACTCGTCTCCCTGTCTCAGCCACTGCTCTGCCTCCCTGCCAAATGCGCGCCTCTCGAACGCCCCCGCCCAGCAGGCGCATCGCACGCCCGAGACGCCGACTTGGAGGTGTTCTTCCCCACCCTGGCCAAGGCGCTGCGCAAGATTGCGCTGGGGCAGGCAAGGCCGGGCCTGCACTGCGTGCACCTGTCCAGCAAGCTGTGCGCTGCAGTTGCAGGGGGCGCCGCTGCCAGCGGCTGCGCGGCAAGAGCTTCTCCTGCGTGCGCCGTGCATGGACCGGGCACTATTTGTTTCTTCTGCCGTGCAGCTGAAGACGACAGAGCACAACCGAAGCCAACGCACCTTTTACATGCGCCGGCGCGACGTGTGAGCGCACACGCTGTGCTGGGCACAACGCTCTGCGACGCTGTGCTGTCCCTGCCTGCTCGCCCAGCACACCGCCCTGCACCACCTTCAGATAGCCTGCCTGGCAGCGTGTGCGCGCAGCTGCTGCGCGCTGCCGCTGGCTCCTCACTCGCCATGTCCTGCTCCGCAACATGTGCTCCCCTGCAGCTGCGCTGATCATGCTGCCTGGCTAAAAGAGCACCGGCTGGACCTCGACGGGAGGCCTCTGCCACAGGAAGCTGTTGGACGTTGACCAGGCAGTCAAGGGGAGCAGGCGGCACATGGCATGCCTGCGGCCAAGGGAATGCATTCGGGGGGCAGAGGGACAACCGGCACAAGGGGCTGCAGAGCTCCAGCCTCGAGGAGGCTGGCGGCGGGCAAGCAGCGGATGACATCAGTGCCGAGCGCCGGATGAATGGCCGTGCTCCTCGCCCTGCCGCTGCGCTCCTGCACTTGCTACCTTGACCATCCTTTGAACTCCCTGCTGCTGCCAGAGCGGTGCATGCCCGGGCTGGGCAGAGCGCATTCAGGTTCAGCTGCGCGGGACCTGCTGTGATGAAGGCGTCGCCGCGGGACCACTGCTGGTGCCTGTCCCGCACAGCCTTGCTGGGCCCTCCTTCCCAGCCCCAGCAGTGCTGGCCTTGCATCCCGTCTGGAGCAGGTGGCGGCTGATGCTTCGGGCTGCAAGAAGCTGCACAAGAAGGGGGCTGTATGGGGCCATCAGCTGCCGCTGCAGCTGCCGCCAGGAGGGCGCGGCAGAATCTCAGGCTCCAGGGCCGCTTGCAGCAGCCTGCTCAGTCTGTCTGCCTGCTCAACCTCTGCCACATGGTCTAGCGCCATGCACCGGCGCCCGTCCCTTGTGTTGCTGCTGCTCGCCTGCGCGGCCCTTGTGCAGGGGGGCTTCCGGCGCGCAGACTGGACCCTGCCAGCCGGCTTCAACGTGGAAACCTACTCCGGCGACGCCGGCTCAGTCCCCAACGCGCGGTCACTTGCGCTGTCGGGCAACTCTCGGCTGAACGGCCCTGTGATCACTTATGTCTCCTCCTTGAACTTTGGGGGAAATCCTACGGATGTGAGTGGCGGCAGGGACTGACGGGTCGCCTATGCAGTTCTTCCAGTAAACGTCGCCAGGGTTCCCGCCGCCGCTTGCCTGCGCCCTGCCGCTCAACCTCCCCCTGCTGCATACCTTGGGCCCTGCCGCAGATTTCTGCGCTGGTTGACCTATCAGGTCGTGGCGAGGCGGACTATGTGCAGGCGAGCTGCTCAGATGGGGCGCATTTTTTAGGCGCGGTAGGAGGTGCTGGCAGGCGCGCGTGTGCCGACCTTTGCTGGCACCGTCTCGACCCCCCTTGCAGGTCATTGTGAAGGGTCTGTCCTCCATGCCCAACGGCATCGCCTGGAATGGCGGATCCCTGTTCATCGCCTCGCTGGACCCGTACAAATCGTGCACGGTGAGGGATGCGGGGTGGGGTCGGGGCAGGGCTTGGGGATGGGGACAGGGTGTGTGCAGGGGTGCAGAGCGCTGGGCTGGACCCCGTCGGCTGCCCCATGAGCGGGAGGGCCAGGAGATAAGGTGCGGACTCGCACGCCG
>KQ482063.1:674700-687737 GCA_001430745.1 Auxenochlorella pyrenoidosa | reverse complement strand
TGGGTGGGTGGGTGGGGGGGAGGTGGTGGTGGGTGGGGGCTCCGGGGTCAGGGGCGGGGCCAGGGGGGGCAGGCCTTCTGTTGCAAGGGGTTTCGAACGGTGAGGCGTTGCCAGGCGCGTGTGCACGTGCTCAAAGGCCAAGACGCGGCGTCGGCGGCCTCGCCCACGCCCCGGCCTGCTGCAGGTTTGGCCCAGATGGCAACCTGTACATCCCGATTGGCGCCAACTGGTGAGAGCATCTGCATTCGTGTGTCCAAGGCGTACGCCCTCCTGCCGAGCGCACCTGGCCCGCTGTGCACACCTGGCCCGCCAGCATGCACCTTGCTGTGGCGCATGGCCGCCTCCTTTTGTCAAACCCCCGGGCATGTTCCGCGCCGCGCCGGCGCTGCAGTGCTCCCTCCACTGCGAACCCCCCTACCCGTGAGCTGCAGCAACATTTGCCGCCTGGACGGCTCCCCTCCCAACAACGGCACCGTGGGTGGCGAGTTCATTTACAATGGCGACAACTCGCAGGACCCCAAGCATGTGACCGCGCCCTACAAGTGAGTGCGGCGCAGCACAGCACAGCACATTGCAGCGCAGCCTGACGAAGCCAAGCTGCTCCCCGACAGCCAGTGGCTGCTGCGGCTGGGGCAGGCAGCGCTGCTTGCTGGTTGCAGCCCTTGCTCTGCGGGCTTGCGCCTGAGCCCTGCTGGCAGGGATGCTGCAACACAGCAGACAGCCAGGTGAGCGTGCGCTCCCACCGCTTTGACGAACGATCCGCCCCTGGCTCTGGTTCTCTTTGCAGGAAGTGCCCCACGTGCCCTACCTTTGAGTTTGGCTCAATATATCGGATGGACCGAAACGGGAACGGCATCAAGCTTGTGGCGCGAGGTGGGTGCTGTGCAGGCTGCGGGACACAGCGTGTCACGGGAGTCGTCCCCCATGCCTGCTTTCCAGAGCCCTGCCTCCCTCCATGCTGCTGCCTGCCTGCCTTCCCGTCACCCCCCACCCCCCCACCCCACCCCCCCCGACCCAACCCCCCCCCCAAACCCCCGACCCCACCCCCCACCGCCCCGGCCCCTGACGCGCAGGCGTGCGCAACACCGTGGGCTTTGACTGGCACCCCGACACCGGGAAGCTGTACTTCACAGACAACGGTCGCGACAGTGAGCTGGGAGCACCGCTGCGATGGCGCGCCCGCAGGGGCCAGAGGCGCACGCATGCAGGGCGGACGGTAGCCGGTCGAGCTTACAAGGGCGGCAGCGCAGCGCGGGCATGCTGTGTGCCAGAGCCGCGCCACCCTGTGCACGATTGCACACCTCAGGCCACCCCACCCTGCGCCACCGCTGCTGCCCTGCCTCGCAACTCCCTCCCCCCAGACTGGGATATCAAGAACCCGGCGACCACCGACAACAGGCCCGACTGCGAGCTGAATTATGCGCCCTCGGAGGGTGGGTGCCTGCAGCCACTATTCGCACTTCATCGACCCTTGGGGATTGGGTAGATGTTCGGCCAGCCCGGGGTACTCGCGGCCTTTCATGCATCTGGCCATTCATGCTGGCTGGGCACACGTACGTGGCGAGGAACGTGTGGCGGGCCCACCCTGCTCGGCTGCCGCTCCATGCGCTCCTCACACAACCCCAAACCCCACCCCCACGTTTACTCAAGCCCTGCAGGCCTGTCGTTCGGCTTCCCGTTCTGCCACACGGGGCCAGCCGGCAACAACATCAACGACCGGCCCTACCTGCGCCGCCCGGGCGTCGGGGCAAACCTGGTGGACCCCAACGAGAATGCCGGCCAGTCAGCAACGGCCTGCAATGGTGAGCAGCGCCCTCCTGCGTGGCCTGGATGCAACGGCGCCGACAGCACCTGGCGACTCAGGGGCTCTGGCGCCGCTGGCGCTGCGACCGGGCGCCCCGTCCACAGACCCTGGCCCTGCCCTCTGCCCTCTTGGGTCTTCCCCGCCCTCCCTTGCAGGCCCCGGCCTGTCCTTCCGGCCCGCCATCCAGGCCATGGGCCCCCACACCGCCCCCCTGGGCATGCGCTTCTACAAGTGGGCCCCCGGCGCCAACTTCCCGCGCTCCTACGACCGCTCCATCCTGCTGGCGCAGCACGGCTCCTGGAACAGGCAGCGCCCCATCGGCGCGCGGTGAGGGAGAGCGTCGGAGAGGGCGGGCGGCCGGGTGGACGGGCAGGCAGGGACGCAGGCAGGTGCCAGCGCGTCCCTGATTCGCACGTGTGTGCAATTGACCTCGGCAGTCTGGCAGGCACAGAGCGCCACCCTGGCCTCTGCCCTGTGCTGCCCATCCTGTCTCACTCCGCCCCATGCCCGCCTCGCGGCGGCCCTGCTGCAGGGTCATGAGGGTGACGCTCAACACCACAGACCCGGGCAGGGTGGCGACCTTCACCCCCTTCCTGTCTGGGGGCGTCCCCGGCGACAAGGGCGCCGTCACCGGGCCCAACCCCCAAGTGCAGCCCAACACCGCCTACCGGGGTGCGCGGCTGCGCGGCAGCCAATCCGCCCTGGATGCGTGCCCGCTGCGCCGCACAGGGAGGGTGTGGGCCGCTGAATGCGCGCTCCCGCTGTCCCGCCCTCCTTGTGCCTGACGCAGCTCCGCCCCTGCCCTGCCTCTGCCTGGCCCCAACCCTTGCAGGCCGCCCCGTGGACGTGGAGCAGCTTCCCGACGGCTCCCTGCTGGTTTCTGACGACAAGGCGGGCATGGTGTACCGGGTGAGGCAGGGGTGGGTGGGGGGGTGCCGCCCAACATGGTGGTATGCATCGCGCGGCGGCTGCGAGCGCGAGCTGCTTCGCTGCGCGCCACATCCTCCATGGCCCCATCAAACCAGACCGTTAGGCCCCCCGCCCCTGCCCGCCCCCCCCCTCCCCCCCACCCTGCAGGTTTCGTACCGCGCCCCCACCTCGTGCGCCCGCGGCTTCCCCGGTGGGGGCGAGTTTGAAGGGGAGGACTCAGCGACCCTCAACCCCACCAGTGAGCTCTTAGGGTGTCTGGGAAGTGGGCCAAGCAGGAAACGCGCCAGGGTTCAGGCTGCGGGCGCAGCTTGCTGCAGCTACAGAGCATCGACTCTAGCCTGCAAAGCGGTGTGCAAGCGCAGGCCCGTGGCCAGGCAGCGCTGCGCTGACATGCGCCGGACCCCTGGCTGCCTGCTTGGTGCAGCCATCCCGGGCGCGGGCGCCGGCTGCAAGGTCAACCTGGGACGCGGCCTGTTCCCTCACAAGTTCAGGTGGGCTAGCGGGTAAAGAATGTGGGAAAGGGTCAGCCGGGACCCCTTTGCTGGGCGAGGTGGTGCGGTCTCCCTGCCTCAAGCTTGAGTGTGGAGGCGAGATCTCAAAGCGAGGGCACGCCAATGCAGGCCTGTGCTCCGCCTGAAGCAAGCCCCCCCCCTTTCCCCCCCAACACCCCCACCCACCGCAGGCGCTGCGTGCAGGCGCAGGTGCTGCGGGGCCGCTTCATGCAGCTGGCCACCTCCCTGGCCACAGTCGGCAGCAAGCTAGTCCTCAAGGGCGCCCTGGTCCTGCCCAACTACCCCTGCCTGAACTCCGCAAAGGGCTGGGTGGGCTTTGGCCTGCCGCCCGAGCAGGGCGGCGGCATCGACATGGTCGGCGGGCAGGCCTTCATCACGCGGCCGGTGGCCTGCCAGCCGGGAGCCGCCTCCTGCACAGGCGGGTTGAGGAACGGGCCGGGCAGGGCTTCAGGGGCTGGGCCGTCGCTTGATTGCCTGCCGCTCAAGGCGCAGCGTGCCCCGGCTTTCTTCTGCTCCCACCGCTGCTGCCGCCGCGGCGCTGGGAGCCAACCCCTCACGCTGCACACGCCGCGCTCTGCTGGGCCCGCTGCAGGCGCGGAGACCGCGGCGTACAAGCTCAATGGCCAGGCCTTTTCCCTCTTCAAGCCCAGCTCTGGCTTCCTGGCCGACCCCGCGTCACTCAAGTGGGTGCCTTGCCGCATGCTCCCTGCACCGCAGTGCTTGCATGTCACAGTGCCACACTGCCCTGCCCCCTGCCGGCCCTTCAAGGCGGACCCTGTGGCCCCCACCTGCCTGCTTTGTTCATGTTGCAAGCAGGCAGCTTGCGTGCATCACCTGGCGCCCATTGCCAGCACCTTGAGGGTCCACTGTGCTCGGCCCTAATGTCGCCCCTGCCTCTTGCTCGCCCTGCAGGGCCTACCAGGCCGGAGGCGCCCTGGTCACAAAGTTTGAGATCCTCCTGCCCTACAGCTTCCAGCTGGTGGGCAGCTAGCTGCGCTGCCGCCGCTGCTGCAGCCTGGCGGCAGACCGCTGAATGCATGAGCCACGCACCAGAACACCCTGTTCCGCCAGCTCTTCCGCCAGCTGGCTTGCCGCACCATTCCAGCCAGCCCCTCTGCATGCGTCGCTCACCTGCAGCAAGCGTGGAAGGCTGGCAAGATCAGTCCAAAGCCTGTGAGGGCGGCGGGCGACGACGACACACCCTTCTCCACCGTCACCTTCATGCTGGCGCTGGGAGATGTGGCAGGGGCCACCCTGCAGGTGGGCTTACTCCTGGTGTGCTGCTGGGCCAGTGAGCGCTGTGCAGCCAAGAGGCGGGTGCAGCTGCGGCGGCGATTCGTGCTTGCGCCCCTTGCAGCCCGGCTGGTGCCCCAGCGCCTTCCACAGCCTGAGGAGGCGCAACGCTGGCGATTCCTGGGTGGCTAGTTGGGGCGCACCATGCAACCTCACGCCGGCCTGCGGCCCCCACCTCCACCCGTCCTCCTCTGCAGCAACACTGGCTGACCGCGGCGCTGAGCATTCCCTTCTCCCTGGCCGATATCAATGCCCCCGCCCCCGCTGGGTCCCCGGTCATCAACAAGGGCTCAGGGCCGCTGGTCCCGCAAGCCACCGCCTCGCCTCCACCGCCTCCTGGGGCCACCTGCGTGCTGGAGGGCGTCGCCTACCAGGCCTGCCAGACCACCAGCGACCCAGGCTTCTCCTACAGCCAGTTCTACTCGCTTGAGGGCTCCATCCTCAAGGTCGGCATCAAGTGAGTCATCTAAGGGTGCAGGCACGGGGGGGCGGGAGTGGTGCCTGTGGCGGCTGCAGGAGCAGGGTCCCGATGCAGGCTGGCACTGGCAAGGCAGAACCGCAGGTGTGGGCAGGGCACAGGGCGTGGTGGATCAGTGTTGGGTCGATGAATGCACGTCCATGGCACGGGCTCTAGCAAGTGGGAACCTCAGCCTCACCCCCTGTCACTGCACCTAATGGCATTGTTTTTGCCAGGAGTGCTACGCCCTCTGCTGCTTCCTGGTCTTCTTATTCAAGTGTGGCGCCCTGCATCTGCCCCTTCCCTCTGCAGGGCCACCACCAGCGGCTGGATTGCCTGGTCTTTCAACCCGAGCAGATCAGGCATGATCGGCGGCAACGCGCTCTTTGCACGCCCCTGCGCCTCTGGCTGCCCCACCGGCGTCAGCACCCCAGCCTTTGTCCTTGGAGGTGAGTGCTGCTTGTTAAGAGTGCGGCATGTGGGAGCGCCCGGGAAAGGGTGGGGGTGGGGGCCTCTGTCCCATGTCCTGGCAGCAAGCAGCGCGGCTGCTGCAAGCGGCTGCAGCAGCTGCCGCAGCACCGCGCATGCCCGCTGCTGGCCGCTGCTGCGGTTCGCTGCTGCTGGGGCTACCCAAATCCTGCGCTCACAGCCTCGCGCCAGCGCGCTCCATGTTTTCAGGCTACAGCACATTTTACTTCTCCCAGCCGACGTCTGTTGCCTACTCTGTGCTGGGCTCTGGCCAGAGCGGCGGCGCCATCTGGGCCTCCTTCTCGCTCCCCTGGCCTGCCGCTGGGAGCACCATCACCATCAACTATGGAGGCAAGAGCACCGGGGCTTGCACGTGCACATGCCCGCCGTGGTTGGCAGCTAGAGCGTACGCCTGGCACTGCCGCCTGCCCTGCTGCTGCCGGCGCGCCAGTGTGCCCCGCTGGGTGCGCCCTTGCTGTCGAGTGCTCCGCCCCGCTGCTCTGCAGGCGGCCCGTACTTTGGCGGCAGTGCCGGCAGTGCTGACGGCATGGGGCAGCACGCCATCCAGCCCCCCACCCAGTGCATCTCCAAGGCAGGCGGCACCATCACCCTGCCCAACTCCTGCTGAGCTGGCGGCCAGCACCATGCACAGGGCGTGCCGTTTGGCTGCCCTGCAGCGCACCGGCAGAGCAGGGGTAGCGCGACACCACACCCAGCAAAGCCGGTGCGATGCCAGCAACGATGCGTTCCTGGCCAGCCCCCCCGACGTGCAGGTTTCACACACTTTTGTAATGCACGCTTTTACCCGCTGACAGACCGAAACAAACCTACCCTGCATCCTGTGCCTTCCCCACGAACTGCTCGTTACACCTACCACTCCGCCGTGCTGTTCTGGCTGTTGAAGCTTTGTGCCCCACTTGCCCTCGTGATGCCGGGGCAATGTGTTTGCTTTATTCTTCACTTACATCTCACATGCTGGCGTGCGCGATGCTGCTCCGACCTGACCCCAGTCGCGGCTTCCCTCAGTTTGTGGCATTGCCCGCCGCCTGCCCGACGTAAACTGCACTAAACAGTGGCTATTTTTTTGCAGCCATTGCTGCCGCTCCTTCCCTTCTTTCTTTTGCATGGGCACAGCCTTTGCTTCGTGAACGGCTGCTATGCGCTGGCAACCTGGGTTGCTCTGCAGGCCCTCTGCTCTGCTTTCGTAACTCTACCAAATCAGATGCACTGCATTGCGTTCACGCGCTGCTCCTGGCCCAAATTGAGCATCCTCATTCAAGGCTTAAATTAAGCTGTGCCCTCGTGTGTGTGGTCGCAGCGTACGCATGCTGCCAGGCAGTTGACGACGAACCGAGCGCCAACTGGGTGGCTCTGTATGCTGGTTCGCCAGCTCCTCTGCGTGGCTTGCATAGAACTATCAACGCAAACCGCCAGCCATTGAACAAGATTGAGATCGGCAGTGTTGCACTGGCAGCAGCTGACGAGCAACATTTGAGCTTGCAACGGCGACAGCGGCGGTGGCGGCATCTGGTGGATGCTGGTCTAACTCCGGGAACGCACGGGACAGCTCCTCTTGAAATTCTGTAAGGACCTTCCTGAGTTCTGTTCAAGCAGGTCCGGAGCTTGGAGGCGAGAGGCGCTCTCGTTATTGTCATGCTGCGTCTGCTGCGTCTGTTCAGCGGCTTCCGGTTGAAAATTTGGGCTTGGCAGGGCAGATCTTCGGACTCGAGCTGCATTAGATTTCGTTTTCAAGCCGAATTGTGACCGCCGTGCACAATGGGGCGGTCCGTCCTCGGGGTGTGGCTGCTCCTAGTCGCCTCTGGCACAATTCTGCGCCCAGCGCGCTCGGCCTTCAATAGGGCCGATTGGACGCTTCCACAGGGCTTTGATATCGAGCTCTACGCACCCGGTCGCGTGGAGAACGCCCGTTCCCTCGCGCTTTCTGGCAACTCGAAGCCCAACGGACCCTGGATTACATACATTTCCGCTATGAGCTTCGCGGGCAAGCCGCAAAGCGTGAGCGCAGGGCGTCACTTGCCAGCCGTCTGGTGTCCCCCTGGCGGAAGCTGCCCGCAGAAGCTGCCCGCGCCAGCGCAGCTCCCTGCATGTTTCTGTGAGCTCAAGGCATCTCCCAGCCCGTCACTTCCTGCAGATCAAGGCTGCGGTGGATCTGACAGGCCGTGGCGAGGCTGACTATGTGGTGGTGAGGAGGGCGGTGGGGCCTGCACCGCCCCCGAGCCGCCGCCATGCCATCCGGCTGGATCTGGGCAACGAATTCAGCTCTGGGGACTCGCCCACTGGCCCTGCCGTGCACGACGTGCATGTCTCCACCTGCTTGACAAACAGCGCCAGAACCCCTGCCACTGGCCTGGCCGCCGCGCCCGAGTGGCGCTTGTCTGTGGACCGGCCCGCCGCTCCGGTACCGTCTGCGCACTCACTGGCAGCTCCCCACCCCTGGCCGCTGCCCTGTGCAGACCCTGGTCGAGAACCTGTCTTCCCTGCCCAATGGCATTGCCTGGAACGGCGGCAGCCTCTTCATCGCCTCCCTGAACCCCTACAAGTCGTGCACGGTGTGCCTTGCTGCAATGCTGCCGGGGATGAGTCAGCCTGGTGCAGGCGTGCACGGCCGGTCGTGCAGCGGTCTGAGGGCGCTGACTGCACGACCTCTGGGGCGCTCTGGCCGACAGATTCGCATTCCTCACATGTGCACATGTGTGTGTAGCCCTGGCGTTAGGCTTCCCACACGAGCCCAGTATCCCCCCCCCTGCCCGCAGCTGTACCGCCTCGACAACGTCGACTCCTTTGCCCTGGGCAAGAAGACCGCCACCCTGGCCGACCTGGCTGTGGTGCGCGACGACCTGCCCATCGACTTCTGGCATGGCTGGAAGTTCATCCGCTTTGGGCCCGACGGCAACCTGTACGTGCCCATCGGCGCCAACTGGTGAGCAAGGATGCGCTGTGCTAGCACAGCACAGCGCTGTGCGGCAGGCGTGCGCAGCGCGGCGCAGCACAGCAGGGAGGAGGGAGGCAACGGGGCCGCCATTGGGCCCCTCCACGAGCATCCGTGCCTGGGCTTGCATGGACTGATTGGACTGCAGAGGAACTAGCTTGCTGTGTTGCTACGCGGCCTTCAAACATGCAGAGCACGCCCCTTGGGCCCTCCACGCCCTCCCTGCAGCAACGCATGCCGCCTGGATGGCTCCCCGCCCAACAACGGCACCGTGGATGGCGAGTTCATTTTCAGCGTGGCCAACTCTGGCAACACCTCCCACGTCACGGCGCCCTACACGTGCGTGCCCCAGCAGCAACATGCTGTGCCCTGCCATGCGCTGTCTGCGGGCGCGAGCCATCCTCCAGCGGGCAGCAGCAGAGGTGGTGTTGGTATCTGCCACGCCTCCTGCGGACGAGTCAAGCCGTGCTGCCTGGCACCCGTTTTGCACAGTGCACCATCACGCCCTCTGCCCGGTCTCGTGTGCGCAGCAAGGGCCCCGGCTCCCCGGTGTGGGAGTTTGGCTCCATCTACCGCATGGCTCGTGATGGCGGCAGCATCGCGCTGGTGGCCCGCGGCGTGCGCAACACCGTGGGCTTTGACTGGCACCCAGACACCGGGAGGCTGTACTTCACAGACAACGGGCGCGACAGTGAGTGGGGGTTCCAGCTGCAAAGCAAGCTCAGCCAGCTCGGATGCAGCCGGCAGCCAGCAGCTGGCTGCATTGCCCAACGCATGTGCCAGGCCGCGCAGCCATTTGACAGAACTCCAATTCTTCTGCTCCCGTCCTGGCCCCCTGTCAGACTGGGACCTGACCGACCCTAACATCACAGACAACCGGCCCGACTGCGAGCTGAACGTCGCAACTGAGGAGGGTAAGGCAGCCTCCCAAGGGAGTGCTGGGCGCTGCCGACACATCCCAAGAAGAGCAGGCACGGTGCCGGCCATGCCCAGAGGGCCATGTCCTCACACCTTGTGCGCCCTTCCCTCCCCTCCCCCATCTGGTAGCAGGCTCCCACTTCGGCTTCCCCTTCTGCCACACCGGTCCCACGGGCGGTGACATCAATGCGCGCCCCTACCTGCGCCTGCCGGGCGTTGGGCCCCAGCTCGTAGACCCCGACCTCAATGCCAACGAGACCGCCATGACCTGCAATGGTGGGCGCCTGGGCAGGCCCTGCAGGGCGGGCCCGCAGGCGGGCAGGAAGGCGGGCGGGCATTGTGTACTTGGACATCGGCAGGCAGAACAGCAGACAGCATGAGATTTGCAACCTTGACCGTTTATCCTCGGCCCCGCCCTCCCTGCATCTTCCCTTGCAGGCCCCGGCCTGTCCTTCCGGCCCGCCATCCAGGCCATGGGCCCGCACACCGCCCCCCTGGGCATGCGCTTCTATAAGTGGGCCCCCGGCGCCAACTTCCCCCAGTCCTACGACCGCTCCATCCTGCTGGCGCAGCACGGCTCCTGGAACAGGCAGCGCCCCATCGGCGCGCGGTGAGCGCCCCGCCTGCCCGGCCGCTCTTGATGCTGGCTGGCGGCAAGCCGGCAGCGATGCAAGTAATGTCCTCCTCATGCTGACCTGGCTGCCCACCTCCTCCCTCTTGCAGGGTCATGCGGGTGACTCTGGACCCAGCCAACCCCACTCAGGTCGCAACCTTCACGCCCTTCCTGTCTGGTGGCGTGCCCGGCGACTCGGGCGACGTCGCCGGCCCCAACCCTCCCATCCAGCCCAACACGGCCTACAACGGTGGGCCCGCCATGCAGGCTGCCTGCGGGACTGCTGCCCCGTTTGGCAGGGCGGCTCCCCGGCAAGGCCGGAAATTTGGGCTGGCCCTGACAGGGTGCCTGCACTTCGGAGCTGCCTACATCCTGCTGTCTCCCAACCTCCCCTCACCCCGATCCCACCCACCACCACCTCAATTCCTGCACTCTCGCAGGCCGCCCTGTGGACGTGGAGCAGCTCCCCGACGGCTCCCTGCTGGTGTCTGACGACGCACCCTCCACCGGCGCCGTGTACCGCGTGTCGTACCGCGAGCCCGTGGCCTGCCGTGGTACCACCACCGCCGGCAGGAAGCTGCAGGAGGACGAGGGCGAGGACGGCATCAACCTCACGCTGTACCCCAGCAGTGAGTGGCCGCCGGGGGACAGCCTGGCACCTTGCCCGAGAGCAGCCCGAAAGGTTCGCATTGCACGTCTGGCAACAGGGCTGCTGGGGTACGGGCGTGGGTCAAGCACATGCACCGATGCGCGGCTGGCTGCTGGCCGCTCCACCCCCCCTGCAGCCATCCCCGGCGCTGCCAACGGCTGCGCAGTGAACCTGGGCAGCTACGGCGTGCAGCGCTACAGGCAAGGCCCAGCCGCCCCAGTGCCTCCCAGTGCTGGCCACGCGCCACCGCCTGCAAATCATGCCAGCGCCTGCATGCTGCTGGGCGTGCCTTGGACAGGGATGCCCATGCTGGCCCTGCCTGCCCCTGCACCCCTGGCCTTTCACTACCCTGCACCCTCTCACTAATCCCTGCCGATCGTTCCCTCCCTGCCCTGCAGGCGCTGCACGCGCTCCGAGGTGCCCGCCGGCAGCGGCCGCTTCATGCAGCTGGCGGCATCGTTTGTGACTGTCGGCGGCCAGCGCATCCTCCGCGGCGCCCTCATCCTCCCCGACTTTGCCTGCCTCAACTCTGCGAACGGCTGGGTGGGCTTCGGCCTGCCGCTGGAGCAGGGCGGCGGCGACATGATCGGCGCAAGGGTGTTCATCACGCGCCCCGCCCCCGGCACCCCCACCGGTGCGTGAGCAGGGCCGGCACCAGCACGCAGCCGCTGG
The DNA here is from genome assembly GCA_001430745.1 of Auxenochlorella pyrenoidosa. Classification (NCBI taxonomy): domain Eukaryota; kingdom Viridiplantae; phylum Chlorophyta; class Trebouxiophyceae; order Chlorellales; family Chlorellaceae; genus Auxenochlorella; species Auxenochlorella pyrenoidosa. The sequence goes on along the minus strand of KQ482063.1, from coordinate 676,471 downwards.
CTGCGCACACCGCCCCTTTCTGCTGTGGACTCTTGCGCCGTGTTCGGCCGGGCTGCCACTGCTCTTAGGAGACTTGCCTTGGCTCTGGCCCTTGGCCAGCCTATCCAGCAACATTGACTGACTGTCCCTGGTGGCTGCCCCTGTCCCGCCCGACAGGCGCGTCTTCAACTGATTACAAGCTGGCTGGCACCTCTGTGGCCTACTTCCAGCCCACCTCAGGCTTCCTGCTGCCCGGCTCCCTCAAGTGAGCTGCGCCAGGCAGGGCAGAGCCCCTGCTGCCACAGGCCGCCACTGCAGCCGGCTGCATTTTTGCATCGCCCACTGTGTTTAACCCAGCACCGCACCACCCTCCACCACACCCCTTGCCTCCAAACTGGCTGCCCCGCCTGTCCCTTCCCCCCCTCCCCGAAACTTTGCAGGGCCTACCAGAGCGGCCATGCGCTGGTGACGACCTTTGACATAATCCTGCCTGCCGCCTTCCAGCCCCGCTCGCCGTCCCCGCCCCGGCCCCCGCCCCGCCCTCGGCCCCCCTCGCCCTCGCCCAGCCCCGCGCCAGCTGCTTTCGTGAACACTGCGCCGCCCACACAGCCCCGATCCCCGCCGCCGGTCCGCCGGTCCCGCCCGCCGCCAAAGGCACAGCAAGCGCGCCCGCCTCCGCGCAAGACCCCGCCGCCAAAGGCGCTGGCGACCAAGCCGCGCCCGCCCCCTAGGCGCGACACCCGCAAGCTCCTGCAGACCGCACCCTCCACCCTGTCTTTCCTGTTTGCCATGGGCGACGTTGACTCTGTCGGCGCAATGAAGGTGAGAGGGGAGGCGTGGGGGTCATTCGCCAGGCCTTGCTGCTTTGTGCAGAGGGCTCCTACTGATTGTGCATTCTTGGAGCAGGGCTCCAGAGCCCCTCGTCTATCACCCCCTCACCTTGCCAAGCCCGGCCTGTCGCCCCACCACGTTGCCTCGCAAACCCAACACCTGCAGCGCCATTGGATGACCGCCAAGGTGTTCATCCCCTACAGCTCGGCCGACCTGGATGCCACCGTCGACACCAACGCTCCCATCCTCAACAGAGGTGCCGGCCCCAAGGGCCTCCCGCCCGCGTCGCCGCCGCCGGCTGGTGCCGCCTCGCCGCCCCCGCCGCCAGCGCCCCCGCTGCCCACCTGCCAGCCGTCGGATCCGTGCTGCCTGAACGGCATCAAGTATGACGCCTGCCAGACCACCACCAGCGCGGGCTTCTCCTACACCCAGTTCTATGCCGTCTCGGGCGGCACCCTGCGCGTGGGCATCAAGTGAGTTGCTGTGCCGTGCTCTGCTGTGCCATGTGGTGCTGTGCTGTGCTGTGCTGTGCTGTGCAGTGCGGTGTGGTGCAGTGCGTAGTGCAGGAGAGCTTGCAGAGTAGGGCACCTGCATGAGGCTGCTCACAGTTGTGAAATGTGAGCAGCCACCACACATGTACACATGCGTTCGGTCCCAGCACGCTAAAGCCTGTTTCACATGTGCTGTGCTTTCTGCAGGGCCACTACCACCGGCTGGATTGCCTGGGCCTTCAACAGCGGCAACCAGGGGCACATGCTCGGCGCGGACGCCTTCTTCGCCCGGCCCTGCACCTCTGGCTGCCCCACCGGCGCCAGCACTGTGGCCTTCAACCTCGCGAGTGAGCTCCCACACCTCATGCACTCTTGCCTGCACCTGCGTGGGGGATCGCGGTCTATTCTAAGCAGTGATGAAAGCTGAAAGGCCCTAAGTCCCTTCCCATGTTCAACCCTCCCTCACCGCT
>KQ482063.1:657680-668888 GCA_001430745.1 Auxenochlorella pyrenoidosa | reverse complement strand
ACGGCAGCGGCAGCGCCGGCTCCGAGGTGGAGCTGGGCGGCGGCTTTGGCGCGCGCGGCAGCGGCAGCCTGAGCCCCAGCCCGCGGCGCAGCGGCGGCGTGCTCATGCTCGGGGTGCGGGACGGGTTCCTGCTGGAGGATGAGCAGCTGCTGCGGGAGGGCTCGCCGCGCTCGCCGTCGGGTAGCGGCAGCTGGCGGGGCAGCAGCGCGGGCAGCGGGCGGCAGCGCGGGCGGCAGGCGGGCAGCTCGGCAGATGGTCACGGCGCATGACGCGCCGCCAGCTGCACCCACCTGCGCCCTGGTGCGCTGCCCCTGCGTCCTGGTATTCTGTACTGTTGAGAGTGTTCCCAGTGCTCTGTATATGTCTTTTGAGAGACCCCACGATTGTGAACTGCAGCGCTTTGGGTATTGCCAAGGCAAGGGCGGGCGCAGGGAGGAGAGCAGGCATCGTTGTGCCTCTTGAGACTGTCTGATATATTACGCTGTTTTGCAACCGTTTTTTCTCTGTGTCACGGGGAACGCAAGTACTCAGAAGTATACCGTGGGCAGAGATGAGATAGTGGCAAGAACAGTGTGTCACAACATGCGTGGGTGCGCGATGCACGCTGCGCCTGCTGGACAGCTGCACTCGATGCGGCCCTCATAATTGGGCAGCGGCGCCGACTTTGGCATTCTTCTCGCTGCATCAGCCGGGACTTGAGGCCCAGTTTACGCCTCAGCAGAGCCGACAACCAGCTAGCTGCGCACTTCGGCAACCGCCCGAGACCGTCGAGCCCGTTTCGTCCCTCTGCGGACTCTTCAGCCGCAACAATGCGCCCCGCAAGGTGGGAGCCGGCGCGTGTGATGCGGAGGAGGGCTGCCGCTACCTGTTCAATCAGTTCGGTTTGCAGCCCCGCTGCGCGCCCCTCACCTGCCCCTACCCCTCGTCCACCTTCCACCCTCTCCCCTCGCATTCGCCTCCTGCAGCGTACTGGCTGCGCTCCTGGGAGCAGCGGTGCTGCTCTCAACTGCCGCCGCCGACCGAACCGCCGATGCCGCCACCGTTGACCAGCTGGCCATGGCCCTGCTGCCAACCTTCGCTGTCGAGTCCATCTCTGACGGGCCGCCACCGCCACCAGAGACCAAGCTGCCGGCGTACTGCTCCCTGCTGCTGACAGAGACGCCCGACGCCTGTGTCCTGGCTGGACCCACCGGCAACTTTGCCAGGTGCGCGCAGAGCGGGCGGGTGTAGGCGGGTCGTTGACAGCAAGCGGGTGGAAGGGCCCAGGGAGGAAGGCAGGCACCATCCGGTCAGCACCCAACAATCTCAACCCCTCCAACTACTTCCTCGACGTTCTCATGCTACCTGCAGGTCCCTGTGCACTGCCTGTGGTGCCGCCGACCCCACCGCCGCCCACCGCACCCTGCTCCAGGCCTCCCCAGCCCCGCTGCCGCCATGCAGCCAGGCAAGCGTCAGGCTCACCGCAGAGCGATCAAAGGGCTAATGGTATGAGGGCCAGGCTGCATGCTGACGGCAGGGGTTACAGCAGAGCATGCTCCCTAGCACCTCACCACCCTGCCCGCTGGACTTCTCCTGCAGGTCAAGGACACCAGCGACATGTGCAGCTTCTTCCAAGAGCAAGCTGGCGGCGACGCCTGCACCGCCATGGGGTGAGCAGCGCTTTGTGCTTTCGTTTTGTTGGAAAGCTACTATTGGTGCTAGAGGACAGGGTAGTTGCAGGGTGCTGCCTGCCCAGCAGCGCACGCCCACACACAAAACCCTCCCCTGCACCCTCTCCCCCGCAGCTTCCTCACCATCTTCATGACCTCCAACTGCGCCGCCACCTGCAAGCGCTGCACGCCCGATGGCCCTGATGCCGCCGCCGCGCCCAGCGCTGCTGGCCCGCAGCACCCTGCCTGCGCCACCGCTCCGGACGCCTCGGCCTGCGCCTTCTTCTTTGCTTCCCTGGCCAACCCTTGCTCCCTGGAGAGCGCTGGCGACCCCTTCATCGCCAACTTCACCAGGACGTCATGCCAGACCAGGTGAGGGAGGAGAAGTGGATGGGGCTTTGGAAGTAGGAGCATGCTCTTGGCCCAAACTGTTGCCGCCTGCAACACCAACGCCAACGCTGTCTGTCCACTTGCAGCTGCGGCATCTGCCTGGAGACTGCAAGCCCGGCGCCTGCTGAGGAGCCGGCCTCCCCGCCTGCCGAGTCGCAGCCTGCCCAGCCCTCGCCAGGCACTTCCGAAGAGACCTCCTCTCCCACACCAGCTGAGCCCTCTCCGATCGAGGCCTCCCCCACTGAGCCTCAACTGTCACCTGCGGAGCCTGTGTCGCCATCCACTCCCGCCGGCGAGCCAGCTCCCGAGCCCCAGCCCGCCCAGCCGTCTCCCACCGAGCCGCAGCCCTCTCCGCCCACTCCCGCTGAGCCCCAGCAGTCACCTGCCACCCCGACTGAGCCTGCGCCCTCCCCCTCAGCCGAGCCTGAGCCCCAGCAGTCTCCTGCCACCCCGGCTGAGCCTGCGCCCTCTCCCGCAGCCGAGCCTGAGCCCCAGCAGTCTCCCGCCACCCCGGCTGAGCCTGCGCCCTCTCCAGCAGCCGAGCCCTCTCCCTCTGCTGATCCTACACCCTCTCCCTCGGCCGAGCCTGAGCCTCAGCCATCCACGGCCACCTCGCCAGAGCCCTCGCCAGCCCAGCCCGCCCCTGCCCAGGGCAGCAGTGCGGACTGCGTAGATCTGTCCACTCCCAGCTTCTCCTGCTCCGACGTGCTGGTGAGGGGAGGGTTTCCTTGCCTCGGATAGTAGCAGGCCTTGCCTGCAGGCACCTGTCGGCACCTGACACCCCTGCCTTCCTCTGCTCGCGCCCCTTCCTCTGACACTGCAGAAGCAGGACCTGTGCGACTCTGCCTGGGCTACCGCCTGGTGCCCCGCCTCGTGCGGCTACTGCGACCCTGGGGCTGCCTCACCCCCGGCTGAGCAGCCTGCTGAGCCCTCACCTGTCCAGGAGGCATCCCGAGCTCCACCCAGCGGCGAACAGGTAAGCGCATGCCTGTGCTGGCGCAAAAAAAGCAGCGAAGCGTACGACTACCATATATGCTCTGCCCCTTGCTTACCCAGGCCTCCCCTCCCTGCACTACCGCCACTAGCAGGTGGAGCCCTCACCAGCCGCCTCCCCTGCTGATGAGCCCCAGCCTTCTCCCCCAACGACCGCGGCACCCTCGCCTTCTGAGCCTACAAGCGCCTCACCCGCCGACGGCGTCGATGTGCCTGCACAGCCATCGCCTCCCTCTGACGTGACCATGCCCAGCGCAGAGGCCTCTCCCTCCCCTGAAACCCCCGGAGAGCCTCAGCCCTCACTAATCGAGGAGCCGTCACCCTCTGCCCCCACCGGCCAGCCTGCTCCCGAGCCCGAGCCCGCCGAGGCGTCGCCCGCCACTCCTGCAGAGCCGACACCCTCGCAGGCAAGGGCAGGCCCATCTCCAGCCGCTGTGGGTGTGGGGGTGGGGTAGGGTGGTGGCAGGTGCAAGAGTGGGCCTACTTAACTTTCCTTTGTCCTGTCGCCTACCCTCTTCCTGCAGCCTGAGACCCAGCCAGCCGAGCCGTCGCCAGCCGAGCCGCCCGCTGAGCCCACACCCTCGCCAGTGGAGGCTCTTTCACCGTCTGCCCAGCCCTCCCCGGCCGAGCCACAGCCTTCGCCCCTCACCCCCACCGAGCCGCAGCCCTCCCCCCTCCCCCCTGCCTGCCCCACCACTCTGTCGTACGAAAGCGGCTTTGCTGCAGGCTATTCCGCTGGCCTGGCCGCAGGGCGTGCCGAGGCTGCCTCTGCTGCAGCTGCCCAGGACTCCAGTCCCGGCCGCCGCCTGCTGGCCGCCGACGCCACCGGTGCTGCCGACCTGAGCGCCGCTGCCGGCCAGCTGCTGGCTGCGCAGGGCACAGAGAAGGCCATGCTGGCCCTGCCCTCGGGGTTCTTCGCGGGCCTGATCGTGGCTGGCGCCGTTTGCGCACTCCTGGCGGGTGCAGCACTGTTGGCCTCTGCCCGCCGCCAGGCTGAGGCCCTGCCCCTCTGATCCCACAACCCTGCTTATGTTTCATTCCTCCAAACTGCCATATCGAAGCCTTGTGAACTAGCACTGGTCTGTGGTCAGAGACTGAAGAGACTCTGGGACGGCTGTGCTTCACCTGCTGTCGGCAGCTGTAGTGGTTGCCAACGTGACAAGCAGGCAGGTGGTGTCGGTGCCAGGCGCACTGCCCCTTCTCAAGTTGAAAGGCATATAGTGGTTACAGTCATAAAGGTCACCTAATTAGCTGACTTAATAAAAGGCCTGCAGGCATCTTTCAGTGTTTGGTCAAGTTCCTGTGCGGTACAAACGCTGGCCGCCAGGACAGGCAGGCAGCATGGATGGCAGGCAGAATGAGCTGCACATCAACTGCGACGGGGCTGCAGAACCTGGTCTGGCTTAGCCTAATTTTTTGCAATATCAGTTCTATTAAAAAAAGTCCTTTCACCTTCATCGCAAGGCTGCCTGGAGTGCGAGCGGTGCTGACAGGGCAACACGCCACGTGGCGCCATGTCTCCAGCTGCAGCAGCGGCACATCGCCCGTCACCAGCAGCTGCCAGGCGTGCTGCTGCAGCCCGACGGCAATGCCCACAGGGTCGAGTCGCGTGTTGACGTTCACCTCCTTCGTGGCACGCCTCCAGGGCCCGCTCAACGACAGGTCCAGCAGCCGCTGGTCACTGCAGCTCGGCAGGGGCGGCAGCAGGTGGCAGAGCAGCGCTGCTGGGTCGCTCAGCAGGGGGGTGACGCGGCAGGCCGCCAGGCTGTCCTCCGACGCGATGTGCATGCCCTGCGCCGCGATGCTGCTGCTTGCGCGGCCCAGCAGGCCACGGTAAAACGATTCCAGAGGGGTGGCACACCAGAATTGCCCGGCAGAAGGGAGAATGCGCCAGAGCGAGCTGGTGGCAGGTGGTGCATGCAGCAAGAACCTTGAGCAGGCGCTGAGCCTGCCACCAGCTCGCCCTGGCGCATTCTCCCTTCTGCCAAGCGATTGTGGTGTGCCACCCCTATGGCATCGTTTCACCAGGCCAAACAGCTTATTGTGCCGTCTCACACACTTTCCTCTGGTAGCTACCATAGTTGAACCAACTCAGTGAGGGGCTAGTCTGCAGGGTCGTGGGAGGGACAAGGCAGCGGCGGGTGATGCGGACCATGCCCCCTAGGGACTCGATGCAGGAGGCTGCGGCAGGCAGCTGTGCCGGCCTGCTGCCAGCGCAGGAGCTCAAGGACAGCACGACGATGGCAGCCAGACTCATGCCCTAGCAGCTGGCCTTAGGCTGGCCTGTCCAAAGTGGCAGGCTCACTTGCTAATGAAGGCGGCGCGGTGCGCCAGCCACGCAAGGCCGGATGCAGAGCCCGGCCAGAGTGGCCGAATGGACGGCGGGGCTATGCACCTTGCCGTCTGGCTGGTGCTTACCTGCAGAGTATCGTAGGGAGGCATGCTGTCAAGGGGTGTAGGCATTGGAAACGCTCTCAGCTTGCCAACTCTGGCAGCTGACCGCAGCTTGCCTGCAGCGCCGCTGGCCCGCTGCTGGAGCGCCGCCCTGATCTTGCCGGCGCTGCCGACGGCGATGCTGCGGCTGACCAGCACCACTGGCTGGTTGAGCTGGCTGGCCATGGCCTGCAGGCTGAAAAAAGAAGTTCGCGGGGCCAGCATGCGCTGCCGGCAGCAGAGTGCGGGTGGCTGGCCGCATGCTGGCCCCGCGCACTTCGTTGAGCAGCTCCACGGTGGCGACGTCCATGTTGGGGCAGCGGGTCAAGACAGACTCCATCGCCGCCTCGCTAAAGTACACGGCGCCTGCCTCCTCTGCCGCGCCTTCATCCTCTGCAGGAAGGGGACGCAGGAAGGGGCAGCAGTGCTGCTGTTGCATGCCAGCAAGGCAGTGGGAAGTGCTTGAAGTGTGGCATGGCGCAGGTCGGCTGCGGGTTTTTATGCAGACCTTGCACAGCACGGCAAAGCGCGGCGCAGCATGTCAGCGCCGTAGCAAACTTTCTCAGGCCCCCCTGCAATCAACCCGGCATCACGCACCTGCAGCACCGCCAGTGGCCTGGCCCTCTGGCTCAGCAAGGCCCAGGCCCGGCTGCTCCGGGGCGGCTGGCTCCTGCTGCTGCTCCTGCTGCTGCTCCTGCTGCAGGGGCGGGCCCTCCTCGCTGCTTCCCTCCTCGCCGGCCCCGCTGACATCCTCTGCCGCCGCCCCCGCGGCCTCTGCCTCCTCACACACGTGCAGCAGCTCCTGCAGCTCGCTGTCGTCCACCTCCAGCTCAGCCAGGTCCTCCTCTGCCGCCTGCATGTCGGGCTCTGCGGCAGCGCTGCCGGCAGCACGGCAGGGGAGGGCAGGGCGGGGCAGGGTTGGGGCGCGGGGGTTGGGGGGAGCAGGGGGGGGGTCACCAGAAGGCGTGGTGGCATAGAGATCGCGTGCAGGCTGCCAGCCCTGCTAAATCGGTGGCTGGCAAGCTTGCACTTTGTTTGCTGTGGCCAGGGGGTGGCAGCCCTCAGCCAGCTGACTTGCCTGCAGCGCCGCTGGCCCGCTGCTGCAGCGCCGCCCTGATCTTGCCGGCGCTGCCGATGGCGATGCTGCGGCTGACCAGCACCACCGGCTGGTTGAGCTGGCTGGCCATGGCCTGCAGGCTGAAAAAAGAAGTTTGCGGGGCCAGCATGCGCTGCCGCGCCGCGGAGTGGGGGTGGCTGCCCGGCTTGTCGGCCAGGTAGCGCTGCTTGGACTGCATAGCCAGCCCAAACCAGCAGATGGTGCCGTCCTCCACCTCCACCCTAAGGTACCCATCAAACCACTCGTGGGGTACCAGCCTGCATGTGGATGGGAGTTGGTGGGAAGTGACAGCAGAGGAGGTGATTTGTCGGCCATGCACGAGTCGGTGGCAGGCAGCTGGCAAGCCAGCTGCGCAGCAGCTGCACACGCGCGGGTCTGCTGCACAACAGGGCACTGCAAGGCTGAAGGCAGCATGCCTTCTTCTGGACATCCATACAGTACGCCACCCCGCTGGGAACCCAAGGGCAGGCTCACTTGGTGATGAAGCTGGCGCGGCGTGCCAGCTGTGCCAGGCGGGGGTCATCGGCGCCCAGCTCGCCGCTGCGCAGCTTGGCGAGCGAGGCGTTGCCCGCCTTGAGGAGGTGCCGCTCCAGAATATTCTGCAGGAAGGCGCTTGCCGAGTAGCAGGCCGGGCCCTGCACCTTGGGGCCCGAGCGCTGCAGGGTCTGTCGGCCGAGCACTGTGGCGTCAGTGACCGCCAGGTTGAGGTCGGGCTGCTCAAGCGGGAACCCCTCTCTGCAATGTGGCGGGGCCCAGATACGGCCCGGTCGATCAGAATAAGTCGCAGCCAGGCCCCCCAGCCAAGCGATGGCCAGTGATGGTGCCCGGCTGCCTTCTCCTGCTCGCCCTCTGCCGAGCCTGGGCCCCCCGTGCTCACCCAAACTGGTTGCGGAATTCTTGCTTCGCCTTGGTGGCGGAGCTGGCCCGGCCTCGGATTTGCCCGAGGGAAAGCCGCGTGGCCACCGGCCCGACATGGCTGCCTGTGCTGAGGATGATTACACCGTGAAGGATCGAAAAAGGTGCCCGAGGGAGCTGCTTCACCGCCCCTCCACATGACGCTGCTTCGTGCGTACGCCGTGCCCGCTGAGAAGCCCTGCCGCACGGCTCCTCTCTTCTGAACACCTGATATAGGACGTGCCCCAAAGAGTGTTACACACTGGAATGGGGAAACACAGACGGAGGTGCAAGCGGGCGGGCGGCTGGCAGCTGGGCGCAGCGCGACCCTGCCCTGCCGGGCCTCGAGGCGGCGGCGGGCGCTCAGGCCTTGAGGCGGCCCAGGGTCTTGGCCTTCTCCTCCGCGGTCTGGAAGCGGCCGTTGCCGAACTTGCTGCAAGGGGAAGGGTGGAAATGAATGGAAATTGTGAGAAAGAAGGTCGAAAGGGCACGCAGAGGGCCACAGAGCGCTCGGAATCGCGCTGGCCCTGCAAACGATGGACCCGTTGCACCCGGCACATCCGGGGCGCGTAATCCGCACCTGGATGTATCGATAAACTTGATCTTCACTTCCTCCAGGGCGTTGCGGCTGCATAGGAAGCAAAGAAAATGCCAGGAAAGGCAGGGAGTGAGGGGGCAGGCAAGCAGAGGTGCTGGAGAAGTGGACCAGGCGCCCCCGCCTGCTCATAACGCCGCACCCCTTCCCCCCAGCCTCATTCTTCCTGGCTCATGCAGCCCCTGCACTCCAGAACGCCTCGCATGCAGCGTACCTGGTCTGGGGGAACAGCGACTTGCGCAGGGTGATGACGCGGCGCTTGACGCCGGGGCAGGCGCCCTGCAGACGGGGCAGGGGCAACGGAACGGTCAGTCAGTCTCCAGGGGCCCAAGGCCAGCAAGCACCACAAAGACCCCCCGCGCAGCAGGAGATGGGCTGAACACCACGCCCCAGGCACAGGCGCAAGCGGCCAGGTGAGGCCGCCGCAGCGGAAATCACACACACATCCCCCCTCTCCCCTCCCCACCCCCACCTTAATCATCACAAAGTCCTCCTTCACCACACCGTAGTGGGGGAAGCCGCCCATGGGGGTGATGTCCTTGACCGTCACGTCGTGCTCTGTACGGGGGAAGGGGTGGGGTGGGGGAAGGGCCTTGGGGTTGAGGACGCGCAACGACATCGCAGGTCACAGCAGCATCGTGGCTCAAACGACGGCGCGAGCGGGCAGGCGGGGCGTGCAGCCGGGCGGTGTTAACGAGGTGCAGGCGCGGGCGGGTGCTGTCAGTGTACGAATACTGAGGTCGATCACGTGGATCAGCAGGGGAATCAAACGTGTCATCATCCAGCAGGGCCGGGGCCGGGGGCCCGGGCATGCACGGCGGGGGGCGCAGGCGAGGCATGCATGCGTGGCACACGGGCAGAGGCATGCACGCGCGCGACGCAGGGCAGGGGCAGGGGCAGCGCAGGCGCTGAAAAGCCGAGCCAGGAGCGCAACAGCTGGCTGGCAAGGGGCAATCAAAAAGGGGGCGAGAAGAAGAAGGTCGAGAAGAAGCAGCCGGAGAAGAAGCATTCGGCGTCTGCGGCGGGCGGCGCACCGGTGGTGGCGGAGTGGGAGGCCTCGCCCTTGACGCCGATGCGGTACACCTTCTTGTTCATCTCGGTGCGGTGGTTGAAGCCCATGGCACCGGAGCGGGCCACGGTCCAGCCCACGCGCGCCGGGTGCCAGGCGCCGATGCAGGCCACCTGGGGGGGCGGGGAGGCAGGGGGGCGAGGGGGAGGGGATGAGCTTCTGGGGCGTTCCTGGGGCTGGCTGCAAAGCCGCCCAGCCGAAGGCCAGGTGCCCCGCCGTCGCCCGCCCGCGCCCTGTGTGGCGGTCCACCCCGGCGCAGTGCTGGCATCCCAGAGCAGGCTGCGGGGCTGCCCGGCTGCGCCCACCTTGCGCAGGCCGCGGTGGGTCTTGCGCGGCAGGCGGGACACGCCCCAGCGGGTCACCACGCCCTCCGTGCCCTTGCCCTTGGTGATGGCGATGGTGTCAATCATCTGCAGTGGAGGGAGGGGTGGATGAAGCAGGCTTGGGTGGAGCAGGGGTGGGAAGCCAGGCGGAACAGGGAGGGGGGGCGAGGTTCACGAGAAGGGAGGGAGAGCAGGGGGTTGGCCTGCAGGCCAGGCGCCTGCAACGGGCCCAGCCCGCGCAGGCGGCCCACCAGCCGGCGGCGCAGCAGGCATGGGAGCGCCCGCCCCGACGCGCCAACCAGCCCGCAAGCCAAGGGCAGCAGGCAGGTGGCGGCGCCTGCCGCGCTGAATTTGCTCCCCAAAGTTTGTTCAGAACTTTCCCTGCTTTTGCCCACTCGCCTCGTTCTGGCTAAACACGGTGTTGACCGACACGGCCTTCTCCAGCAGGTTGTAGGCAAAGTCCACCTTCTGGGCCACGCTGCCGCCGTTGACCTGCACGGGAGGCGCATGTGTGTGTCTGGTTGTCTGTGTGTGTGTGATCCCGGGCGCCGAGGCGCCATGGCTGGGCATCCCTTGGCTGGCAGCGTGGGCGCAGCGCGCACCGGCTGCCACACTGTGCGGCTCCCAGGGCAGCTCCCAGGGGGGCTGCCGCAGGGCCAACAAGCAAGGCAAGCAAGCACCCAGCGCCCGGGGCGGGCCCCCACCTGGATCTCCATCAGGTGGGCCTTCTTCTGCGCGATGGGCACCTTGCGCACCTGCAGGCGGGACAAGAGGGGGTGGGGTAGGGTGGGGGTGGGGGGTTAAGGGGTGGCAGAGGGGGTGGCGGGGGGGTGGGGTGGAGTGGGGTGGGGGGGTCTTCCAGCGGGGCGAGGTGGGGCGGCGCGCATGGAGACGAGAGGCCCGTAGCGCAGCTTCTGTTAGGCAGATGCCGGTGCCCGGCGCCGGCGGCGCGCGCGGCGCGCCCACCTGGGTGTGCGCCAGCACGCGGATCACGCAGCAGTGCTTCTTCAGCTCCGCCACCTCGGCCTCAATCTCCTTCTTGCCGTCGGCGTACTTCTTGGCGTACCTGCAGGCGTGTGTGTGTGTGTGTGTGTGTGTGTGTGTGTGCGTGTGTGTGTGTGTGTGTGGAGGTTTGAGGGGGTTGAGGTGGGAGCAGGTAGTTGTGCGGATGGGGGAGGGCGGGCACGAGGCTGGAGCGCGCGCTGCTGCTTACGCAGGCAAGGGCGGTTGGCGCCCATTCAGCCCGGCGTTGCCAGCTCCCCCATTGCCTCGTGGCGCCGCCCCACCCAGGCCCGCGCGCCCTGGCGGCTCACTTGGTGAAGGCCTTCTTCTTGGCCTTGTACCAGTTCTTGTAGAAGCGGCGCTTGACCTCCTCCGACAGGTGCTCCGCCCACACGGTGTTCAGGGAGCGCAGGCCGCGGGCGGTCTGCAGGGGGGAGGGGGGGCGGGAGGGGTGGTGGTGGATGGGCGGCCAGGGGCGATTGACCGGGCGTCGCGAGCGGGCCGGGGGGCCAAGGCGGGGCGCGCGAGCGGCAAGCGCCCGAGGCATGGGGCCCTGCAGGGCGCCGTGCTTGCTGCTCTGCCCCCGCGGCCGTGCATGCAGTGCACCCAGGGTCGCGCCAGTCGCGAGCAGGCGACCACCAATAATGAGAACCGAGCAGCGGTTGTCGGCCCCGGCCGTATTCACACACCCCTCAAACAGACACACACACACACACACACACACACACACACACACACACCAC
>KQ482063.1:561192-572070 GCA_001430745.1 Auxenochlorella pyrenoidosa | reverse complement strand
CGCTCCCAGCCCAACCCAACCCAGCAGGCCGTTTGCCGGGAGCCGCGCCGTGCTGCTGCCGTGAGGTCTCCCTGCATCCGCCTTGGGAGGCGAGGCTCGACGCTCCACGCGCAGGGCGCACAGGGCGGCCACGAATCGCCTCCTCCCCACCCCACCCCACCCACCCCACCCAACCCCCGCGACGCCTCACCCTCGTCGCGCGCCACCGCCCTGGCCAGCCGTGGGTTGGCGCGCTCGTGCTGCAGCCGCTGCGCTCGCATCGCCGCTTCCGCCTCCTCCAGGCTGGCGAGGGGCAGGGTGCGGTGGGGCAGAAGGCAGAAGAAACGTTCCAGTTGGAGTGCGCATGCCACCATCAGGTGCCCAGGCTGAGCTGGCACGCTCAGAGCAGCAGGGCGGGCAGCAGTGGACGATGCAGGACGAGTCGAGGCTGCGCGTTCAGTGGGGCGCGGCTAGACGCCTGACGACCGGGCCGCTAACGTGGCGAGCAGGCAGCCAACACTGAGCGGCAGCAGGCAGGGCAGCGGGTGCGCAGTGCACAAGCTGCCCTCCCGCGCGGCGGCGCGCTGGCCCCCCGCAGGCGCCCCCACCTCTGGTGCTTCCGCTGCAGCGCCGGCTTGAAGGTGAACACCTCAGACACCGGCACGGCGATGAACTCATTGCCTTTGCCCTGTAAAGGGGGGAGCGCGCGCGAAGTGGCACTCCAGGGAGGCCGTCACACGCTGCCCCTCTTCGCACCCAGCACAGGCAGCGGCATGCCGTCCAGGCAGGGAGGGCGGCAGGGCTTGTGTACGGCCACGACGGGGAGCATGCCCATGTCCAAGCTGGCAGGCAGCCACCAAATCACGGCCATGCGCCCCTGGCGCAGCCAAAACAGCCAGCCCACAGCAGGGAGGGGCACAGGTGGGTGCTGGCACCTTCATGAGCAAGAAGTAGCCGGCTCCAGTGTCGCGCAGGCCGCCCTCGGGCTGGCCCACAAACCGCGGCCGCCCCGACTGCCCCTCCAGCACCCACTGCCCGGGCAGCCTGCTCGGTCAGAGGCATGGGCAGAGGGGGGGCGGGCGCGCTGGCTCGCTCAGAAGGCGACAGTGGCGCAGAAAAATCAAGCAGGCAACCACAAGGGGATGCTGTCAGCGCATGCGGGGGTCTGCCAAGCAGCTTCACGGCTTCGCTGAGCACGCTGCCAACGGGGCTCAAGTGCAAGCAGTGCAGACCGCAGGACGAGCAGGCACTGGTGCCGCCGGCGCCGCCGCTCACCCGCGGGTGCCTGGGCGCGCCTCCGCCTCCTCCATCTGGCCCATCGCCCAGCTCTCCCCGGGTCGCTTGAGGTCGGGAGCATTTGCTGTGGCTTCCGAGGCCGGGTCAGGGCGAAAGGCCAGCGGGAAGCGACAGACAAGGTGCTTCAGGGCGGCCTTGTCGGCGCCGCAGGCGCGGATCGTGAACTCGGTAGTCATGCAGCTGACGTACGAGACGCCGAGAGCTGCACACTTCCGAGAGATAGAAAGTGATCGTGGGGTTTGGCTAAGGTGCAGCGCCTGAGGCGATGGCAGGGTCCCTGAAACTCCCAAAGCCTGTGCAAGATAGGTGCGCTCATGCGCAGCCCGTTCGGCGCACCCATGCCCTGCGCGCTGGGGCGGGCAGTGCTAGAGCGCCAGCAGCTCTGTGACGGTCGAGGGCATCACACAGGTCCCATGTGGTGCGACCCTTCAGAACCCTTCTGCACACTTTTTAGCATCTCGCCTTCCACTTCTTCTCACACAAAGGATCTGGAAAGTAGAGCAGCAGCAAATGTCACAGGCACCATCATGCACAGAAACAAGGCATGCATCGTTGCTGCCAATGGTGCCCTCAGAGATGGCTAGGGCTTGTGCCGCGGGTCATGCATGCGGGGGACGGCCAAAAGCACCGAGGGAGGGAACCTTGTGGGCAGGCGAATACGAGCTGGCGCAGACCAGTGCAACAGCAGCACCTGCCGGCTGACATCACGGCTGTCTGGGCCTGGGCATCCCAGAGCGTTGCCCAGGCAGCCCATAAGGAGCCGCCGGGCGCAAATCGACTTGACGACGCCTCTGCCGCAACCCTGTGTTTGCCACCTGCGGCACGGGCGCCCCATCTCAGAGGCACACGCCATACCCGGTCAGGTAGCGGAAGCAGCGCAGGCGGGGGCAGCAGCGCTTGCCTTTCACGATGCACTGGCCCCCGCGCTTGGAGCAGACCTGCATACGCCGGAGGGTGGGGGGTGGGGGAGGTGGGGGGTGCGGAGGGAGGGTGGGCAGCAGCTGGGCGCTCCAGCTGCGCCGCTCAACCTCCAGCAGCCTCCGGCTGTGTGTGCACCCCCATTGTGAAGGCACGTGCTTGCCCCCCCTCCGCCATGCAGCCTGCCTTTTGCTGCCCTCTTGATGAGCCGCACAGTTACAGCTGGCGACTGAAGCAAGGATGCATTGCAACTTCTGTTACAGCTGAGAGGGATCGTAAACACACGCTCATGCAGCTGCCATCCTCCTCACAGGGGGAGGCGGAGGGCGGCGCTTGAGCGGTGGGGGAGGCTTGTGCTTGGGCGGGGGAGGCTTGCGCTTGGGAGGCGGCGGCGAAAGCTTTTTCTTGGGCGGGGGCGGGCTCCGCGGGGGCGGGCTGCAGGGCCGGGGCAGCATGACGCGGCGTGCTGGTCATGAGGTTAGAGCAGCCAGCTGGCACATTGCCCCAGCGCTGAGGTGGCATCATGCGCAACCCACGGCGAGCCAGTGCAGCGCCGAGGCGTTGAGGTGGGCGAGGCAAGGCAAGCCGAGGGCACCTCGGGCCACACAGCGGTGGCTGTGAGGGGCCGGCATGCTCCAAGGGCGCACCCGGGCGCGGCGCACGACGATGTGGTGCCTTTTTCAGTGTTGGTCCGCCAGCAGCAGATGGTGAAGGGATAGGTGGAGGTGAAGGTGCCGCAATGCCCGTCCTTTGTGTAGCAGTCGATTCTGTTGTTGTTGAAGCCGCAGCCCGGGGTGGCCTGCATGCGCCGCTGCTGGTGCCCGGCCAGCCGCCTGCAATGCAGGCATTCAAAGCGCGGGTTGGCAGGTTGGGTTGGGGCCTGAAACAGCTGTAATCAGGCTGCTGGGTAGCCTGCTGAGGCTGATGATTGAGGGTAAAACCTGCTCTGTTAATCTGTCATAAATGGAAGCGTTGCTCTGCCCGACACGCAGGCTGCTGCCCAGCAGGCAGCAGCTGAGGGCGCCGCCAGGCGGCAGCAGGTTGAGCTCTGAAAGCGCAGGCTGGATAGCACCGTGGGCACCACCACGGACTGCAGCACTCAACAAATAAAGAGCTGGCCTCCTTCCAGCAGGAATGGTCTCGCTGCAAGACAAACCGGCAGTACGGGGTGGCCCGGCTGGCCACACACCTGGCGGCACCTCTGGCAGCGGGCCCAAATTCCACGTCCTGCCGCGCCCCCTCGGCGGCAGCTCCAATCACTGCAGGATGGGACAGCAACGCGGGTCTCAGACGGCCACAAACTGCGACGAGCCCTAGCCTACCCAGCGCGCTTGTTCGCAGCTGTCTGCGGCAGATTTTCTGACCGCTTGCCTGCACTGGAGGCGGCAATAGCGGCGAGGAGCAGCAAGCCCGCTGCAGCTGGGCGGGTAGCCGGGCGGCGGCACCGCTGCCTGCCCGCCATCAGGGGCAGGTCTGCAGGGGGACCTGATGTGGACTGGGGCCCCACAAACTTCAGAGAGGTGCAAAACACCACACCACACAACATCACAAGCATGCTCTGCAAGTTGCCATTTTCCATGTCCCGCGGCACGCATGCTTGGCTGGTCGAATGGGTGGCCACCAGAGCAGCCCTGTGTGGGGTATCTGAGGCCACCGCAGCAGCCGCTTATGCACCTGCCCCTCCAGTCGCGGGGGCGCAAGGTGGCGCTGCTCAACCCGAGGCTTGCTGGGCCAGCCGCGCTGCAGGGTGTTGCCAGAGGCATGCGCCCGCATGCTCAGGTCGCAATGGCCGCCTGATCGGCATGCAGGTAAGGATTAGCAGGTGTCTCTTAGGTTCATGCGCAGCCCAATATACCAGAGCAGCGCAGTGGCAAGTGTGCAGCAATTACAGGGCACTTCACAATCAACTAGCTGCACTGAAAATCCGGTGTGTGTCACAAAACGCAGCTGGGGGCGAGACCAGGGTGCACTCTCTGCAGTTGCTAGTGCTTGCACTTCCACGTGCTGGTGTGCGGGGGAGGCATGTCAGGGGCAGACACAGCGCATAAAAGGCTGGGTGGTGAGGTCCCATTTCCCCAACTCGGCCTCACTGGCGGGCTGCCAGGCAAATGCTTAGTGTGGTGGCTGCGTCTTGAGCTCCTGGCCGCTGAATGCGATTGCTTGCCGACACCGACATCGACATCAACATCCCTGCCGCCCTGCACTCTTCGCGGCCCCTTGGTGCGCCACCCTAAATGAGGCCTGCAGGCGGGCCTGCAGCGGGGGCTTGCAAGGACCGGCCGTTACGACATCACGCCTCTCCAGCCGCTTCTCAGCCCTGCAGGGCGCGCGCTATGCTGCTACTGGCAGAGCCGGGCCTGCCACCGGCAGCAAACCCTGTCTATGCGGTTGGGCAGTCTGCTCTGCTGGCTGGAATGGCATTCATCAAATGCTTGTCTGTTACGCTCCACGAATGGTGAGTGCATGCTCACACCTACCGTGCCTTGCTCAACGAGCCTGCGGCCTCCGCCCTCCAGCCAAGCAGCCGCGGCTCAGAGGCACACGCCGTACCCGGTCAGGTAGCGGAAGCAGCGCAGGCGGGGGCAGCAGCGCTTGCCCTTCACAATGCACTGGCCCCCGCGCTTGGAGCAGACCTGCAGGCGCAGGGGGTGGCAAGAGGGAAGGTGGCAGCAGCTGGTCGCTCCAGCTGCACCGCCCCACCTCCAGCAGCCTCTGCCTGTGCGCACCACCATTATGAATGTGCATGCTTGCCCCCTTTCCGCCATGCAGCATGCCTCTCGCTTCTGTTGCGGCGAGTCGCAGAGTGGCGGCTGGCGCCTGAAGCAAGGGTGTGTTGCATTTTCTCCTTGCAGCGAAGCCGGAGCAGCTGCCATGCTTCGTACCGGGGGAGGCGGTGGGCGGCGCTTGATGGGCGGTGGAGGAGACTTGTGCTTCGGTGGCGGGGGAGACTTGCGCTTGGGCGGCGGCGGCGAAAGCTTCTTCTTGGGCGGGGGCGGGCTGCGTTGCTTGCTGCAGGGCCGGGGCAGCTGAGCAGAGCAGCATGATGCAATGTGCTGGTCATGAGGTGTTTATGCAGCCACCTGTTGCAGGCCGCCGGCGCTGAGGTGGCATCATGCGCAACCCAAGGCGAGCAGTGCAGCAGCAGTGTCGAGGTGGGAAGGAGGAGCAGCTCGGGCCGCACAACGCTGTTGCACAACGTTAACGCTGGCTGGGAGGGAGCGGCATACTGCGGGGGCCCGAGGGACGCACGCAGGCACGGCACATGTTGTCGTCGAGCTGCCCTCATCAGAGGTCGTCAGCCAGCAGCAAACTTTGAAGGGGTAGACGCTGGTGAAGGTGCCGCAGTGCCCTTGGTACGTGTAGCACTTGGTTTGGGCCGAGTTGTAACCGCAGCCCTTCTTGCCCTGCGTGCGCCGCTGCTGGTGCCCGGCCAGCCGCCTGCACCGCAGGCATTTCAAGCGGGAGCTGCCAGGTTGGGTTGGGGCCTGCAATATTACCTGCCAATGTAAACAGCTGTAAGCAGGTTTCTGCGGGCAGCTGATGTCACCAGGGTGCCGCCAAGCGGCGACAGCTCGAGCGATGGAAATCGCAGGCTGGGCAGTGCCATGGACAGCCATGGACAGCGCTGCCCTTCGGTTCGGACTGCAGCACTCGACAAATGGACAGCTGGCCTCCTTCCAGCAGGAACAGTCTCGCTGCAAGACAAACCGGCAGTACGGGCGCCCCCGCCACATACCTGGCGGCGCGCCTGGCAGCGGGCCCAAACTCCACGCCCTGCCGCGGTTCCTGGGCAGCCGCTCCATTCACTGCGATCAAAGGCAACGCGGGTCTCATGCGGCCGAAACCTGATACTTCTGCAGAGCCCTAGTCCAGCCAGCGGGCTTGTTTGCAAGCAGTCTCGGCAAATTTACTGCCAGCTTGCCTGCGCTGGAGATGGCAACAGCGACGAGGAGCAGCAAGCCCGCTGCAGCCGGGCGGGTAGCCGGAGGGCGGCGGCGGTGCCGCCGCCCTCCGGCCATCAGATGATCTGATGTGGGCTGGAGCATAAGGAAGTGCAGTGATGTGCACACTCGTCTAAAACACACCAGTTCACCACAAACACGCCCGCTGCAAGATGCCTTCCTCAATGTACCGCGGCACGCATGCTTGGCCGGGGGAATGGGTGGCCACCAGAGCAGCCCTGTGTGGGGTACCGGTATCAGAGGCCACTGCAGCAGTCGCCCATGCTCTGCCCCTCTGGTCGCGGGGGAGCAAGGGGGCGCTGCTCAGCCAGAGGGCTTGCTGGGACAGCTGCGCTGCAGGGTGTTGTCAGAGGCATGTGCTGCGTGCTCAGGCCGCGCTGGCCGCGCTGGTCGGCATAGCATGCAGTAAGGATTACAGTAGCAGGTGTGTCTCTTGGGCTTATACGCGACCTGCATGCCACAGCGGCGCGGCAGCAAGTTTGCAGCACTTACACAGCATTAAAGTTAAAGAACCAATTAGCCACATCAAAACTCCTGTGCATGGTGCGAAACTTATGTGCGCAGCTGGGAGCGAGACGGGGTGCACTGCCAGCCAGTGCCAGTGTGCAAGGAGGCATGTGTGGGCAGACACAACGCCGATGGGCAGCTGGGTGCCAAGGGCCCCACGTCCTGAGCTTGGACTATCGATGGGCTGCCAAGCAGGGCTTCGTGAGGTGGTTGATGCGCCTTGAGCTGCTGGCCGATGATGCAGTTGCTTGCCGATGGCAGTGCCAACGTCAACAGCCGTGCTGCCTGCCCTGCACTCTTCGCAGCCCCTGGGCTGTGCACACCCAGCTGAGGCCTGCAAGCGAGCCTGCAGTGGGGGCTTGCAAGCACCGGCCGTCACGACAGCATGCCTCTCCAGCCACTTCTCAGCTCTGCATGGGGCGCAGTACGCTGCTACTGGCAGAGCGGGGCATGCCACAGGCATCACGGCTCGGGCAGTCTGCTCTGCTGGCTGGAAATGGCGTGGATTAATTGCCTGGCTGTAACGTCCACACCAGACACCATTGCATGGTCACACCTGTGCTACCATGCCCTCCTCACCGCGCCTGCGGCCTCCGCCCTCCAGCCAAGCAGCCGTGGCTCAGAGGCACACGCCATACCGAGTAAGGTACTTGAAGCAGCGCAGCTTGGGGCAGCAGCGCTTGCCCGCCACAATGCACTGCCCCCCGTGCTTGGAGCACACCTGCAGTTGCAGGGGGGCAGAGGGAGGGCGTTTGCCCCAGCTGCGCTGCTTCACCTCCCCGTGCATCTGCAAGTTCCAACTTTTAATGCAACTTTTCACAACATCTTTGCTATGCTGTTGACTGCAGCTCTCCTTTCAGCAAGCTGCACAGTGCAATCAAAGTAAGTGTCTGTGCTTTTGTAGTTGGTTGCAAACATGCCCATGCAGCTGCCATGCTTCTCACGGGGGGAGGCGGTGGGCGGCGCTTAACGGGCGGCGGGGGCCGCTTGCGCTTCGGCGGCGGTGGCGCAGGCTTCTTCTTGGGTGGGGGCGGGGTGCGCCTGCGACACGTGACAAGCGGGCAGGGGGCATGACGCCTCCGCTGCTGCTAGGCCGCGCACCGCACTTTGACAATGTTGCTGGCCACGCATTGAGCCAAGCAGGGCTTTGCGGTGCTGGGCACAACAGGCACGCCATTCCCCTCGGCTGCGGGGAGCCTGCACCCACCGGGGGGGAGGGTAGAGCCCCGGGATGCAGGTGGAGGTTGTGGAGGTTGTCACCGCGCCACGCTGCCTGGAGGGCGTCGTCCGCCAGCAGCAGGCAGCCGATGGGTAGCTGGTGATCAGGGTGCCGCAGTGGCCCCCCTTGGTGAAGCAGACGGTGGGGTTGGACTTGATGCCGCAGCCCTTGGCCAGCATGCGCCGCTGCTGCTGCCTGGCCAGCCGCCTGCGTAGCGGGCGCGGGTGAGGCCTCAGGACAGCTGCCGCCATTGAGTCAGGGAGCCGCAGGTCGCAGGTGGCCGCTCCGGGTCTGAAATTCTACCATGATCATTCCTCCGGAATGCAACGGGGTCTTGCTATGAGCACAAGGGACCTGTAGGCTGCCTGCCTAGCTGAGGCATGCGGCCAACCGGACAGCATGCCGCCAAACGGGCGACTGCCTGCTGACTTATTCAACGCGCTGGCAGAAAAGCCTCCGGAACATCAACCCTTTCTCCCAGCAGGCTAGGAGAATGAAGGGACAAGAGATGGCCTGCATCCTGCCACAAAGGGGGCTTTCTCGGCTGCGCGTGCGCCTGAAAACATCCCGTACAGGGCGGCCCGGGTACACACCTGGCGGCGCCTCTGGCTGCGGGCCCGAATTCTACGCCCTCCCGCTTCTCATCTGCCGCCGTTGCAATCACTGCAGCCACAGGAGGAGCCAGCCGGATATGAAATGGGGAGCCTAGGCTTTGGAAGCGCGCGCCTAGCGCCTGGCCGCAGCAGCTGCCGCAAAACTCGTGATCTGCCTGCCTGTGCTAGAGAGGGCGAGGGCCAGCAGGAGCAGCAAGCCAGCTGCAGCTTGGCCGGAGGTGGCCAGCCGGCGGCACCGCCCGCCCGCCATGGTGGTGGTATGGCCTGGTGCAGGGTTAGCCTGGGCCGAGAGGAATTCACAGCACCCTCCAGGTATGTAAAGATAGTGTAAGCGATATGCCCTCTTTCATGGCACTCCTCTTTTGCGTGGTATGCATGCCGTGGAAACTGGTGGCCACGGGTGTGGGCAGGGCTTGGGAACGTGTGGCCACCACCGCAGCAGCACTGCCAGCTCCTTGGATGCTAGGATGCCGGTGCTGCGCCTCCTTGGGGGAAGAGTCTGCTGCAGAGATACCAGTTCCGCTGCGGCGCCGCGGATTGCGTGCTGCGACCATGTGCTGCATGCACATGCCGCGCTGCCGTCGGGGCAGCCTGCAGCTGGCCACTGGGCACGGGGAGCGAGCCAGGCGTCGCTCGTGGGCTGGAACCGCATGTGCCGTTCAGACACTGCTAGCAGGAATGGGCATGTTAGCACTTGCAATCACTAGACATGCACAAGTACAGACCCAAAACCACACAGTCTCAGCAGTTCTGGGACATGTCTGCCTCGTGCAGCCCCCACGGATGGGCCAGCTGCTGTTCTGGGCCTCGGCAGGCGCATGTGGCTGTTTGCTAACCGTGAACGGTTGCATGCATCAGCAGCAGCCCATCCACCCAGGCAGATAGTGGGTCAGAAGCCACACTCATGACTCGTGCCAGCAAGTACTGCGGGCCAGCCGCTAATACGAGTTAAACTGTGGGAGTGGGACAGGGACAGGCGTTCCATATCCATCGTCGGAATGGGACACAGTGATGTCATTGTTTGCAGGAGCAGAGACGGTTGGATCGCAATATCAGGGTTGGGGGAGCAGCGTGCGTCGCTGCGGCTGCTCCTGCCGCGATAGCGGTGGCGCATGCCACCTGCCATCAACACATGCGAGCGCAGAGGAGCTCGGCTCGATGCCGTTTGGCAGTCATGTCAGCGGCTCTAAGAGCTGCAGGGTCAGGAGCAGGTGCCGGTGGTGCACAGGCCGCTGCAGCAGTTTGCAAAGCCGGTGATGCACGCTTTGCCGCTGGCGATGCAGCACCGCCCGGCCTGGCACGCCGCACCGGCGCAGCCTGCAGGGAGCGGGCGCGGGTG
Organism: Auxenochlorella pyrenoidosa; assembly: GCA_001430745.1. Classification (NCBI taxonomy): domain Eukaryota; kingdom Viridiplantae; phylum Chlorophyta; class Trebouxiophyceae; order Chlorellales; family Chlorellaceae; genus Auxenochlorella; species Auxenochlorella pyrenoidosa. Next base: position 562,236 of record KQ482063.1, on the reverse strand, counting down.
CAACGTGTTGCAGCAGGGCTGCAGCTGCATGCAGGGCGACGGGTGCATGCAGAGTCGCAGCTGCGCGCGAGGCGACGGCTGCGCGCAAAGCAATTCGGCAGCAGCGCAGCGCGCAGGGCGCCAGCCGCAGCAGCACAGAGAGCAGGGCGCAGGGCAAGCTGGATCCGGCAGAAACGCAGCATGCCCCCGCCGCTATAGGCCCCTCCCAAACAAGCGCTGCTCATGTCCCCCCGCCCGGCACGCACATTGCGAGGCCGTCACGCAGGTTTTCTCTCCCAGGGTGATGCACTGCAGGCAGCAAGTGTGAGAAAAGCTGCGCCCTGAATGTGCGTCTCCTTGGCAGCAAGCAAGGGACGCAGAAGCTCGACAGGAATGCGCAGCAGCGGGGGGCTGTGGTCACAAGTAAACATGCTCGCGGGCCTTCCCTCCCTCCGCTGCTGCAGCACCCTTGCATCGGGCTGTTCTTCACTGGTGCAGGAAACCCCCATGCACTGCAGGGCAGCCATGAACCAGCCCATGCTCACGCCAGTGCAGGCCTTGGTGGTGGCATCGCAGATGCCTGCGCAGCAGAGCGGGTCGCAGCGCGCGTGTGTGTACATGTGTATGTGTGTGTATGTGTGTTTGGTGGGGTGGTGTGTGTGAGGGGTGGTGGTGGTGGTGGTGGGTGGGGTGGGGGGGCGGGGGTCCGCCAGTGCTGCAGTACACAGTTGATGGGGAGACGGGTGGTGCGCTGCCGCCGCAGCGTGCGAGGCTTTGAGTTTACCGCCACTGCCGGGTGTCTTGCTTCCCTTTTCTTGCATGCCTGGTTGCTTCTCAGCGGGGTCACTAGCCCTGCGTAGGCTCCCCACAGCCCTCCCCCCGCCTTCACCTGAGCAGCAGAGCGAGGAGTTGGACGGCTTGGGCGTCTGCCCCACTTGCGGCTCGCACGCGAGGCCCTCCGATATGCAGCACTTCTGGGTGGCCTTGTTACACCTGCGCCGGGGGGGAGTGGTGTGTGTGTGGGTGTGTGTGTGTGGTGGTGTGTGGTGTGTGGTGTGTGTGTGG
>KQ482063.1:542083-558523 GCA_001430745.1 Auxenochlorella pyrenoidosa | reverse complement strand
CCAGGGGCGGCTGGGCGTGCAGCTGACCGGGTGCAGCTGGTGGAGGGGACAGGCGCGTGCCTGCAGGGCGCAGGGGCAGGCACCAGGGTTGCGTTCCTGTCCCAGCATTGGTCACACCACAGCGGCATGTCGATGAGCACCCAGGTGCACGCCACAGAGCAGCCGTGCAGGGAAGAGGCGCACCCATCATGTAGAGCGTCTGCCCCCTGATGTGCCTCCAGAGGTCGCACGGAGTCAGGGTCAGCGGCAGATCAAACCCGCGCGCCACCCAGGCAGCCAGCAGCTCCTGCCGCACGTGCTCTGGGCACACGGGTCCGCTGCCCTTGTACTGACAGAACTGGCCCCACACGCTGGTGTTGCGGCAGTTGGTGCAGTGGGGCCGTGCTTCTGCGCCAAACAGGTAGGGCCGCTGCCCGCCAGGTGTCCAGATGGCGGCAGCTATCTGCGAGTGCAAGAGAAGGGGGGAAGCAGACCAATCTTGATGCCGGCAGAGCGCTGTTGGATTCTGCATGAAAGAGCAGGCGCTGCCTAACAATGCAGCCAAGGATCGGTCCCCAGCACAGCTCGACAGCACCAGCAGGGGTAGGGCTTCACAGCTGGCAGCCTCACCTCCTGCGCTGTCAGCCGGTCGTACTGTACAGGGCAGTCGTCTGCTGTATCGTGGCTCGCATCAACAAGCTTGCTGACGATGCCGGCGACGCTGATGGTGACAGGTGCTGCCAGGGAGGCGACACCGCTGCCTTCCTCCAGACTGTGCTTGCACAGGAGGAGCGCCAGGATGGTGAGGGCGCCTGCAAGTCGGGCAGTGGGTGGGGGGAGCGGCTGTTCGCATTCTGAAGGCTGCAAGCTCCAACAGAGGCTTGGAAGGGCCGCCGACCCGGCATGGTGGCAGGCACGCAAACCACATGCCGAGGTCCAAGACGCATCACCTGCCGATGCGGCAGCCTGCCGTACGGCACGGCGCTTCTTGTCCAGAGCCGTTGCCAGGGCAGGCCCTTCAGACCTGCATTTCATTCAACTTGCGGCAGAGAGAGCTGCAATGAGCAGGCCTCCAAAAGGCATCATGACGTGCAGGCATGCAAGGCAGGCAGGCTGGCAGTGGCGGCGGCAGCGGCGGGGGCAACTCACCTTGATGGAGCTCCCGGTGCGGCCGTCATCAATATTCTGGAATTGAGCAATGCCGCTCGTAAATTGGGTTGAACGGAGGTGGCAGGGGCAAGGGCCGCAGTGGTCCCTGCGAACACGCTAACTACTTTACTGCTGCACTCGTCGTAATTGTTTTCTTCTAAGCCTCAGGATCACATCAGGGTCGTCACTGCGCCGCCTGCAGCACTGCCGCCTGTCTGCTGAGACTTGCAAGCAGTTGCGGCGCCAGCGAGGGCGGGTATCAGGGCTCTGGAGGCCTCAGGCTGGCCTTACAGCTGGAAGATCACAGGGGAAATGTGCAAAGATGAGCACAAGAGCCGCACCAGCAGAAGGCAGCCATGTCTGCCGGCATGCACGTTGCCCGCCGTCATGCAGCAGCACCGCTGCCAAGGCTGCTGCAAACTGGGATACATGTAGAGTTCCGTCAGGGATTCATGCCGGGCATGCAGCTGAGCTTGCTCATGACTCCTGCACATTTGGCTACAGTCCGGTCTGTATCGCTTGACATTGTAGTGCCGTGGACCGCCAGTCGATGCGTTGTTCGTGCAGCGCAGCAGCAAAGCCCCAGTGTGCCTCCTCCACTGCTGAGCGCCGTTTGCTGCGGCTGCTTGATCTGCACAGCGGCATTAAAAGCTCCAGACACTGGCCAGCAGTATTCTTACAGCGGGGAAAGTCCGGGTTTCAGAGGCCATGGCCGTCAGGTAGGGGCTGCTGCTGCAAGGTTGCTGAGTAACTGCACCACGAGAGAGTTCACCGGGTCTGCAACATGCGACCCATCCCTGTTGCACCAAACCTCGCACTCTGCAGCCACGGGGATACACGCGCAACACAGGCAAGACCGTCAGTCAGCAGCACGAGCGGGCTGGTCAGGCAGCACAGACTGCAGGGACACGCCTGCTCCCTCGCTGGCGGCGCATGCGGTGCGCAGCGCGCCCTCTGCTGGCACTGCATGCGGTGCACTGCATGCGGTGCACAGCACGCCTGCTCCCCCCACTGGCGGCGCATGCAGTGCGCGGCAGCGCCTTGCCCCAAGCCCCTGCCCACGTTTCGCTATGCTCTCCAGGTCCAAGAAGAACGCTGGGCCGGCGGGCTGCATGAGGCCGGATGCCCTCGCGGCCCGGTTGATGTGCGGGATGCCGTCGGCACGCACCGACCAAGTGGAGGCCGGCAGGCGGCCCCTCACCCGCTGCGGGCTCGACAGCCAGAGCCAGAACGCATCATTGTCCGCCTGCGCAGGGGCCACGAGTGAAGCGCGAGGCGTGAAGTCATGCGCCATGGCATGCATGAGGTAGCGTCGGCAGGCAGGCAGGCTGGCGGGCGGGCGGGCGGCGGGCAGACTGCCAGGCAGGCGGGTACGGAGGGCAGGCGGCGGGCAAGCAGGCCGGCCGGCAGGGCAGGCGGGCCAAGCAGGCAACAAAGGCAGGCAGATATGGGGCTGCACGTGATGCAGCGCAGCGGCAGCGCATCGCCTACCTCGGCTGCGGCCTGCCGCACTGCGGTTTCTAGCTGCTGCAGGTCTGCTGTGAGGCGGGCCACGGACTGGTTCACGGCAGGATAGACGGCGCCAGTCTTGGCTAGGTACCAGCTGCCGCTGCTCAGGACCACAATGTCAGGAGTCGTCCTGCTGCGCTGCCTGCACAGCGTGGGCAGCGAGCTCAGCATGGCTTGAGCGCCGCGGCAGCCTGCAGCCCCCCCCTGCAGCACCTCCTGCCCGTGCCCGACAGCTGCACAACCCCCCGCCGCCCGCCTGCAGCTGGCACCTGTGCTCGACAGCCGCACAGCCCCCCGCCGCCCGCCTGCAGCGCGCCCCACCCACATCTGCTGGACCACCGTCGCGATTGCGGCCGCGTCGGTGCGCCAGTAGAAGTCGAGCTGCGAGTCGCTCTGGGTGGTGTTGGGCACCACCTCTCCAGTGGTTGAGTTCCAGTGGTAGAAGTGGTCGTCGTGGTACCGCGCCCCGATTGATTCAACAAACTTGCTGCCTGCGCAGGACGGGGTGAGGGGTGCAGCGCAGGGCCGGGGCTGTCAGGTTGCCGGCCCTCCACCGTTGCGGACGGCAGCCCCAGTGCTGGCGGGTCCTCACAACGTGCTGGGGCAGGCTGCAGTCGGCGCGTGAGGATTGGCCGGCACAGGCAGCAGCAATGCCGCCAGCGGGCGACGGGCGGCATGCGCTCGGGCGGCTGCGCAGGGCGCTGGCCCCGCACCGCGTGCGCCCAGCACCTCGCGCGCCAGCTGGGCAAAGAAGAAGCGGCCGTGCGAGTCGCCGATGACGGCCACCCGCCTGCCCGTGAAGAAGGCCGCCACTCCTTGCGGGTCGTATCGCCGCGCCTGGCAGGGCGGGCGGCACCAAGTCCACTGGTGCGCCGCGTCGGCGTCGCACAGCGGGGTGCGCGGCGCGGGGTCGCACCTGCAGGCAGCGCCGGCATGGCACGCGGGGTTGGGGCGCCGCAGCAGGGGCGCCTCGCCGGCGCGCGGCTCGATGGCAGGCGCCTAGCATGCAGCTGTTCCCAGCAGGCTGCACAGCCCCAGCACTGCGGTGTCATGCTGCGCTCACCGCTGCACATGCAGCTCTTCCCAGAAGCCGACAGAGAGGTGCTGCAGGTACTGCACGCTGCGCTGCGCTGTGCAGGGCGGGTCGGCAGTGGCCGAGGGCGGGCGCAGCGCTTGCGGCGGGCAGGAAGGGGGCTCCGCAGCTGCCGTGCACGGCAGCACACCCATCCGATGTGACACCCCCCAGCGCGCTGCATGCGGGAAAGAGGTGGGGAGGCGTGTGTCGCGGCATGAAGGGCGAGGCACTGGCAGCGCCAGCGGCCATGACACACCCGGCCGTGCATGGCAGGCAACAAGGCCTATTGCAACCTGCCCCCCGCCCTCCCCTCAGCCACTCACAGAACCCAGAAGCCAGGAGGAACAGGGCTGCCAGGACGTTGATGGCAGTGATGGCGCAGGCAGCAGTGCTCGGTCGGCACAGGGCTGGCCGCTCCAGCGGCACCTCACTGAGCACTGCCACCATGCAGGCTTCGCCTGCATTGGGTACCAAAGAGGATTCAAATGACAGGGTCGCCAGCATTCATCCAGCACCCTCGCAAGGCACCCCAAGCATTCGTTGGCTGTGCAAGGCGGCACAGGTGTGGTGCCGCCGTCCGCCCAATTTTGGCGCCGGCGCCAGACAGCAGTCTTACCTGGTGATGCACCAGGATTCACGAGAGCACAATGACACGCTGGGCGGCCGCAGAGAGGACGCCGCCGCTTGTTCACCGGTGCCTCCAACAACCGGGGCGGATGGCCCCACTGCCTGAACCAGCGTGCTGATTATGATGCAAGCTTGATATGTGAATAATACATGAGGTGTAAAGCGCTGGGCAGCCCTCACGCGCCTTTTACCCCGCCGAGCCGGTGAGCTGACCCGCAGGTTTGGCCACAGGGCGGGCAATGCTGGTATGTGCAGAGGATCGGAAATGATGATGAATGCCCTCGCATGCAGTAGCCCCTCCGGAAGGCCTTCCGGAGCATTGCCAACCTGTCCTGCCCATGCTCAGGTGCGCAAATGCAGCACTCGCTGGGGCCCTCTGTGCTGCAATGCTTGTTGACGTCAGCCTTGCTGCTCCACCTTGCCAGCCAAAAATAATGCATTTTCAGGGGAAGAGGACGCAGCAAGTAACAAGCGCACCGCAGTAATTCCATGGAGGCACACAATGCACGCACAAGGCACGAGGCGGGGATGTGGAAAATGCTGCTGCTCGGCCCGCCTCACAGAGGCAGCCAGCAGGCGGAGGACTGAAAGCGGTGCATACATGTCGCCGCAGTGTCGCCATGAAAGCCCCACATGGACAAGCAGCACAGGGTACAAGGCCTGGTTTGAGGGGTTGCTGTCGGCATGCTGCCGCTACGGCCACAGTGCGACAGCGACTGACCTCGTGCTCAGGCGTGGCAGACCCCGGCGGGACCTGGGAGCTCGGATAAATAGCAGGTGTGCGATGCACGCCACATCCCAGCCCGTCGTGGCTGCGTTGTGTACCATCGCAGTGCGGCCAGCTCCATGGGCAGCGAGTGCACTGGCGCTATGCTGAGGCCGCTGGGCAGAGTGTCTGTCTTCCAGACCCCGCCGGCTGCGCCGCAGGGGAAACGGCACTTTTTGTGTAGGAAGGAAGAGGTATTGAAGGTAGCAGTGAGAAAGTCCACAGGCTGAGCCCCCAAGCCCAGCTGCAAGCCCATCCCGGTGCACTGCCCTATGCGCAAGTGGTGGGGCTGAGGGCATGCACAGGCCTGCTTGCGCGCGCGGCCGGGGGTTGCCCTGACAGGGGGAGACATGCCGGCATGGTCAACGTGACCGGCCCTCCTCTCATTCCTCCTCACCTTCGGGCCGCGTGTGCTTGTGTTGACAGGGACAGCCACGCGCACTGCCAGCACTGCCCACTGTTCGTGCTGGCAATGGAAAGTTCAGCACGCCGCTCTGCTACCCACTTTGCTGCCAGTTGTGGCGCTCACAGCGCCAGCCTGCGCAGAGCTAGCTGCTGACGCCTCCAGGCCAGCCAGCCGAGCAGCTGCCGGCGCGGGTGTGCCACCGCCCTGCCCAAGCAAAGCGCTGCCGCCCGCCAGAGAGGTGGCGCCTTGTTTGCTAGCGTGCCAGCCGGCAGCCGGCCACGCCAGTGCCCCTTGTACGCCGCGAGGAGGGCCGCGGCGGCCGGCACAGCTGCCAGATGCAAGCGCCTCACTGGTAGCCAGGGTGCATCCCTGCGCGTCTTGCCGTGCGCCATGTACGCATTTGACAGCGCCGTGCGGCCAGCCTCGGCGCCTCCCAGCCAGCCAGCGTGCGCAGCTGCCGCCCCGCCCCCGGCCGGCACAGCCCAGCTGGCAGCTTGGGACGCCGGCTGCTGCCGCTCGGCGCCCGCAGGGCGCGACTCCAGGCGCTGCAGCAGCTGCCACAGCTGCCAGACCCAGAGGCCGTAGGCCCCGCGCGAGCAGAAGTGGGTGCACTCGACAGCGGTGTGGCCGGCATGCAGGGGTATCGAGTCGTTCCAGGTGGACAAAATGGCGACGCCTGCGCGCCGCATCAGCGGCGTTGCAATCTGGTTCCGCCAGCCCCCCTGGACGATGTAGCCGTCTGTGCCAGACAGGGTGCCGTCCGGTTGCAGCTCAACGCCCTGCGCAGAGCAAGCAGCGGGGCGGGGGCGCAGGGAGGACGGTCCGGCAGGCTTGCAGGCGGGACAGGGGTGTTCACCATTCCCACACCCCTCCCGCTGCACGCAGGCATGCCATGCAGGGCAGTACAAGCACGGCTTCCACGCCCCCATGGTAGCTGGCCAGGGACAGCCCGCAAGGGCTGCCCACCCCTGGCCAGCTTCCTCAAACCACGCCCATGGGCGTACTCCTTGTTTCTTGTCTTCTTTCTCCCATGCACTCGCCTCGATGGGCTTGCAGCCCGTGAAGTTCTTCCCCATCAGGCGCTTGCCATCCAGAGGGAAATCCCCGTGGGGGGCGTCAAAGTGCTGGGCCGCCGCGTCGCGCCAGATTAGCAGCGGCCAGCCTGGCCTGGGCGCCGAACAGGCCGCTGCTAGTGCCGCCATGTCCGCTGCGTACTGCGCCGTCTCGTTGGCGCGGTACCTGCAGGCCAGGCAGGGGTTGGGCTCGGCTGGCGTCGCTGGGTGCCACATGGCCCGTGCATACCCTCTGGCCATCCAGGGGTAGGCATGGCTCGGCCATCAGCAGACAGGGCGCTGCGTGTGGTCTCCTTTGCCTGATGGCCTGGCTGCATGCCTGGCCGCCTGTCAGCCTGCAGAGCTGTGGGATAGCCCGCGCCCACACCCAGCGCACCACATGGCCACATTGAAGAGCCAGATGTCGGCGGGGCCCACACCCAGGGGCGCCAGCATTCCCAGGTAGGCCTGCAGGTGGGGCCCGCGGTTGACGCGCGCGTGGCACACGCGCGCCCCGCCGACAAAGCGCGTGCAGATAGGCAGCTCCACGCCGCCGCCCTGGAAGTCGCGGACGAGCGCGTCGCGCCACGCCTGCAGGGCGGGTGGCGGGCAGCCCCAGCGGGGGTGCAGGCGCCGCAGCAGCGCGGCCGTCAGGCCGTGGTGGCACGTGCCACGGCGCAGCCCAGCTGGCAGGGTGCACGGCGCAGCCCAGGTGGCAGGCTGCACGCAGCTGAGCGCACAGCCCGGCTGGCAGGGTGCACGCAGCTGAGCGCGCAGCTCGGCGCTGACCGCCAGGCGGCCGGGCACCCCGCGCGCCGCGCTCACCCTGCGCACAGAGACGTCCCTGGCCAGGGCCGCGTCCCAAACCGCCTCCCTCGGGGTGGGCTCCAGGAATTCGCGGAGGAAGCAGCGGACGGTGCGGTACATCCGCTGCGACTGGCTGTCCCCCGCCAGCCACAGCGTGCGGCCCCTGAGGGCAGCCCACAGGTCGCAGGGCAGCATGGGGAGCAGGGAGGCGAAGCGGGGGGCGGCGCGCAGCCGCGCCAGGGTGCCGTTGATGAACGCTGCACTGCACTGCAGCACACCGTAGGCGGTTTGGGGGTTTGGGTTTGGGTTGGGTTGGGTGATGGTGGTGACGGGTGGCGGAACGGGGTGGGGTGCGAACAGGTGGGTGCTGGTCGGCCTGTGTTCCATGCTTCCCTTGGACCAGGGCGCCGGTATTGCCGCATCTGGCCCTATGACAGCGACATGCTACTGCTGCGAGCACTTGCCGCCGCACCTGTTCCAAGTCGCAGGTGAGGTCGAAGAGCGGCGGCCGCGCCCTGCCGCTGGCCACGTCGGCCGCCACCGTCTCTCGGTACGGCACTGAGCATCGCAGCCTCATATCAATGAGCTGCCGCACGCTTTGCCTCTGGCGCGAGGCGTGGCTGAGCGTGTTGGCATGGCCCCCCAGCCGTGCAGCCTGCGCCGCCGCTAACAACAGCAGCTGGAGCACCACGTGCAGTGCTATTGACATCATCCGAGGTGCATCGCCAGGCCTGCACAGTACAGTTCGTTGAATAAGAGTTGCTTGCTGCAAAGCAGAGCGGCCGTCTGCGTGCAGGCATCAGCAGTGCGTCGAGCACGATGCAGTACTGCTGCAGGCCAACGCTCTGGGAGCGGCGGCGGGGGTGCTGTGCAGGCAGCTGTGGCACTACCCGCTTTCTAGCGCCGATCTCACAGCACTTGGGGTTATCCCGGGAGCGTCAACACGGTCGCTTTCGCGAGGTACGCTCCAAACAGCCACCGCAAACAGACACCGAGACCAGATGGGCCGGGCCCGTGGCGCGCAGAGCACAGAGAAGGGTGGCTGAGGGCGCTCGGGGCGCGGGGCTCCTGCGCCTTATGGGCCCCTCCCTGAGTATCTCCCATGTCGTGCGCAGCAGCGCCGCTTGGTGCGGCGCAGGGAAGCCCTCATGACGGGCATGCAGAGCTTGGAGCAAGGCTAAACCATTGCTGCGTGTACAAACAACACTGCTCTGTGTTGTCAGTTGATGAAATCCCCAGTGCATCGGTTGTTACATACTGTTTGGTGCCAAGTGCTGCGCTGCAGTTTAGAGCAACGGGAGCTGAAGGCTGTGTATTGTCCTCCATAACGACCAAATCCACATGTTGTAGACGCCTGGCCTGCAGCAGGGGACTGTAGCCGAAGCGAACTTGCAAACTCGCAAAGGATTGCGTACCTTTCTTCAGCATGCTTGCTCCTCCCCAGCTGCACGTGAGCACTCGGCATGCACGCTACACTACAGCTGAGAACGCTCACGTGCAGAAGTGGGTGCAGTCCCAGAGCTTGGCGTGGCCGCCATGCAGCACGACGGTGTCATTCCAGGTATGCTGTATGGGTATGCCCGCTGCCTGCCAGATGGGCGCTGAGATGATGTTGCGCCAGCCCCCAGCCATCACAGTCGAGTCGTTGCCTGTGAGCGTGCCATCAGGCTGCAAGTCAACCTGCAGGCAATCAGGCAAGGCAAATGCAGCAAGGACAGGTCAGTTGGCAGGCAGGGGGGCAGGCAGGCGGGCGGGCAAGCATGTGGGCAGGTAGGCAGGCGGGCAGGTAGGCAGGCGGCCCGGCAGGCAAGCAGGCGACCAGGCAGATAGGCAGTTGACGGACCGGAAGGCGCATACATTCGCCACTCGTTAGCTTTGATGCCTCCCCTTTCTCCGGGTACTCGCCTGCGAGCACAGGGCAGCGGTGTCATCCAGATTGAGGCACAACAGGCAGGGCCTGGTGAGGCAAGCCCAGGCAGGGGTACCAGCAGATGGCAGGCAGGCGCGCATGCAGGGGCGGCATGGCGCGGCGGCTGGACGCCGCACCGCGCGGGATGGGAAAGTGCTGCGGCGAGTTGTCCCGCCAAATCATGACCGGCAGCTGCGCCTTGTGCTGCTCGTAAAGATCAGCCAGCAACTGCAGCAAGGAATTCACATTGGCTGCACCGGTGGCTTGCACACATGCAGCATGCAGAGTGCATGCACACCACCTGCTGGCGGCCGGATGGAGCAGAAAATGTAAGCCTGGCTGCTGCCCCAGCTCATGTCGCGTGCACCTGGATCAGGCTGGAATCGTAAGAGTGCACCGGCTTGTTCACAATTCTGCCGTATCTGCGGATCACACGGTTTTCTTTGTGGTGCCTGCATGGGGCAGCGGCACGAAGTGTCACCGGGCCCAGATGGCAGCAAAGCCCAGCGCAAGGCCAGCAAGCTGACTGTGGAGTCAACAGCCACGGGCTGCAAACATACTCTGCTGCAGCATGCGGCTCTACCAACACCACAGCAGCCCACAGCACTCTGGTGTGGACACCGGTGGGAGAGCGGCCCGTCCCATGCTGCATCGGCCATGCCCATGCCCCATGCCGCTCTGCAGCATGCTCACCACAGCCCGATGTTGAAGGAGACAATGTCCTGCTTGCGGACGCTCAAGACATCCAGATTCTTCAGCACGTGCAGCAGGTGGCCCACCACGTTGACCCTGAAGTGGCACAGCAAGGTGCCGCCCAGCAGGCGGACACACCAGGGGACGGCCTCGCCGCCGCCCTCCCAGTCAGCAACCAGCCGCCGGTAGATGACCTGCAGAGCAGGGTGGGACACGCTGGCACCGGCGATGCAACACGCACGACAGACCGCTGCCATGCTGCACAGCAGGCGGGCGCACGTGGCCCTGACTTGGCTCGGCTCGGCTCGGGCCAACCTGCCAGCCTTGCCCTGTTCCTACCCTGTTCCCAGCACCCGGCGGCCTGCAGCCAGGACGACCCTAAGGCACGCGACCCAAGGGGATCAGCTGCCTCACCGCTTGGTAATTGTGGTCGTCAGTGTAGGGGCTGAGCACGCTCTGCCCCGGCGGCCAGTGGAAGGGCGCCAGGAAGCAGCTGAGCTGCTTGTAGAAGCGCTGCGCGTTGCTGTCGCCCACCACCCACAGAGTGCGGTTGCGGATCTGGCGGAACAGGTCGCAGGGCAACATGTTCAGCAGCGACTGGTAGCGCCCCGGCATGGATCGCCACCGCCCCACCATCTCCGACACAAAGCTGTCGCTGCACTGCGGAGGGGAGGGCACGGTCAGGGAGGCGCGAGAGGTGGTCAGCCCCAGGACGTACCTGCCATACACAAGAGGCACACAGCGTTGCCTCAAGCCTGCAGGTGACCCGCCAGGCTGTCGCGAGAGCCCAGCTGCATGCCGCGCCTGCCGCCTGTGCGGCGTGAGGGCGAATCAGGCGCCGCCCACCTTGTCAGAGAGGGCCTCGCACTCCCGTGCTCCGCCAAGCAGCGCTGGCTCAGCACCGGATGCCACTGCTGCGGCGTGCTGCGCCCTGTACTCTGGTGAGCACAGCTGGGCTACCATGGCCGCCTCCAGCGTGGGGGGGCTGGGCGGTTGTGCCTGTGTAGCAGGTTGGAGCGGCAGGTGGAAATGCCGCAGGGCAGGTCCAGCGGCAGCAGCCGCCGGTGGCCAAGCGTCGCTGCTGGGCATTAAATGCCACACCCCTCCGGCTCCAATTCTTCGATCAATCTGCCAGATGAGCAGAACGGCGGTCGTGGCAAGCAGCAGCGTGGCCTGCAGCCGCTTGCTGCCGCCACTATCCTGCAGTGCCTCGGTCATCGCTGTTGACTGCTCATACTCTTGCCAAGTGGCTGCGCTGGAAGATTCGGATCAGAAACGCAAACTGCGGCAGGCGGCATTGAACACCCCAGTTGTGAAGTTGTGCTCCTGCTGAATTCAGCGCCTGTCGATACACATTGATATGAGAAATCTATGAGAGATCCAGGAGAAGATGCGTGTGGGCTGAGAGCTGCCGACTTGGCTCCACTGTGTCCTGCTGTCCTCCCCGCTGCCTGGCAGTGGAGAGGCGCCGAGGATGTTCTGTCCTTCCCTCCCTTCCCTCCCTGCGGTTTTCTTGGCTCGGCTTGGCCAGGCTGGCAGCTTCTTCTTGGTTCGTCAGGCGAGAAGGATGGTGTAGACCTTCAGTTCCTCCAGTTCATCGTGCGGGCCCCGCTCGCTAGCTCACTGACGACACTAGCTTGCCAGCACTTGCATGCGCATGTGTGTCCTCAATGAGAGTGAACTGCAGTGAACATGCACGAGTCCATCGCTGTGAATGAATTCAAGCCGGCTGTAAACAGAGACCTTGCAGGCATGCAGCGCTGCACCCCTCCCGGAAAAGCGTCTTTATTGCTGGCGTCGCCACCTCTATCCACCTGAACGCGACCCCACCCCAGCCTGGCAGGCTCGCTGCAAGGTTGCATTCGCCAGCTGAAAATGCAGGCTTCAATCAATGTGCCCCTCTGCGTTGCATTGATGCACTTGGCCAAGGCCCGCGCACACAGCGCCCCCCATATGCGCATGCATGCTGCCGCGCTGTTGGCGGCTCAAGTTTCATGAGGTGCATGCCCTCGCACGTGTTCATGCACCAAGCCTTAGGTCATCGTTCATACCTTTCACCAGTCAAATCTGAAACATTGAGGACACGGGACGTTGCGCCCACCTGCACAGTTGTACGCAAAGGCCCCAGCGGCGCTGCCCGTAAACAATGCTACACTGGCCGATCAGTCTTCTGCTGGTGGCTACCAGCGAGCGCCATGCACTGCTCTTGCGTGAGCACAGCATTTTCCTTTATTTGTGGGTGCAGTGCCTAGCTCATTTCGCCACAAGCGGGAGGAGTGAAGCCAGATAACTCTGGCTGCATGCCTGCTGTCACAACCGCCGTGCTGGGCACGCTGCTATGCTTATGCTCAACTCCTGCCAAACCAGCGCGCCGATTGCCCGCCCTGCGTGGTAGAGTAGATGGAAGCGCCCCTCCAGCCGCGCCCAGTGCCGTTCTGCAACTCTGCCAGCATCTTTCCCTCCATGCGTCCGGTTTTGGACATGACGAGTAGCATCAAAGTGTAGTATCAAGGATCACTTATTTCATTGCTTTAATACTCGGCCCTATGACAGAAGCTGCACGAGGAAGCAAGCGCGTGGCCGCGGCAGCGGTTGTCTTGCTCCTTGCAACAGCGCTACTGTTGCTGTACAAAGGCGATTTACACCGGGGCGGAGACGCAGCGAGGCATCTGTTGCGCGATGCCCGTGCCGCCGCCGCCGCTGCCACGGGGGTAGCTGGCGCGCCACGGCTCCCGCCGCCGCCGTACCTGCTCTCTGCAAGCCTGGCTCCCCCACCCCCAGCCCCCTCTCCCGAGGCGCTGGAGGCAGCAGCCGAGGCGGCAGCAGTGGCTGCACACTGCTCCGCAGAGCACCGGGCGCAGTACATAGCTGCCGTGGCCAACGGCTCGATGCCTGTGCTGGCAGGCGGGTGGAGCTGCAACGGCATTGAACAGGTGGGGTGCATGCTTGCAGACTGCTGTCATCAAGCAACCTGGACAGGTTGAAGCAGCCGATGCTTTGAGCACACAGAGAGGCTGACCACCCCTCGTGGCTCCCTTACCGTGCCCTCCCTGCTGCAGTGCAGCGGCAGCTTTGTGTCGGAGATGGTGGGGCGGTGGCGATCCATGCCGGGGCGCTACCAGTCACTGCTGGACATGTTGCCCTGCGACCTGTTCCGCCAGATCCGCAACCGCACGCTGTGGGTGGTGGGCGACAGCAACGCGCAGCGCTACTACAAGCAGCTGGCCTGCTTCCTGGCGCCCTTCATCTGGCCACCGGGGCAGAATGTGCACGACAGGTTCACTTACGACAAAAATTACGTTGAGGTGAGTTGCTGCTGCTGCCTGACTGCTTGCTGGCCGGTACCTGGATGGCTTGATGAGCTGTTGGCCGGGGTGTGGGCGCGACCACAGAGCATGCCAGGACGACCACCCGCCCGCCTGCATTCCTGCCTGCCTGCCTGCTCAGGCGCCCATCCTACCTGTGCATTCTGTCGGTCTGCCATCCCGCCCAGCCTTGCAATGCTTGTTGGGATGCTCTTGGCCCCTCCCTCAACCCCGCAGCTTGTCCTGGCAAAGCTTGCCAAGGGCTTTGAGGGCGCGGGCGAGGGCATGCCCTTCTGCATGCGCCTGCTGGGCGGCACCATGCTGTGCCACATGCGCGTAAACTTTGGGGACCACATGCTGCATTTCATGAAGAACTTGGATGTGCTCAACGCCCGCAAGCAGCGAGACATTGTCTCCTTCAATTTTGGGCTGTGGTGAGTGCACGGTTGCTGGGGTGGAGTGGGTGGGCGAGGCTCTGGCTGGGCGAGGGGGCTGGATTTTTGGATGCCGACGCAGCCGGCAGGAGCAGGTTTACAGCATGCTGGGATGGGCGCACGTGCTGGCGCAAGGTGCCTGGGGTGGTGCCGAGGCGGGCCAGCCACCCCAACCCGCAACACTGCTACTCCACTGCAGGCACAACAAGCGCAAGCACTTCATCAAACAATTTTTTGGGATTGTGAACAGATGGGTGCCGGCCCTGGATGCAGGCATGATCCAGGTGAATACGCAGGCCTCTGGCAGGCTGAGCTGGGCGTGCCGCCTTCTGCTGCCATGAACCGCAGCGAGCCTGCTGTGTGCGCTGGCGCGACCGCAATGCCGGGCGCCCTTGCCGGGCGCCTGTCGAGCGTCGCCCCCCTGCTTGCAAGCGTGCGTGCAGTCGCACGCCTGGCAGCCCCACGCTGCTCCCGCACCTGCGGATGTCGGGGAGCCACACGCTCGCCGCCTTTGTAAGCCCCTTGTCTGCGCACCAACCCCCTCGGCTCTCTCCGGCAGGGCATGGCCGACTATTGGAAGGCCCACAGGGCAGAGATGCCAATCATGATCTGGCGGGACCACTCGCCGCAGCACTTCAGCTGGGAGCACGGTGCGGGATGTTTTTCCTTCTTTGTTGAGTGTGGGGTGGAGTGTGGGTGGGTGGGGGTGGGGCGGGGTGGGGGGTGGGGGGGTGGGGGCAGGTGGGGGGGTGGGGGGGGGCAGGTGGGGAGCCCGGGCGGGCGGCGCGGGTTTTCAGGCTGCGTGGCACACTTTGGGGCCTTGGTCGCAAGAGGGGTGCGGCCGCAGCTGCGGCGCCAGACTGCCCAGCACCATTGGCCCTTCATCCCGCCGCCCGGCTCACCTCCCAGCTGGCTCCCCTGTCTGCCCGCACGCGCTCCCTGGGCGCAGGGGAGTACCCACACCCGGATGATCGAGCCAAGCTGAAGGACGGCACGTGCAGGCGCCTGCCGGTGGGCTGGCGCCCTGCGCCCCTGCAACTGGGCCATCGCGTTGCTGCCTGCTGGCCGCACCATGCACGCATCTGCCTGCCAGGCCCCGCACCTTGATCCCCACTTCCAACGCCCTGTTCCCTCGACCACTTGGGATTGCGTTGCCTGCTCCCCACTGCCTGCAGGTCGAGCTGCAGCCTGATGGCACGCTCACAGGCAACGACACCAACGTGCTCGCGGGGGGCTGGCGCAACATCGTGTCCCTGCCCATCTGGCGTGCATCGGGCATCCCCATACAGCACACTTGGAACGACACTGTCATCCTGCACGGCGGCCACACCAAGCCCTGGGACTGCACCCACTTCTGCAGGCAAGGGGGCCGGGTCTGGCTGGCCTGCCAGAGGGTTGGGGTGAGTGGGCACGTGCAGCAGCGGCTACGGGATGCACCCAACTTCCTGGGGCATACGAAGAGGCATCGGCCTCATCTTCCCGGGTAACATTAAGTGGCATCGGCCTCCCTTGAGAGGGGAGAGACTGCAGAGGGCATGGTCCCCTGAATCTCATGAACTGTGGCCACCCTGATGCAGCCATGCCTGCTGTGCTGCTGGTGTCAGCAATCCGCGGGACTCACTCGTCCCTCGCACGTGCTGTTCTGATTCCCACCCCTGCAGTCCTGGAGTGTACAACATCTGGATCTGGTCCCTCTGGCGCTCGATAGCAGACCTGAAGCTGCCCCAGCTGTGACAGCGTTGCAACAGCAGCAGCAGCGGGCCCTCATCCCTCGTTGCCACCACGCTGCCACACACACACACACTGTAATGAGCATGCGCAGAACATGCTGATGCAACACAAACCTTGCGCAGGCTGCGGTGGTTGTGAGGGCAGCACGCGCTGTCCAGAATGCCCAGGTCCGCAGCGCGCAGCGCCTGGTCAAGATTTGCATGCGGCAGTTATCGAGCAACACAGCAGTCCATAAAGAGTAGGGAGCAGGAAGCAGCTGCTGCAAGGTGGGAGTTCAGTCATGCACGCACGCGCATTCTGAGCATTTACAATGCGGTGGCTTAGGCTGCATGCAGGCAGACAACCGCGCTGGCACGTGGGGCCACGTCACAGCTCGGCAGCTGCATGGTCAGCGTCCCGGGTCGCCTCCTCTGCTGCCGCCTTGGCCAGTGCCTCGCTGGCGGGGGCATAAGGGTCCCAGGCTCGTGGCATTGCAAACTGCAGTGCACAAAACAATGCAGCAGAGAGGAGTTGCAGTTGTTATGGCGTGCACCAGATCGCTGGCACGACAGAGTGCCGGTGGCGCGTCAACAGTGGAAGGCAGGCACGCCAGCTGCGGCGTCCCCGCACGGTCAGCGTACACAGGCTGCTGCTCACCAGGTGCACGCTCTGGTCTTTCTGGTCACACCTGCGGGGCAGGGGGGAGGGGAGTAAAGGTGGCGTTCAACCAAAAATCAAGTTGGCTGATGGCCCCCGCTCGAACCGAGCTTGCGACGGGGGTCGCTGCGGCTGCGCCGTGGCGAGCACTGGGCACAGCCGGCACGCGCGCAGCACGCCCTGCTGCGGTGACGCCGCAGCAGGGCACCAAGCGGCGGCGGCGACAGCAGAGCAGACCCGCCCGCTGGCGCGCCCGCGCACCAGTAGGGCTGCCGCGCCTTGGCCTTGTCGCTGGTGACCACCACTCGGTAGTTGTCCACCCACTGGATGCCCTCGGCGTTGCAGTAGATCATCTGTGTGTG
>KQ482063.1:518238-530548 GCA_001430745.1 Auxenochlorella pyrenoidosa | reverse complement strand
AGCATGCGGGCCGCGGGGCAGTAGTGGGTGCGCGCCACCGCCACCTCGGCAGGCTGGGTGGGCGTGGGCTGCGGCAGGTCGAGCGCCGCCAGCGCCGCCAGCAGCGCCGCAGAGGGCGGCTCGGCGTCGGCGCTGGCCGACGCGCTAGGGGCCACGCTGCCCGCTGCGCCCGCTGCCGGTGCCTCGCTGCCGGCCAGCAGGGCCGAGGGGGGCAGCCCAAGGCCGTTTGCTGCGCCGCCGTCGGCGCTGAGCGAGGGGCGAGACCCCAGCGAGCTGCTGCTCAGGCGAGAGGCGCTGCGCCGGCTGCGGCTGCCCTCGTAAGCAGCAATGAAGGGGTTGGCTTGGCCCCGCAGCTGCGGGGCGGGCAAAGAGACCAGCCACACATGAAGGAGAGCCGCGAAATAGGCACAGGTCATACCTGGCAGCAGCAGCAGCAGGCTGCGCCAGACAGCAGGGATACCGTGCAGCGTGCGGGCGCTAGCAGGCCACGAGAACCCCAGCGGCCGAGGCCGCAGCCGCGCCGCCTGGCTGCCGCGCCGCACCTTGCCCTGCCAGGAGAAGACCTGCATGGTGCCGTTTGACAGGGCCACCAGCAGGGACTTGGCGTCGCCCCCGAGGTCGGCGATGCGAACAGACCCATAGTCGAGGTGCAGCGATTGCGTGAGGTAGAGGTTGACCCGCCGCACGTCGCTGCCGCCGGGCAGCCGCCACACCGCCTCTGATGACACGTTGAGCGTGTACAGCTGCAGGTGGTTGTGCGCCGTCTGCACGCGGGCGGAGGGGCAGGCAGGGATGGCCGGTGGGGACAGGGAGCAGCGGGGACGGCGGTGCTCATGGCAGCAACACTTGCAGCCCAAGGGCCAGGCTGCATGGGCTGCCACTCGGGAAGAAGCCTCTGAAGAGGTATTCTCTCCAGCGCCAACGGCAGCAGCACAGGGCAGGGCTTGGCGGCAAGCTCACCGCCACCGCCAGCACCCGCTTCTGCGGGCACCAGTGCGCCCGCAGGTTGGGCCCCTCCTCCTCCAGCTGTTCCGGGCTGCGGTGCAGCTCCCCAAGCTTGAGCCGGTGCTGCCCTCCGGACCACACTTGCAGGCTCGCGGTGTAACAAGCGATCACATAGTCGCCAGCCGCAAAGAGGGCGACGGCCTCGGCGTCCAGAGGCTCAGTGCCGGTGGCCAGGGCTTTGGGCCAGCCCCAGCAGTGCGCCATCGCCACAAAGGGCTGCAAGGGCTAGCAGCTGGGCATACCGCAGGCCGTGCAGCGCTGCGGCTGCCGTAAATAAATGTCGGGGATGCCCCGATAGCGATCCGCAACACAGTCGCTGCTGCACTGCACTGTCCCTTCACTGCACTGCTGGCGCAGCAGCAAGTTTTGCTTTCGGCGTGATCTGCGATCGCCAGCGATCGCCGCAAGGCCTCTGAACGCGATCTGTCGCAGCCGGGCCCCCAGCAGCCGACGCCGCGCCTGTCTCGACGATGAAGGCGCTTGTGCTCGGAGTGACGGCCATCCTGGGCCTGCCGTCCTTCCTGCTGCTTCTCTACCTGCTCAACGTGGACCTGCAGTACCTGTTCTTCCTGTTTAAGAACATCTCGCCCTACTTCTGGTCCGCGCTTGGGATCAGCTTGTGCGTTGGCCTGTCCATCGTGGGCGCCGCCTGGTGAGCCGGGCGGGAGCCCATATGGGCACGGGGTGGTTGCCCCTCAGCCGGCGGCAGCGGTCAATGGGCAAACCGTGCCGCCCCCGCCCCGCGGCGGCCCGGCTGTTGCGGCCTTTCCCTGCAGCTTGGGCGCCATGATTGTGGGTTCGGCCTGTGCTGCGCAGCATCTTGCACATGGCACGCTCATCGAGGGATCTTGGGCCCAGCATGAACAAGATGGGCCCTGCGCAGCGCAAGCGCCCAGCCCGCATGCACCTGATGCACCCGCAGGGGCATTTTCATCACCGGCTCCAGCCTGGTGGGCGCGGCCATCCGGGAGCCCCGCATCACCTCCAAGAACCTGATCAGGTGCTGGACCGAGGCTGGGCAGCAGCACCCGCTGCCGGGGCGTGCAGCAACCTAGCGCCACCGCACAACACGGTCAACTCTCGGTTGGTGCCCGCCTTTTGGCAGCCAATCGACCTACTCTACTTGCCGTCTCCTCGGCTCCTGCCTGCAGCATCATTTTCTGCGAGGCGGTGGCCATCTATGGAGTCATTGTGGCGATTATTCTGCAAACAAAGGTTGGTCCTCGCAGTGGCTGCCAGCGGGCAGCATGTGCCCCAGCATGTGCCCCAGCAAGGCTGCAGGCCTCTCTACCGTCCAGCTGCATGTTGGAGCGTGCTGCGATCCTGGGTGCTACCTGCACGCCGGCGTTGATACGGTGGCATGCCATGGCAGTCTTTATTCAGTCTTGATGCCTGCGCAAGTCTTGACGTCGCTCCCCCTGTCCCTTTTGTGCAGGTGGAAGCTGTCAAGCCCAACTCTGATGGCTCGTACGGCCTGGCGGCAGCAAATGCAGGATACGCGATCCTGGGGGCAGGCTCGGTGACGGGCTGGGCCAACCTGGCATGCGGCCTCAGCGTGGGCATCGTGGGCAGCTCCGCCGCGCTTTCTGATGCTGCCAACTCCACCCTGTTCGTGAAGATCCTGGTCGTGGAGATTTTCGCGTCGGCGCTGGGGCTCTTTGGTGAGCGCGCTGCCTCAGGCCTGCCCGCATCTGCTGCCCTTGAGGTGGTTTCCTGCTTGTGCCAATGTATGCATCTAGCTGTAAGCAGGCCTAGGCATGGCTCGTGTATGCACAGCAGCCTGCAGAGGCTCATGACACTGGGTGCCACCCACTGTGTGCCTGCCCAACTAGCGGGTTGACACTACCCTGTGCAGCACACCGCACTCGTGCTGCTCCAGGACTGCCTGCCTGACCCCTGTTCCTCCTCCTTTGCGTGCCTGCAGGCGTCATTATCGGCATCATCATGGCGGGCAATGCAAATTTCATGGCGCAAGGCTGATGGAGGCAAACAGCTAGCAACAGCCTCCTCTCGCCCTGCCGCAGCCATGCTTTTGCTCAAATGCATCCGTGTCCCTTCTCGCAGTTTTTGCTCGCTCCCTCTCCTGCTGACAACACTGTACTCACTGACTCGCCTCCTCCTGACCCTGCTTCTGCTCTGCTTTTCCTTACAATCTACATCCTGTCTTGCTGCTGCACTCACCACTCTTGTCAGCTGCCAAGAGGGCGCCATGCTGAGCCATCACTCAGAAATGGCCTGCGCTGTGTGGTGCTGCAGGGCCGCCTCGAGCCGCTGCCGCTGCTCCTGCTCGCTGGCTGGCCCCCTTTCCTCGTCGACTGCATACATCCCAGCCAGGCTGTAAAGCGACACCGCGCCGTCATCTGAGCCCACAGCCACCACAGGCGCCGCCTGCAGTGCCGAGTGGGGTAGGGGCACTGGCAGCACCTTGGTGCTAGCGCTTGCCCAGCAGCCGGCTGCCAGCGACTGGCTGGCCCCAGCACCGCATCCCATGCAGAGCTGAAGACAGCTGCAGCAAGGAACCGAGAGAGGCAGGTAACGCGGCGCCTACCTGCGAGAAGGCTAGCGCAGTGAGGCGCACGCCAAAGCGCGTGGCCATGGCGCGCGGCGCCAGCATCGAGTGCGCCACGTCCCACAGCTGCAGCGTGTTGCCCGCCGCGGCGGCAAACAGCGTGGACGCGCCCGGGCAGAATGCCACGTCGGCCACCTCGGCCTTGCTGTGCGGCAGCTGGAAGGCCCACAGGCTGCGCGGCTGCCCCTCGCTCCACAGCCGCACCGACCAGTCGGCCGAGGCGGTGAGGAACAGCGAGGGGACAAAGGGCGACCAGCACACCTGCGGAGACAGCAGGATCAGAAGGGAGATCAGGGGGCAGTCTTGAGCGGCGCCCCACCTGTCCTCTGGCACCCCACCTGCCCTCTGACTGGGTCGCTGGCAAGACCTGGTGATGTCCAGCAGGCACCTGCAGCACAGCAACCTCCCAGGGCTGCCGTCCTCGCCTGGTACACCGGCGCCAGGTGCCCTCCGTAGCTCTGGATGCTCTGCTCGGTGAACGCTGTGCTGCAGCGGTGCACGCCGCCCTCCTCGGTGCCCACCTGCAGGCGTGGAAGCAGGTGCACAGCATGGTCAACATGCAAAGCATGCAAAGCAAGCTGAGCAGCCCATGGCCTGCATGCAGCAGAGGACATCGGGTCAGGCTGGCTGGCACTCCCAGCAGGCTGTCATTCAGCCCACCCCAGGGGCACACCAGGTAGGTGCGCGGGTCAGCAGGGCAGAAGTCGAAGCAGGTGCCACCAGACGTGCGGCCCAGGTAGCCTTCAGCGCCAGCCTGCGCTTGCAGTTTGGAATGGCCTTCTGAGCAAAAAAGCCAAACAGGCTGCACAGTGCTGAAGGAGTACCAGAGCAGGCAAGGGTCAGTGTTGGTGGGCAGAAATGCGCTCGGCCGGCCGAACATCGGTTCCCGGTCCTGCCGGGCCTTGCCATCCGGCAGCAGGAAAGCGCACCTGCGTCTGCCTTGCAGAACCCTGTAGCCGGGGCGCGGCGGCGCCGCCTTGCTGGCGCTTCAGGCGCAGCAGCTCAGCGCATTCCAGCCCCTGCGCATGCTTCCACTCCAGCAGGCGGCCATCAGAAGAGATGGACACCAGCATCTCGTCTGCCGGGTCAGACGGCTTGGGCACAAACCGCAGGCGCCACACAGGCTCCGCGTGGCCGGCCCCGCTGCCGCCAGAAGCGCACGCTGGGGGCGCTCTCGCCAGCGGTTTGGGACTCCTGCTGTTGCTGCTGGTGCTGCTGCTGACGGCGGCACCAGGAGTGGCATTGCTGCTGCTTGCGCCGGTGCGCACATCGTACAGAGCCAGGCTGCCATCAAAGAAGCCCACAGCCAGGGTGCCTGCCGACCTGCTGCTCCAGTCCAGCGCGCTCACCCCGCAGGGCGTGGCGGCGTGCCACAGCGGGTGGCAGGGGTTGGCCAGCGACCACACCGCCACCAGGCCCACCCCAGAGACCGCATACTCCAGCCGGCCGTACCCCACCGCCACCAGGCCGGGGGCGGCCTTGTTGAAGGCCAGGCAGCTGACGGGAAGGTCCTCGCTCAGCTCGCTCTGCCAGGACCACAGCAGCTGCAGCTCTGGCTGCGGCAGCTGCCGGCCCGTCAGCATGGGAGGGGGGCCCTCAGAGAGGGCTGCCTCAGGGGTTGGAGGCTCCGAGGCGCCCACTGCTTCCGTAGCTGCAGCGGCTGCTGCTGTCAGAGCCGCTGGCTGTGCATTCTCGGCCTCCATATCTGCTGGCGCCGCCACCGCTGAGGGCCCTGCTGAGCGTCGGTGCGTCGCGCAGCGCTGGCCCCCAGGCGGAAGCAGGGCCACTGCAGCCTCCTCTGCACCGCCGTAGCCAACATCACCAGGCTCCTGCGTTATTGAAGAGCAGTACCGCACGCAGTGGTACCGTGCCAGCTGGCTGTGCTGCAGGTTCAGCAGCACCGCCTTCTCCGCCGCCCGCAGCCGGTGCACCAAGCCCGGCAGCTGGGCCAGGGCACGACGCTGCTCCGCCTTCTGGCGCCGGGCAGCTGCGGCCGCCAGCTCTGCCGCCGTGGGCTGCGGTGGCGCCGGCCCTGCACGCTGTGCTGTGCCCCCCGCCCGCATCATCGAGGCGCGCCCGCCGGAGCCGCCATGTGGGAAGCCTGCGACGCTGCTCATGATGCTGCCTCGCCCGTCGAGACGGCTCAGCGCTGCAGCAAAGCTGGCCCTGCTGCTGGTCATCGAGTTGCGGCCAGACCACTCGCTGCCAGACTGGATCGAGGTGCGGCGAGACATGGACATGGACATGGATGTGCCCGGCCGGCTGGTGTCATCGCCGCCATGCATTGTGGAGGAACGGACCCCACCTTGACGGAGAGAAGGACGCAAGGGCATGAGCGGGGCTTAAACTTCCAGTGTCAAGCACGGCGCATGCTGCCGCAAGACCAACCCCGGCAACACTGCCTGGGCCTGTGGTTGGCAAACGACGGCCCGCCCGGCGCTTCCCTGAGCTCACCCATCACGCTGCTGCGCCTGCTGTACGCATCGCCCCTCGCGCTGCCCGTCAAGCTGCCGCGCAGGCTGGGCTCCGCGGAGAGCATGTCGCCGGCATGGGACATGGTTGGCGACACGCGCCCCGACTGCCTGCTGGCCCCGGCATGCTCATGGCCTGCCCCTCCCGGGTAGCGCAGTGCCAACAGGGCCTCCTCCTCATCCTCTTCTGCTCCCATTCGCGCCAGCTCTGCCCCATCATGGCCGCCGCTGTGGCCGCCCGTTGCATCGCCATCCGCTGGTTCGCTGTTAGCTGCACCGCCTGCTGTCTGCAGCTCCCATGGCAGCACCTGGGTGCCGCGGCTTGAGCGGGCAGCGACCTGGCACTGGGAGGCTTTGCTGCGGTGCCCCTGCTGCCCAAGCTCCTCCTGCCGGCCGCTCGCCCCCTGCTGCTGCTGCTGGCCAGGGCTGCCCCGCTGCCCGTGCTGCTCTGGCCGGCCCACATCCTGGAGAGAGATGCTCAGCTGCGCTGCCTGACTGCCGCTCTCTGTCTGGCGCCCTGCTGCTGCTGTTGCTGCTGCATACTCGCTGAGCGTGGCTCCTACTGCCATGCGGGCAGTCACAGAGGGGCGGATGCTGCTGCCCCCCGCGTGCCCCAGATGCACTATGCTGCCATCAAGGCTGGGCTCCCGGCTGGGCTCTGTGTCACTACCAGCCAGGAAGCTGCGTGCGGTAGGCAGGCCGCTGCTGCCCAGCAGCGGCGCAAAGCTGAGGATGGACGCGCGGTCGCTGTTTGAGTCGCCGCCGCCCCCTGGCGTTAGGCCTTCGCTGCCGCCCCAGCCATTGGGCAGAGCGTCGCCTGCGCCATGGGGTCGGGCCGCTACAAGTGGCTTGGGGGTGCGGTCCCGCCCTTCCTCGTCAATGCACAGCACCCGCTCGAAGGGCAGGCCAGACGAGTCGACGGCGTGGCTGCCGCCCCCGTACCTCACGCTGCCGCGTGCCACTGACCCCGCACGGCTGCTCCGAGAGGTAAAATGGCTGTACCGACCTGCAAGAGGGCAGAGCGCAACAGATGAAGACCTCGTGGTGGCATGGCAAGCAGCAGGAGCGCAAACCCGGCTGGGGGCGGACAGGCGGCGGAGTTGACCAGCGGGCACCGGCAGCCTCACCCGACTGCCGCATCGCGGAGGCTCTGCCCGTGGCAGGCCGGTGATGCGGAGAGTCGCCCGAGCTGCCCGCGACCAACCCGGCAAACGTGCCGGGCAGCAAGGAGCCGCGGCTCACGCTTTGGCGGGACTCCCTCCGGGACATAATGGAGGACGAACGACCGCTTCGTGGGCGGTCCGACATGTTGAAGAAGCGAAATGCCGGTAGAGGAGAGCAGCTTCGCCATGTTGGTGGCCACACTGCCGTGCCGTCGACAGCGCAGGCATTCGCGTGGGCTGTCTTCATTTGTGACGCCATGCTCTGGCACCTCATCCACACAGTGAATTCATGAGTTCCTGGTGCGATTAGCCGTGCGTATTTAGCAGTCCATCAAGTGCCGTCATGGCTGTCGCACCGAGGCTGTTTGCCCACCGCCCGCCTACCGCCCGATGGATGCGACGAGCACGTGCACCACTGCACTGGTTTGTGAGTCAACACCTTTCCAACAGTTTAATGTGCAAATTCCACATCCAGCCATCTTAGAACCAAAGCCGACTGGGGCGCCGGGCCGTCACCGCCGCCGGCTGTACCTTCGTGCTGAGCATGCTTCGGTGCCCGAAAGTTGCTGGTTCTGCAACCTGCCTGGCTCAACGAGCTATGCAAAGCATTGTTTATCCATTACAGGACGTCCCCGCGTGCCAAGCAGAGCTAGGCCGCTGAAAGCTCTTCGGGAGAGCGGTTTGCACGGTCTGGCCCGCTCTGCAGCACTCGGGAGCGATACAGGGCCATTTTGACGCCCCTCCGGCCTCTCTCTTGCAGCCCATCATACAAACTTTGCGCACAGGCGTCTGCTGCGGGGCTATTTGGCGGCCTGGCAGCCGATCGCGCACTCCCTAGCTCTTAGTTGAGCTGTCTGAGTCAGCGGAGCGCAGCGGGTCGACCCCTGCAGGCGGGGGCAGCGAGCCGGCAAGCGCACAGCGGTCGGCAGGCCGGCTCCGACCGCCACCATGTCACTGACCAGCGATGAAGTGAACTTCTTGGTGTACCGCTACCTCCTGGAGGCAGGCGAGTGCAAGGGGGGATGCACAGCCGGGTCGTTGGCTCGTTGTAGCGTTGGCTGACGGTGCGGCACGAGCGCGCCTCTTTACCGCTTTGCATTCCTGAGCTTGGTTCAATGCTCTTTCCCGCCGGCATGCCGGGAGCTACCCTGGCTTCCCGGTGCTTGCCTGATGTACATAACATGCATGGCTCTGTGTGCAAGCCCCCGCAGGCTTCACGCACGCGGCCTTTGTGTTTGGGTGCGAGAGCAGCGTGAGCAAGTCAGGAATCAATGGCAAGGAGGTGCCCGTGGGCGCCCTCGTCAGCTTTATCCAAAAGGTGCGCCCCCCCGCGGTGTGCATGCACATCCCACGCCAGGGGTGCGTGGAGCAGACCGGGCGGCGGCCTGGTCTAGCCCATTGCATGGCGGCCACAGCCGGTCCGGGCAGAGGGAGCCAACTGCTCCCGCCACGGCCTGCCAGCGGAGCAGGGCAGGGCTGGCTGGCGCCATGCCTCAAGGTGTAGGCCAGGGTTGCCCCCTCGAGGCGCACGGCGCGCACTCTGTGTGTCGCCGGGCCCGGCCTGGGCGGCACGCTGCCTGCGCTGCACCCAACGGCAGCATTTCCCAAGCCGCCCTCCTGCCCGATGGCCCTGCCTGGCCCTTTAACATCAAAATCTATATTATAAGCATGCTGCAGGGCTTCCAGTACATGGAGCTGGAGGCCAACCTTAACGAGGAGGGCACAGACGTGTACGGTGAGTGGGGAGGGGAGGGGACCCAGTCGGGCCGCACCCTAAGGCCGCCTGCATGCTTGCTCCGGCAGCACCGCCGCTGCGAGCGCGGCGCAGGTCTTTCAAATGTGCGTGTGCACCCCGGTCTTGGCGGGTGGCGCGCCAGCAGGGCCTCCAGCCTGCAGGCGCCGGCATGCGCGCCGGGGGCGCGGCGCAACCAAGCATGCGCAGCATTCAGGCTGCCGGCCTGCCCGCCCGGCTGTCGCTGCAGCCTGCTGCTGCATGAGGCCTGCAAACCAACCTTTCGCCCACTACCTGCCCTGCTACCCTGCTCAGGCGAGTACACCCCCCTGACTGCACGGGACATCCTGGTGAAGGACATTGAGGAGCTCAAGGTGGGGCCCGGGGCAAAAAGAAAAGGAGTGGGCCAGCAGGCTGCGCTCTTTAACCTGCGCCGTCATCGTTGTCGCAGCTGGTGCAATCTCGATGCTTGCTCCGCACCACGCGTGGTGTGCCTGCCTGCCTGCCTGCGGCGCGCCGCCAACCTGCCCTGCTGCTGCTGGAGGCTGCCCCTTCCAGGTGACTGTGCGGGAGATGAAGGAGGCGGCGCAGGCAGAGCAGCAAGACTTTTTGGCGGCAGGTGAGGGCCCTCGGGTGGAGGGGCGGCCACCAGGCGGGGCCGGCGCACTCCAATATGATTTTGCCGCGCACCAGGGCGCCCCGGGGCCGCGCCGACGGCCGCCCAGCGCTGAACCGCCGGCCTGCAGCAGGCCAGCTGTGCGCTGCGTGTGCACGCCCTCTCACCCTCTCCCCCCGCCTCCCCACCCCACCCCACCCCACCCCACCCCACCCCACCTCACCTCACCCCTTCCATGTAGGCCCCAAGGAGATCCCAGAGGCGGCGGTGCGGCGGCTGGCGGGCCATGCGGCAGAGGTCATCTCCCTCACCTGGTGCCCCACCTCGAACCTGCTGGCCTCCGCCTCCTCAGACGGCACCGCCCGCATCTGGGACCTCCAGGATACGGGCAGCAGCGGCAGCGGGCGCGTGTGTGTGTGCCGGCACACGCCGCAGGTGCGGCGCTGCCGCCTGGGCTGCCGAGGCCTGCACCCCGGCTTGCGTGTCGCCCCCCTGCCCGCCCTCCCCTGCTGCCGGGCTGGAGCCTTTGCTCCCCAGCAGGGCCTGCCCAGGGCAGCCTCAGCTGCCGCAGTAGAGGATAACCCCGACGCCGCGCCTGCCCGATCTCTAGTGGCTGCTGCTTTGCTTGCTTGTTTGGGCTTAAAGCTTAAAGACTGTCTTGTCTAACTGCAACGGAACTTGCTGCTGCAGGGCGATGCCAAGTCGGTGGACCTGACTTGCCTGGAGTGGAGCCCCGACGGGCAGCTGCTGGCCACAGGAGCAACGGACAGTGCAGTGCGGCTGTTTGGGCGGGAGGGTGAGCGCGGAGGGAGGCGTGGTGGTGGTTGTGCGTGTGGGTGTGGGTTGGGCTGGGGGGGGCCTCCACAGCTGGCAGGGTGGAGATGCCTCGGCTGGGCGCTTTCCTGCAGCCTCTGCGCATAGCTGGACCCTTGCAGCGGGCAGCGCCTGCTCTGCCGGCAGGCCCGCCGCACAGCTGCGCCGCCGCGCCCGCCCCACCGGCCTGCCCGCAGGCGTGCTGCGGTCGACGCTGCAGGGGCACCGCGGCATGATCATGGCAGTCCGCTGGAACCGCAAAGGAGACCTGCTGCTCTCAGGTGCCGCCGCCTCGCACGCCAGCCTGCCCTCCCTGGTGGCCTTTTCATTGCCTCCCCCTTCCCTGCTGTCGTCCCCTCCTCCCCCCTGCTGGGCTCTCCCAGGGCTGAGCTCCTCAAAGAATGCTGTGGTATGGCACCCCAGCGGGCATGCCGCGCCCAGCAGCAGCCCCGCCGTGCCTCCTCCCTCAGCCGCCATGCCCCTGTGGCGCCCCTCCCACCCCAACCCCGCCCGCCGCAGGCTCGCTCGACGGCACCCTGATTGTGTGGGATGCCAAGGCGGGCTCCCAGAGCAGGCAGTACGCATGCCACTCTGCCTCGGTGGTCGACTGCGATTGGCGCAACAACACGATGTTTGCCTCCTGCTCCCAGGACGGCTCCATCGCTGTGTGCAAGCTGTCCGACGGCAAGCCGCTGCGGCAGTGGCAGGTGCGCGGGGTGCCGCGGCGGGGCGGTGCAGCCACAGCGGCTGTGCAGGGCTGCACCTCTGGCTGGCTACCTGCCTGCCTCAACCTGAGCCTCTCCCGTCTGCAAGCCGCTGTTCTCTGCAACTGCCCCCAGCCCGCCCTGCACCCCACCCTTGGCGCGCCGTCGTACCTACTCGTGCTGTGCAGGGCGCGCACAGCGCGGACATCAATAGCCTGCGGTGGGAGCCCAACGGCAAGCTGCTGGCCTCCTGCAGCGACGACGGCACCGTCAAGGTCTGGCAGGCAACCGCAGAGCGGCCGCTGCACACGCTGGCGGGTGAGGCTTGATGCTGGCCAGGTGGCGCCGCCTGCCGCCCCTGTGCCCGGCCTCGCTCTGCAAGGCTGTTTGCATGCCTGCGCGCGGCTTGCGCTGCGTTTCCAGAGGTCGCAGTTCGAGGCCGGGCCTAGCATGTGCGCAGCAAGAGCGAGGCGGCCCGGTGCGCTGCGCGACCCTGCCCCAGCGACCCGCCCTCCTACGCGCTGTGCCGCGCCCCCTCCCCCCCCCACCCCCAACCCCCCGCCGCAGGCCACGTGGGCCCTGTGACGGCGGTCAGATGGGGCCAGAGCAGCAGCGGCAAGTGCTTCCTCGCTTCCTGCGGCGAGGACGGCAGCGTGCGGGTGTGGGACGCAGAGGCGGGCGCCTGCGTGCACGCCTTCAACGAGCACGACTCGGTAAGGAAGCGGGGCAGAGCTGGTGTAGCCAAGGCCGCCGGTTGTGACTGCCACCGGCGCCAGCTGCCGCCAGGCTGCCCCGCCGGGCCGTCTGCGGCGCAGCCAGGCGACCCGTGTGGCTGGCGCCCACGCTCGCGCCGTGCTGCTGGGAGCATGGGGCGCCACTATTGGGGGTTGGGGGGTGCGCCGACCTGCACGCTCGCGTGACGGGCCGCGGGCGTGGACTGCCAACCCGCCGCCGTCTTTTGCGAGTCGAGCCCTCGCTCGCCAGCATGTGCTGCAAGCCCCATCACCCCCCCCTGCTCGCGTGGCGGCACACCGTGTGGACTGCCAAGCTGCCGCCGCCCTTTGCGAGCCCCCCCGCCTGCGCCGTCTTTTGATTGGGGTGCAGGCGGTGTCCATCGTGGCTTGGAGCCCCGACGCAACGTACCTGGCCACCGGCGACGCCTCGGGCCGGCTGCTCGTCTGGTCGCTGCGCGCGGGCGGCGTGGTGCGCTCCATGCAGGTGCGTGCGCCCACGACCC
>KQ482063.1:477252-490391 GCA_001430745.1 Auxenochlorella pyrenoidosa | reverse complement strand
GAAAGGGGGGGGGGAGGGCTTGAGGCCAGGGCCAGTCCTGTCGCGAGCCCACCTTCGCTGGCAGCGGCAATCGTCGGTGGTCAGCTGTGCACGGTGTGCATGCCATGCATGGACGCCAGGGCGTCCCCTCACTGGTTGCCAGGCAGGGCCCAGGCAAGGCAGACATGGGCGCGCGCAAGCTGCCAGCCCTGCCCACACGTCGTTTGGGCTTAGAGTTAGTCTTTCGTAACGCTACTTGCCACACAGACCCACCTGTGTGTAGTGGAACGCGTGCGCCTGCCCCAGGCCGTTGTCAATGGGCAGCTGCACAGGCAAAGAAGCAGCACGTGCGCCTGTGGTGTGCACGCCCAGGCGAGTGCGGCGGTCTGGGCCAGCAAGAGAAACGGCTGCCAATGCAGCCGGCACGCTGCGCTGGGCTATGACCCTTCCTCCCGCCCTTGGTCCCGCACTGCCCTACCACCGTTGTAGCGCCGCAACAACGCCGACCTTGCAAGCACACACTGCCAGCCCATTCATTCTCAGCGCGTGTTAAACCTGCTGCCGCGGCCTGCAAGTCACTGCCCCCCCACTGCTGCCCTGCCCACCTGCGAGATGAACTGCGTCTGTCCCGGCGGCCTGAGCTCCACCTTGAGCTTGTTCAGGGCCAGGGCTGCGGAGAATGCATACATCTCGCGTACCTGCAGGTGTGGGAGGGCCCCGGGCGGGCCAGGCGGGCTTGCTTCTGTGCCAGGGCAGGCGCAGGGCGGGCAACCTGGCATGCGATGTGCGTCACATACAGCGTCGTCAGATGGCCTGGCCAGTTGCTGCGAATTCAGGCGTCCGGCCGAGAGCAGGTTTGCATGCGCACTGCCGAGTACCGGTGCATCTGCAGGCGCAGGCAGGGCGGCGGCGGTGCCGGCGGCGGCGACGGCGCACCCAGCCGAGCTGCTTCTTCAGCGCCTCGTCAGCTTCCACCTGTGCCGTGAGCCTCTCCCAGTCCGGCGTGACCTGCACAGTCATGTCAGCGGCGGGCAGGAGCCCCCGTTTCGCATGCAATCAGTCAAATAGGAGCAGACCACGCCAGCGCCAGACCATGCCAGCGCCAGACCCTCTCTGCTGACCCCGGGGGCAAGAGGCTGCTGCCTGGGTGCCCAGCGCTCAGGCGCCTCGCCTGCCCGCCCGCCCGCCCGCCTACCCGAATCCAGTCGGCGGCTCGCATGAGCATGGGGGCGGGCCCGGTGCCAGGGATGTCCTCCACAGGTCCTGCCGACACAGGGTACAGCTTGCGCATGGCCTGCACACCGGGAGACCCCAGACATGCAAGATTAAGGCCACTGGTGATGCCACCTTGGCAGACACAGCCACCTCAGGCCAGAATTCGACAGAGCAGGTAATCAGACGCCCGGACGCGAGGGGAGACAGGCTGGGCCACACCCAGCGGGCGCTCCAGGGTACGTCTGGGGCGGCAGCGCGAGGCGCGGCAGCGCGGCAGCACAGGCACTTGGATGAAAGCAGCAAGCGGCTGGGAGCTGGGGCACTCGGATGAAGGCAGCGAGCCACTGGGAGCTTAGACTTTGATAAGTTTAAAGTCTAATAAACTTAGACACTCGCCTGAGGGAAGGCCTTGGGGTTGATGTAGTCGAAGGGGTAGCCCCAGGCCTTGTGGGCAGCCTGCAGGCAGTGGGTGGACGCGGCAGGGAAGCAGCGCGGGCTGGGCAGGCGGGGCTGCGGGCACTGTTGGTTGGGTACCGCTTCCCCTCTCCATGCGGCACGCCGGCAAACGAGGTATTGCTGCCCCGCTGAAAGGGGCGCCCCTGCAATGCCAAGCTCAAACTGCAGCAGCCGGAAGTAAATCGCAAGCCCCACCCAGCATATGCAGCATGGCAGGGCTGGGCGTCCTGCAGCTGTCCACGGCATGCTGCGGGCGGGCAGCACTGTAAGGCGTGCGCAGCGCGCACAGCACGCACAGCGCGGCTTCCCTTGCCTGCGACTGCGCGTCCGGCAGGGGCAGCGGCTTCATAAACACATAGTCGCTCTCTATCATGTACAGCCACTCGCCCTGCAGGGCCAGATGCAAGGAAGAACAAGATGTAGCCGTCAGGGTGCAGGCCGGGCAGCCTGCAGACAGCAAGCCGGTCCAGATCGGCGACAGCTGCACCGCACTGCGGCATCGGCAGGTGGCAGCCTCGCTGGCTCCGGGGGCGTGCACTCCCCGGCGCGGCGTGCACGAAATGGAGGACAAAAACCCAGCTTGCTGAAAGACAGGCACACCGCGGGTGGGGTGCCAGCAAGATGGCAAGCAGGGGCAGCAGCCGCACCGCTGGGCTTTGGTCCAACGCACGCGCCCCGGATGCCTCGACGAGGCACGCCTGCCCAGCATGCCTATCACGTCCCCCCGGGCCCTAAGGCTGCCCAGTGCTGCTTGCCTTGATCAGGGAGGGGTCCTTGGCTGCCGCATCAAAAAACTGCCGCACCGCGTTCCCCCGATCGCTCACAGGGTACTCGCACCTGCAGGGAAAGTGGAGCATGGCCAGGGGCCAAGCCGCCCTCTCGTCGGCACACACAAGGGGACAGCTGCGGCGGCAGCCCTGCGCCCCAGCGGGGCCCCCGGGCAGCGTGCGGCGGATGCGCGGTACGCTGCTGCCTCAGTACAAGCCTGATGGCTGCGAAGGTGGTCATGCTGAAACCCATTAGGGCCCTGATGCATGGGCTATTTCCAGACTCACCGCCCTGGCAAACAGCAGGCACCACCAGCCTTCAGAGCCAGCCCTCCACAGCATAACCGTGCCCAGCCCCCGCTGGCCAGGCTCTCCTCCTCGCTGCTCAGGTCCGCTCACCACTCGTCACACATGGGCTGCAGCGGGTCTGCCCGGAAGGTCTCGATCTCGCCCATGAGCGCGTCGGGCTTGGTGCGGTGCAGGATGCGGGTGAACGCCACGTGGCGCTCGCCCCCCGGCATGCGCTGCACCAGCCGGTAGGTGGCGTACGCGATGCGCAGCTGGTAGTTCTGGTAGGGCGAGCCGTTGCCCGTGCACAGCGTGTGGATCGTGTCGGGGGGCGGCGCGCCGGCGCCGGCGGCGGCGGCCCCATCGCCCGACCCCTGCTGCACGCCAACGGCGCTGCCGGATCCAGAGCCTGCGTGAAATTGCGCAATGTGCTGTGATTGAGAGCACGCTCAGGGCCCAAGGTGCTCAATGCAGCTCGTTGAAGAGCAGGCAGCTAGCTGGGGCAGCAGGCACAGGCAGGCGGCGGCGGCGGCAAGGCGGACAGCGGTCAGGGGCGCTCCTACTGCTTACGCAGCATGCCGGCAAGACCATCGAAGCCCACCTAGGATGAGATAACCTACAAACCAGCCAATGCAGACGCCGCCAGCAAGCGCCACGAGCAGGCGGCGAGAGGGCACCGGCCTGCGGCCTTTCTGCGCTGAGCGCAGCGGAGCCATTCCGGTGCGACTATTGCAGAGCTCTAGTACGCCCCGATCGCCCTCACGAGGTTGCAAAGCGACCCGCTAGAGCCTGGCTGACTCGCTGGGAAGGGACGAGCTGCAGAGGCGCAGCAAGAGTATTGCATCAAGTTGGATTCGAGATCACTGCGATCGCAAGCAAAGGTTGCTGTGAGGCTTGCTGCCTCCGTCGCCGATGCGCTGCCGCTCATGCTAGCACGGCTCCTTGCTATGGCTGAACATCGACCATGTTGCCTCTGTGGCTTGCCCTTGTGGCTTGGATTGGTCCCGCTCTGATTTAAATATGTGTGCATGGTCCGTACGCTGCAGGCAACCGGGCTGCAATGCCGTGTTGAATGCCGAGCAGCGATGGCTTGACGTGGGACATCCGAGGGATGGCAAGCTGGTCCAGCTTGGCGTGCATTGCATCTGGTCGTTCAGACTGGTATGAAGGGCTTGGAAAGTGTAGCTGTGTGCCAGCCATCATATCTTGGCATCCTGGCCATCCACAGGACTGAACAGCGGGAGGAACAGGGTGCTGGGGACGGGCACTGATGTCATCAAGGCCAGGGATGCGAAGAGTGAGTGGCGCAGCATGTACACATCTCCAAGGCCCAAGTCACCTGAATACCCACATCGGCTGTCTCCATGAAGCTAGTGCAATCATGCAAGGGAGCTCCCAGCGGTATCCTGCTGTGGCACGCCGCTCGGCATGAAGAGGATTAAGCACCTGCTGGCCACTACTCTTCACAGATTCATCATCACCGCCTATCTACGCTTCCAGGGAGCAATACGTAGCTGCTAGCAACAGCCCGCCAGCGCAGTCCAGACCGCCAGCTAGCCAGAGGGACGTCGATGGGAAATTGCGTCTCCAGTAATGTGGTCGTGGACCCAGGCCTCGATCCAGACGTGGGTGTTCGGCCCCGGCTGCGGCTGGGGAGGGGCCGCTTGCTTGCAGAGCAGGGGGTGGCTTGCGGCAGCAGTGCGCGGCTGCTGCAAGCACCAGAGTGCTGTTGGGTCGTTTTGATGCCAGCCATTCGCCGCTTGACACAGTAGGCTAGGGGCGGCAAGCCTAGCTGCCGCCAGCCGTCTCTGCTGCAAGCTCGCATCCTGTTTCCCCTCTCCCTGCTGATCCCAGAAACCTTGCTGGTCCACGTACGTGCAGATGACCCCTCAATGCAGCATATGCAGTGAGGGGGCTGCCGCCCCGCTGCGCCGGCTGCCAGCAGCAGAGGCCGAGGGCTGGGTCGCCCTGGGCGGCCGGCCCACGCACCGCCGCTGCGCCGTGGCTCAGAGGCTCGAGGAGGCTCGCCTGGAGAAGGAGCGGGCCAGCTACGGGCGGGTCAAGAAGGAAGTGTATGCGCTCCCTCGGGAGTCGCTACACGCGCACCGCGGGGGCGAGCTGCATCGCGTCGGCTCCGGCCGGGAGTGGGCACACACAGGTGGGCGCGGGCCGCCCCGCAGTGCTCAAGCCAGCCATTTCCCCTCTTAGAGCGAGGGCTAGTCGATGGGAACTGAGCGTGGATTGATGCATTGGTGGCAGCGGTGCACGCTCTTTTGATGCAAGCCGGCGCTGGCCCCACCCCCCGCCGCAGATAGTTTCCGGCGTCCGTACGTCCCAGCGCCGCCGCTGGCGCGGCTGAGTGCTCTTCAGCAGCAGCAGCAGCTGGAGCTGCTCGAACAGGCGGCAGGCCAGCAGGCAGCAGAGGGGCAGCCAGACCTTGACGCGGCGCAGCGCGGGGCAGCCGCGCCGGCAGCGCCTGATCAGCACCCACCTTGCAAAGGCCCAGAGAGCCAGGCCTCACCCCAGGACGTGCTGCCTGCAGGGGAGTCACTCCGCAGTCTGGCAACCAGCAGCCGCAGCAGCAGCGGCGTCAGCAGCGGCGGGCGCGGGGGCGGCAGCGGGGGGCCGGCCCAGCACCCGCCCCTGCTGCGGCGGCCTTCGCCCGTCCACCACCCTGCCTTGCTGGAGGCGAAAACTCTCCGACGGCGCTCGGGGCAGCGTCCCTCCTTCGATGGGTGAGCTTGCCGGCTCAGCCTGGCGGACTGTGCTGAGCGGGACCTTGCGACAGATGGCGAATTCCTGGCCCTGCTGCGGCGACGTACGCACTGTGCACCCCCTCCCGCTCTGCTCCTTGCGCCAAGGACCAGGCAGCAGCGTGCACGCACCCCACGCCAGGAGGCCCTTCTCAGCCCTCAACTTACCTCGCTCTTGAACAAGCCTCAACCCTCTCTAACGGTGCAAGCATGCGGGACCCTCCCTTTTCCTCCTACGCCCACGCTGGGAGAAACCCCCCCTCCTTTCCCCCACATCTGCAGGGCGGCAATGCAGGCAGACCCGGATGGCGGCGACGGCGGCAAGGCCTGGCGGGCGCAGTGCAAGGCGGCGGCGGACGAGGCGCGGCGGCGGGAGGAGCGGCGGCGCGCAATGTGCGACCACGGAGATTTCTGACTGCAAGCCCCTCGTCCCGCTGACGTCGCCAGGGAGTGCCTGGCGAGCAGCGGTCGGTCCAGCTTCGTGGCAGCCATCCATCCCTGTTGCACTCCAACCCTCCCGCATCACAGCTCTGACTTTGCATGCCTCCCAGCCGCCTCATGGCGTACGAGCCTGAGCGTACATGGTTGGCGTGTTACTGGCCCGCTGCTGGGGTGGTCGAGTATGCTTCTGG
Organism: Auxenochlorella pyrenoidosa; assembly: GCA_001430745.1. Classification (NCBI taxonomy): domain Eukaryota; kingdom Viridiplantae; phylum Chlorophyta; class Trebouxiophyceae; order Chlorellales; family Chlorellaceae; genus Auxenochlorella; species Auxenochlorella pyrenoidosa. The sequence continues at coordinate 484,301 of KQ482063.1, read as the reverse complement.
GGTGGGTGAGCACGCTGCTGGGGTGGCCGAGCACGAAGTTGTCAGGCGGGCGTGGGTGCGGGCAAGGCATGAGGCGAGCGCCGCAGCCCGGTGGGGTGGCGCAGAGCCGCGCGGCCCAGGGCGGCTGCCCGTACACCGCCGCGTGCCTGTGCGATTCGGACCACGCCTGCGTGCTGGGTTGGATGCATTGTCCTGCACAAGGTGCACCACGTGGCAGAAGGCCAGGAGGCAGGGGTGACTGGCTGACGTGCCCTCCGGTGAGGGCAACAGGGCTGCTGGGTCTGGCCCCCACCTGCTGCAATCGCCTTCCACCAGCCGCACTGCCCAAGGGCGACCACTTCAGCAAAAATGTAGACCCCCGCAGGACAGGCCGTGTGAACAACCATGGCGGCGGAAGGCCACATGAAGATTCCGAGTGCAAGGTCAGCATGGCATCAGGCTACTTAGAAGGTACAGCCCGCTTGACCGACTGTACACTGTTATCATTGCTCATTTGTCCCAAACCCTGACCAAAGGAAAGGCAGAGCCCGGCTAGCGGAAGAGCGCAAAAGGCCAGTCCGTCAAACGCCCGCTCGCGCACTGCCCTGCGGTTTAGAAACCGAAATATCACTGTTGAAGACAGGCAGGATGAACTATCGGGGGCCAGGCCCCGGGCCTCTCGCGAGGTGGTCCCAAGCAGGCGGGAGCTTGCCGCTCGCCTCCTGGCGCTCAACAGCAAAGCCTGGCCTCCAGGGGCCGTCCAGGAGGCGCCAGAACTGCTGCAGTGAGTGTGGGCTGCAGGGGCGGCAGGCTCGCCGCCGCTTCGCTGCCGGTTCAAGCCCACCGGGACCGTGCCAGCCTGGCCCCCTCACCAGCGCCCATGGCTCCCCCTTGTGCAGGGTGGAACACCTGCCCGAGAGGGTGCGAACCGCCCTGCTGGAGCAGCAGCTTCAGGGCGGCTTGATGTGGGCATCCCCAGCCGAGCAGGAAGGCGACACTGTCAGCCGCTCTGGCAGCCGCGCCTCCTGCATCGACGTCGATGCGACCCTGCTTGCTGAGCTGCGCCGGTTCAACCAGGGCGCACCTGGCCGCGAACGGTGCGCCCTCACTCTGCTCTGTTCGCGGTGTCATGCAAGGCTGGGGTTGGCAGTCTCACTGCTGGCAGCCGGGCGCTGCTGCCTGCACGCTGTTGTTTGGGAGGCCGGCGCGCTCGGAATTCCAGAGTTGCCTGAGGCAGTGCCTAAGCACAAGCACACACACACAACAGCCTGCGCCTGTCCGGCCCCTCACCTGTCAGCCGGAGCCACGTGCACTTTGCAACCATGCTGTCTCCCTGGCCGCTGCAGGAGCGACCTTGCAAGCCTGCCAGGAGTGCCGGCAGGGGCGGCAGAGGCGGCGGCGGCGGAGGAAGGCCCCCGGGCGGGCGAGCAGCTGCTACTTGTCTTCTCCCCTCAAGGCAGCCCGCGCAGCTCACAGGATACCAGCAAAGCTGTTGCCGGCAGCGGACAACGTGCAGCCTCCTCCACCGCCGTTGGGCGCGTCCTTGCTGCCGCCCGCCTGGCAGCGGGCCTGCTGTGCTGCGCTGTGCTCTTGGTGAGATGCAGCCGCGCTGACATGCTTGGCACTTCCTGAGGCCGCCCGCTCACTGCGGCCGCCTCGAGCTGCTGGTGCCAGTCCGGCCCTGGTGCATGCAGCCTGCCTGCTCCTGCTACCACCGCAGGGAGGCAGCAAAAGCGGGCCTCAGCAGCGTTGTCTGGCCTAGCAGCAGCACTGTGTGGCAGGTTGCAGAGGAGTCGGTAGCCCTGGTATGACCCCCCGTGCTGCACCCTGGCGTCCTCTTCCCGCTGCCCTGCAGTTGTGCAGGGGCGCTTGATGCTTGTTCCCTGCGATGCTGAGCTGCCAGGGTGCACGCCCGGCTGCACCGTTCCCAGGCTCTGCGGCAAGCCCTCGATTCTTTTCTGCATGGCAACCCGAGCACAGCATAACCTGGTGATATTATGATGTACTCGTTGCCCTGCCGTGCAGCTTTTACTTCCAAGTGTACTGCTCATATTGTGACTGACAAGACTGCGCTCAATTGTTGACGTGCTGGCTGGCAGCACATGCTGTCGTTGTAGCCACCTGCCGCTGTATCCTCGACTCGTTGAACAACGCTTTCTGTACTAGGAACGCTGCCAAAGTGCCACTCCCTAAGCCAACCATAAGTCCAAGCCCCACATCTATAGTATAACCTTGCCCAACCTTGATCGTACCTGTCGCCACTCACATGCCCTCATCCTGCCACGTTAACTTGCTTGCCCTCGCTACATGCCAAGCATTGTGGGTGGTTCACTATTCTTGCTGCACGATTCGTTTCAACTCCTTGCAATTTTCATCCCTGCACTTTTTCCCCCTTTTTACCACACTCCCCGACCTGCGGCCCACCATGCCGCCATATGCGACCAAACGCATGGAACGTCCGTTCAAGAGTGAAATGAAACAAATGTGTAACAAGTCAACCGTCGGCATAGAAACATGGGGGTGAGGAAGCAGCAGCATGGCTCAAAGGGCAGTCAGCAACACGGTGCCATGTGCACTGCCAGCACGTGACGCCCTTGTAGGCAGCTGTGCCGACAGCCAGTGTACAGGCACCAGGCAACACAGCTTGCTCCCCACCCCACACCCCTGCACTGCCTCACTGCCGCCCTCCCACACAGCGGCCGGCCCCCCTGCTGCCTGCCTGGACGCCCCTCCGCTCCCAGCTCAGTGGGGTATTACAACATCCAAAACGACTTGCAAGGGCATTCCTTCAGCTGGTTGTTGTATCAAATGCTGCTGGGCATGAAAGGCCGGGAGGGAAAACGTTTGTTGGGGGGCGGGTAGGGTTCCGTGTGCATACGTGCCAAAGGGGTGGCGGCCGCCGGACCGGCGGGCCGCGCGTGGGGCATTCAACTCAAAAGGGAGGGAAAAGCTCGGCTGCGAGCGCGGGGAAGAGCCCAGCAGGCAGCCGGCGACAGGCGAAGCAGGAGCGGGCGGAAACAGAGGCCAAGGTGCTCTGTCGAGAAGCAGGTAAGCGGGCAGCCATGCCAAGCCAGGCAGCAGCGCGGGCGGCACAGGGTGCCAGGCCAGGCAGTGCCTGCGGCTGCGCCTGGGGCTACAGACACAAGGGTGCATGCTGGTAGTACAGGAGGAGGACTTGGGAGCGAGGGACATTCAGCAAACAGGATTCGTAGGTCGTGCCGCCCCCGCAGGGGCTCAACGTGTGGTCGCTCTGATCGGGGCTGCGCCGCACCGTGCGGGTGGGCATGCGCGTCCCGCCGAGCCGAGCGCATGTCCAGGAGCGGGCGCGCCGCGGCGGGTTGCCTCAACGCGAGCAGCCGCCGGCGGCTGCGCCGGCTGCCCGCGACGGCTGGCACGGCGCTGGAGCGGCCCCCTCGTGGCGCCTGCCCCGGCTCAGATGACCACACCGTCGGGGATCACAGCGTTGCGCATGATGACAACAATGCCATCCTGGATCATGAAGCCGCCTGCAGGGGGGGAAAGGGCGGCGGGCACGGCGGGGCGGCTTGGCACGCCGGCGCGGCCAAGCAAGCGCTGCTGACTCGGCACGCTGGCGCAGCCAAGCAAGCGCTGCCGCTGAGTTACTGAGTGTGTACGTGCATGCCCGGGAGAGAACCTATCCTGTGCCCTCCCGGGCGGCTGCCTAGGCCAGGGCGGCGCGTGCTGCAGCACGGCAGGGCAGCAGCGCAGAAAGGTGAAGGTAAGGCACGCTCACTGTCTTCCGAGCGGTCTGCCTCCTTCAATCCGCTCTTGTTGATGATCTGCAGGCAGGGCCAGAACATGGCAGTTTGAAGATGGGTGGTTTGGAGATGAATGCTGGCAGGCAGGCAGGCAGGGTGCAGGGAGCAACGCGTCGGCAAGTGAGCAAGCTGCGGCATGCCAGCTGCTGGGCTGGGCCGATGCTCCTCATGACGCACTGCAGCCAGAGCTGCCAGGAGGCGGGAGCCACGGCAGGCGTGCAGGCAGTGGTGCAGGCAGGGCAGGGCAAGGGGGCAGAGCCCTGCGGGCGCGGGCGCAGCTGAGCCGCCCACCTGCACATTGTTGCCGATAGACGCGTTTTCGTCCACCACGCAGCGCCGCAGGTAGCAGTTCTCGCCTGCACAGGGGTACAGTGGTACAGGGGTACAGGAGGTTCTCGCCTGCACAAACCAAAAAGGTTTTTTTGTTTTGTTTTTTTCTCATGTTTCCGTCATTTCTGCCATGAGAGTCGAGCACAAAAATGTGAGCTAACTGCCTGCACAGGGGGAGGCACGGGGGAGCATCGGCTAACACGTCCAGTGAGGGCCAGCGGGCGGGGTGGGGGCCCGCACCTCGCGTGTGGCACGCTTGCGCACCCTGCCCACACGCCCTGCAGCCGCCTGCATGCACCTCCGCAGCACAGGCGGCGCAACGTCTTCACTTGGCCCCCACTTCAGGATGGGGCGCACAGAAGGGCAGGCGCGTGCACCCACGCCGCAGCCTGCGCTCCGCCACTCACCCACGCCGTACACGATCTTGCCGGCCTCGCGCGCGGCCTCGCGGGCCGAGTCGTTGGTCCACGCGCCGTTGCCCAGCACCAGGGAGTGCTCGATGCGGGTGCCGCGCCCCACATACGTGCACTCCCCCAGCACGCTGTTGCTGATCTTGCAGCCCACCAGCACTGCGGGGGCGGCGCGGCAGGGGAGGGGGGTGGGGCGTTAGTTGGACGCAGGATTGCGCACGCAGGTGTGCTCTGCTGGCCGGCCAGCCTGCCAGCTGCACTGCTGCAAAAGGCAGCTGGGGGGCTGGAGCGCAAGGGCGGCCTGAAAGCGCGGGTTGTCATGCCAGCCTGCAGCGATACACCTGCTCGGCGGAGCCTAGGCATGCGCCTGGGCGGCACAGAGTGTGCCGCGCTACCGCTCGCAAGTGGGGGAGACCAAGCCAGCACCCCCCCCCCCCTCACCCACCCGCCCCCCACCCCCCCCCAACCCCCCCACCCAACCACACCCCCCACCCAAAGAAACAACAAAACAACCATGCCCCCAGCACGTACCCGACCCGTCGCCCACAATCACGCGGTCCAGCTCTGTGTCGTGCATGGTGGCGGGTGGCAGGCAGGAGCCCTTGCGCCCAGTCATGTGGTCCATCTGCAGGCGGTGGTTGGGGTGAAGGTGGGGGGATTGGGAGGGGCGGTCGGTTCCAAGTCGAGCCACATGCAGAGGGAAAAAGCTTGCCAGGCCAGGGGTGCTCCGAGGGTGGGGCAGGGCCGAGGCCACGCTGGCGGGCGCCCGCACGAATGGCAAGCGCGGCCGCCCGGTGTACCAACTCCTGACAGCAGCTCTCACCGCCCCCATGAGGGCATCAGGGTCGGCCAGATCCAGGTTGGTCTCGAAAAAGTCCTTGAGGGACGACACATCCTGCAGGGCAGAGGGGCAGAGACGACCCATGAGCAGCCCTCCAGACCCAGGAGGCAGGGGCAGGCTGGGGGAGCTCGTTTTTGCAGCACGCTTGCCGGCCAGCAGCCAGCAGCGCTGGACAGGCAGGGCTTCCCCCTCCAGGGCAGCCCGCCCCGGCCCAGCCGCGCCCGCAGCTCAGCACACACACGGCGCGCGCGGACGCGGGCCGGCCCGCCAGTGGCAGCCGGCCTCGTCCATCCCACCATGCATCGCCGCCATCACACTCTCATAGTACCATAGTGACATGTAGTACCAACCGCAGGGCGTGCTCACATGCCAGTATCCGTCGTGCTGGTAGGCGTAGATCTTCATCTCCTGGGCCAGGGCGTTGGGGATGACGTGGTGCCCGATGTGCACCAGCTGCGGGCGGTCCACCAGCCTGCGGGAGAATGCCAAGGCGCGGCAGCTTTTTTATTGATTGAAGGCAACAAAATTTTCATGGAGGGCAGCGCTTGATGGGCACCAGCTGCGGGTGGTCCAACAGCCTGCAGGGGGGTGCCACGCGCGGCGCAGCCTTCTTTCGTTTGTTTGTCAGGTGCCCGACAGTACTGTGCAGGGCAGGAGTCGATGCATATGCGAGCACACTTGGGGCGGCATGGGCGGGCCGAGAGCTGTGCTCTGCCGCCGCCGTCTGCCCGCTGCGGGGCGCTGCTGGCGGCAAGGCAGACACGCCAGCCAGCCGGTGCCAGCCTTTGCCCACTGGGGGCAGGTGGGCGACTCAGGTGCCGGGGCGCACACCAGGCTCGTCTGAACAGCTTTGCGCATGACATGCAGGTGCGTCCAGAGGGCTGGGGGCGAGGCGGCAGGGCGGGCCGGCGGCCTGCCTCGCCTGGACGGCGCCTCGCACTTGAACACAGGTGTGCCCAGCAGGCAGGGTGCAAGAAGGCAGGCTGTGTGACCAATGAGATCGGCGCGCACGAAGAGCGCCTCGCGCTTCTGAACACGCACCTGAACACCGCCTCGCGCTTGAACACATAGATGCCCAGAAGGCAGGGTGTGTATCCAACAAAATATCCAAACAAAATCGGCTCGCCTGAACAGCGCTTCGCGCTTGAACACATAGATGCCCAGAAGGCAGGGTGTGTATCCAACAAAATATCCAAACAAAATCGGCTCGCCTGAACAGCGCTTCGCGCTTGAACACGTAGATGCCCATGTTGGCCAGGTACTCGAGGCCGGGCTGCGCCTTGGCTGAGTCGCGGCGCAGGCTGTGCAGGTCCTCCCCCGACGGCTTCTCCACAAACCGCATCACCTTGCCTGCGGGGTGAGAGTGGGGGGAGGTGGGGGGTGGGGGGGTGGGGTTAAGCACGCGGGCGGCTCTGTTTGAAAGGCCACGCAGCGCTGCCGTGCACGCAGCGCGGCGCTCTGCCTGCGCATGCGGCGGGCGTGTAGCCGGCCGGGCAGCGCCGGTGCGGGCTTGGGCCCACGCGTTGCGCATGTGCGCACGAACCAGCGCAGAGCCAGGCGGCAGCCGGAAGACCAGGGCACGGCGCCCGGATGCCAGCAGAGGGGCCCCAATTCAACGTCGCTGCCCCTCGCCCAGCCGCAATCCCACATAAGGGTGGAGCATGGCCCAGGACTCACAGGAGGAGGGGTGCATAGCAGTCATACGAGCTG
>KQ482063.1:450283-461077 GCA_001430745.1 Auxenochlorella pyrenoidosa | reverse complement strand
CTCTCGTGCCCCCCCCCCCTCCACCCCCCCCCCCCCGCCGCAGAGCTCACATCAGGCGGCCATCCTTCTTGCGGCGAGCCAGGTGCCCGCCCTTCTTGTCGCTGGCCTGCCGCTCGCACACCTGCAGGCACCAGCACAGGTGCCGAGTGGTTAACCGGGCTGCTTGCAACCTGGGCCACGCCCTATGCAGGCTTGCGCACGAAGGGCAAAGCTTCGAGCACAAAGGGCCCAGACCGGCAAAGCACCACAACGGGCACGCCGCGTCGCCACGCCCAAGCGCCTGCCGCGAGCTCAAGGCCGAGATCACAACAGCAGGCGGCCAGGCGGGCAGCGCAGCGTGGCGTGGCGCAGGGAAGAGAAGAACGACGCGGCGCAGCATGGCGCAGCACGGCACAGCGCGGCACAGCGCGGCGCACCTCCATGAGGAAGCCCTTGCCCGAGCCGGCAAAGTAGGCAAGCAGATCGAGGTCCAGGGTGGCCCCCAGGTTGTCGCTATTGCTCACAAACAGGTAGGTGATGCCGTCTGCGCGGGGGGGGGGGGGGGGGGCAGTGTGCGTGTGCGCCGGTGGGTATGTGGGTTGGTGTTGGGTCTGGGGTGTGGTGGGGCGGGGGAAGGGGTGTGGAGAGTACGGGGTCGGGGCGCGCAGCAGCGTGTTTGTGTTAGGGTTGTGGGTTGTGGGTTGGAGTGGCAAAGAGCAGAGAAGCAGAGACCAGTGCGGCGGTGTGCGCCCGAGGGTGTGCGCCGCGGTGCCAGGGAAGGGCAGAGTTGCACCCCCCGCCGCTCCACGAGTCACGCGCACCCGCAATTAGGCGGTCCAGCATGCCGCTGCCCAGCAGGGAGGGGTAGATGTCGCCGTGGCCCGGCGGGCACCTGCAGGGGGGGCCAGCCAGAGGCTACACGCTTAAAAGACGGCACTTGCCAGCAATAACAGGCGTGGAGTGGCAGGCCAACGTATATGGGCTGGCCGGCGGGCCGCCTTGGCAGGGGCGGGGCCTGATGCACGCTTTCCGGCTGCTGCGAGTCGAGCTTGTGTTCAGTCACGAAGGCATCCACAATGCACGTGCCAGCGCAGACCCAAGCAGCACAACTGCCCGCTGACACGAGCCATGTGCAGAACGCACCCCCCTCAGACTCGAGAGTTAACCACAAGCAGCGCTAAACCACTGCACCCACCACTCCATGTCTGGCTGCTCTGAGTAGGTGGCGGGCTTGAGCGTGGCGGCGTCCACCTTGCAGCTCATGTTCTGCATCAGCTCCACATCCTTTTCAGCCAGCAGGTCTGCATGCAGCGGGGGGGGGGGCAGGGCACTGGGTGTGAGGAAGAACACCCATCGCTGGGTTGTTGACATGCCCGAGCCGATGTGCCTCCTATGTGGCCGACCTTGCTTGCGCAGCGCAGCGGCGGCAGCAGCATGTGCACCTGTGGCCCTGGCAGCAGCAACGGCAGCGGCAGCGGCAGCAGCGGCAGCGCACGGCCCCCCACTTCTCGCAGCGGCAGCAGCAATGCGCTGCCTCCCCCCACCCCCCCCCACCCCACCCCACCCACCCCCCACCACACCCACACCCACCGCTGTGGCTCTTGCTCAGGTAGTCCTTGGTGTCCTTGCTGGTGGAGAAGGAGTTCATGAGGATGAAGCGCACATTGGAGCCTGCGCACAGGTGAAGGGGACCACAGCGTGCACGTCAGGCATCATCGTCGTGCATCCCTCGAGTGCATGGTGTGTCGGGGGCCACGCAAGGGCGGGCACGCAGGTGCAGCGTGCGGGCCGCCCCAGGGCGAGCAGCAAGGGCTCCGTGCGCATGCCAGCTTGGGTCGCGCCCGCGCTCTGCACGCCAGGCGCAGCGCGCACCGTGCTTCTGCCGCGTGTGCTTGATCTGCTCGGCAATCAGGTCCAGGAAGGTCTTGCCATCCTTGACCTGCACAGCAGGGGAGAGGTGCAGAGGGCGGCTTGGGTTCGCGCTGGGGCACTGGCCTACCCAGCACTGCTCTAGCCGGGTGGAGGAGGTTGAGGAGCGGCGCCTGTCGCCGCCACGCACGCGCCCTCCACATCCCGGGCTGTACCGCGCAACAAACGATCTCTCCGGGCTGGTACCGCTGCGCTCCTAGCCCGACGCGCATCAGGTCCCAACGGTTCAGGCGCTCGCCTGCCCTGGGCGGCGGCCTGGCCGGACCCCAGGGCCACCCCGCTGGGGCCCAGCAGCCAGCTGGGGAGATGCCGGCAGACAGGACCCCCGGGGCGTGCCCGAGTGCCACCCCTTCCCCTGGCCTGCTTGAAATGCAATTGACTGAGCATATTGTTGCAGGAAACATTAACTTATTGCAGGAACAGCAGCCTGCCCCCACCGACAGCAGCGACTTGGCCCGGGTTTCATGCAAACATTTGATTGAGCGATTTATTGCAAGAAACAGGAAGCAGCCTGGCCCCACCTCCAACAGCGACTTGGCCTGCTCCAGGCCCATGCTGGTGCCCAGCCCGCCGTTGAGCTTGAGCACAGCCGTCTGGCGCAGCAGCTCCTGCAGGACGGGCCGGGGGCGGCAGCGCCGGTGAGGGCGGCAGCGCCGGTGAAGGCGGCAGCGCCCTGCCTGGGTGGGCCCGTGCATTCTTGGAGGTCCTCCGCCAAGGCTGCAAATGCTTCCCTCCAAGGGACAGCTGTCCAGCCGCGCCAGGGCGCCCTGCTCCCCCCCAGCCGCGTGCCTTCAGGTCTGCCCCCTCGGCCTTGAGCTCCTCCAGCCGGGGCAGCTCCTGCACCGGTTCGATGTCGGCATCGGGCACCTGCACCCAGGGGCGACGCAGCGCTGCATGTTTCAGGCTGGGTGCGCGCCTTGTGGCCGCTGCCCGGGCCCCCGGGCCGCGACGAGCAGGGCGGGTGCCGGCGCCCGCTTGCAGACCCAGGCGGGCAACACCCCTGGGCATGCTGCTCCGGAGGCGCGACCACAGCACGTGACCACAGCATGCGCTGTCAAATGTCAGGATGGAAGCTGAGGAAAACATCCAACTCGAATGAAAGTGTTCAAGTGGGCACTGCCAAACAGCCAGAGCAGCTCTGCCTGTGCGTCCCAAGCCCCCTGACTCGTGCCCCTGCACCCTGCCCTGTCGCAGGTGACAGCCGCTCGCATCAAAAGGACAAACAGGCACAGCTGAACAGCCTGGTCGGCAGTTTCAGTTGCCGCCCTGCATATCAGGGCCAGTTTCTGTCGCAAATGAGTACTGCGAGCAAGGCGGGGGCAGCTCACCAGGCCGGTCACTCCCGCCACTAGCTGCTCATAGTTGAGCTTGAAGGCATCCTGCGCTGCCCGGCTCAGCCGCGCCTTGGTCATCTTCTCCTGGAAAAGCTCCCAGGGCTGCACGCGGCAGAGGCCGGGCATGGGATTCCGGGGCCAGTGAGTAAGGAGGTCGGTCGGCAGCTGCTGAACCGCCGCTGCTGGCTGGCGGCAGCTAGGGCGCTGTCTGGGGCCAAATGGGACGCGAGGCTCATCGATCGCTACCCCACACTCACGATGACTTCCGTGGGGGGAGCCGCGGGTGCTGTGGCAGTGGCCATCGCGATCTCGGGGCGAGGTCTTGGGTCAGGAAGGGCGGGTCGACAGCGGCGATCGTCCAACTCAGGCTCGATCGCGGTGTAAGTGCGCCTAGGATTGCTGGGAGTGCAGGGAGCTCCCTTTCATCTGCTTCATCACGGCGCCAGCTCACGCGGACATCGGATGTGTTGGGAAGGTGGGCAACTGCTGTCTCACTGGCCTGCGTCGCTCCTGCATCGACGCAATTGCAATCCAGACACCAGCAAGGGCTGTCGGCACACCTCCCCCAGCGGGCCCTGCCCTCCGGCACTCTTGAGCCGGCCAGACGCCGCCCCTCAATCTTCGATTGATTCACACAGGTCAATTGCATTGATCGGTGTGGCGCCCTCCCTGTGCAAGCGGCAAGCGGTAATGGTGCACTCTCTAGAGGTGTCAGGTAGGAGCCCGTGCTGCCTTGAGAAGCTCAGCAGTGAAAGCTGAAATGGATGCGTGCCGTCGCAAGTCCCCAGGCACAACCCTACAACCCTGCACCGCACATCTCCTGCCTGCCCGCCTCCTGCACCCGCCTGCCGCACAGTGCGGAGGAAAGCCTGCAGTCCTTACTGGCTATTAAGCATTGTCTGCACTGCAGTGTAGCATGTCAACCAGTTGCAAATTGCACTCTTTACCCTCGTCTCTGCAGCGTCCCTCTGCGGCGGCTGCGCCGCGCAGCGCCACCACCGGCCGGCCCGCCGCACTGTGCATCCTCCTCGCTGCCATTCTCAGCAGCAAGAGCCTGGCAAGCCGCAGCCGCCACAGCCGCAGCAGCTGAGAAGGCAGGAGCAGTCATCCGCAGCGCAGCAGCAGCAGCAGCAGCAGCAGCAGCAGCAGCAGGGCTGGTGGCGGCGGCACGCGCAGCGCCCGCTGGCGGCCGCGCTGGCGGCGCTGGCGGCGGCGCCGCTGCTGCTGGGCACGCCGCTGGATGTGGCGCAGGCACGGTCGCCTCTGACGCAGGAGGAGAAGAGCACGATACAGCTGTTCCAGCGCAGCAGGCCCAGCGTCGTATACATCACCTCTCTCACCACCAGGTGGGTGCTGGCTATCTCTTCCCTCTGCCGCACAGCACGCAGTCTGTGCCCGCTGGGCGGCCCGCCTCGCCGCAGCGCAGCCCCTGCACATGCGCGCCGCCACACGCGGCCTCGGCAACGGGCAGCCAGGCGGAGGGCATTTGAACGCCCGGGGTTGGCAGGGCGCGAGGGCTGCGACAGCGCCCGCTCCTGCCTGCAGCCGCAATGCCGCCTGAGCCGCTGCTCGGCGCGCGCCTCCCTGTTCCCTCTTGTCCACAGGCGGGATGCCTTCACCCTGAATCTGATGGAGATCCCGCAGGGCGAGGGGTCAGGTGGGGCCTCGCCGCCCTGCCCGCTGGCCTGTTCCGCCCACTGGCCTGCACGCATGCCCCCCGGCGCTGTTGAGAGGCCCGCCTTGCTACCGCCGAACGCGACAGCGCGCCGCGTGGCGCGCAGCGCCATGTTGCTGCCCCACTCCCCGGCAAGTGGCCAGCCGCACTCGCGTGGCGCTCCCTCGCCGGGCACGTGCTCACCGGTCCGGCTGAGTGCATGCCACGCCTGCAGGGTTTGTGTGGGACCGCGACGGCCACATCGTGACCAACTATCACGTGATTCGCGGCGCTTCAGATGTGCTGGTGAGCACCTCTGGGGGGAAAGGAGTGGTGCAGGCACTGCAGGATCCGTGCCTGGTGCCATGCCAGGCCAGCACAGGGGGGTGGTTCGCTGCGGGCTGTCTGTTTCCCAGCCTGCCCTGCGCGGCTCAACCCAGAAAACGGCATGGGGAGGCTGCGTGGGCACTCAAGGCCGCTGGGGGCCGATCAGAGAGGGAATCCATACTGCTGCCCGCCCTTCACCCACCGCCCACCCAGGGTGCGGCAGCGCCCGGGCCCTGGGCGCCCCACCCGACCGCTTGCCTGCGCCCCAACCCTGAGCGCCCCACCCACTTGAACCCTTGAACCCAAACCCCTGGAAACCCTTAGACCGTTAAATCGAACCTCGAGAACCCTGCGCCCCGACCCTCGCAGATCACGCTGTCGGGCGGCGAGGGCCAGCCCGCCAAGGTGGTGGGGTACGACGAGGATAAGGATGTGGCTGTGCTCAAGCTGGACCCCAAGGACATGGTGGGTCTCCCGACCTTGCCCTGCCTGTTGACTGTGCCTTGAGCTGGTCAGCTGTGCTGAAGCTGGACCCCGAGGGCATGGTGGGCCCCCCTGGTGCTGGACCTCGCCCTGGCGATTGTGCACAAGTTGGCCAGCCCCAGCAGGACACGAGGGCGCCCATAGCTCGCCCAGACGAGGCGGCAAGGACCCAGGCAGCACGCCTGCCGCTTGCCACCGGTGTAGCAGATCACTTGCCATGCAGCGCTCATTTCTTGCCATGTAGCGCTCACGCGCGCCCGCGCTCCCTTCCCACCTCGCCCCCGCTGCGTCGCCTCCTGCCCTGGCCTCCTGCCCTGCCTGCCGCCCTGCAGGAGGGCCCGCTGGTCCCGCTCAAGCTGGGCACCTCGTCCGACCTGGAAGTGGGGCAGCGGGTGTATGCCATCGGCAACCCCTTTGGCCTGGACCACACCCTGACGGCAGGCAAGCGAACCTCATTCGAAACTCACGATAATTAATTAATTACAATGCCGACACAGGGGGCAGTTGTTCTTGCCAGCGGGGCGGGATGCTGACGGCAGGCAAGCCGAGGCAGGGGCTCAGTGTGTGTTCGTGCCAGCCAGGCGGGATGCGCCCGTCTGGCGCGCAGCCACTTGAGCTGAACTGATGGGGGCCCGCAGGCCTGACTGGGCAGCCGGTGACGCAAAGCCCGCTTCGGCCAGGCGGGGCACGCAACCTGGGGCCTGACCTCCGCGGACCCCGCAGCAGTGGGCGGGGTTGCTCAGCCGCCAGGGTGGCCGGAAGCGTGTCCACATGCATGCCCTGCTGCGCAGCCCAAGAGGCCTGCCCGCTTATCTCCTGGTGTCGCGCGCTCTCCCGTGGGCCGTTTGCAGGCGTCATCAGCGGCACTGGTCGTGAGATCAGCTCTGGCAACACGGGGCGGCCCATTCAGGATGTGATCCAGACAGATGCCGCCATCAATCCGGGTGGGGCTGATGTGATTTTGTAATTAAAACTGACTGCCCCTGGCCACCCCCACCGCTGTGCGCACAGCTGCGTGCGCTCGCCAGGTGGGCCTGAAACATGCGCGGCTTGCGCCATGCGAGTCAGCTTCCTATTCCGCCTACTGCCAGGCCGAACACGGGAATGCCTGCTGCCCTTCTGCCCTCCTGCCCTCAGGCAACAGCGGCGGGCCCCTGCTTGACAGCAGCGGCGCCATGATTGGGATCAACACAGGTGGGGAGACAGGCAGGGGACAGCCAGGGGTCGCTGCCGTGCTTGAGAACATTACTCCGGCCTGCCAGCAGAGGTGTCTTCAGATTAATGCGCTAGCTGCCTCAGTGCTCAACAGCCTCAGCGCCCAACAGACCATGCATGCACAGCCTTCTACTCTACTTATACTCAACTTATACTATACCTATACTTCTACTATACTTATACTAGCGCCCTCTCACTCCGCTTGTGCCCCGCCCTCCCAACCCACCTGCCCCGTGCAGCCATCTACTCATACACCCAGAACAGCGCGGGCGTGGGCTTTGCCATCCCGGTGGACGTGGTCAAGAGCAGCGTGGAGCAGGCAAGCGTTGGCGCAAGTTGTTTTCAGAGTTGTGTTCACGCTCCTGCGGAGCCGTGGTGCTGCTTCCTTTTGGTCCTGGTTCCGTTGAAACGGCTGCGCAGGGCAGGCAGGGCATGCATGCATGCATGCGGCAGTGAGCAGGGCGTGCGCTTGTGTCGGGCTTGCGCGTGAGGAGTGGCCAGGGCGACTTGCATGCCTGTGTGCTGTCTTAAGGGTTTATCTGCGCTTTGCTACCTGCAGATCATCAAGTTTGGCAAGGTGGTGCGGCCCGTCATGGGCATCAGCTTCGCCCCAGACCAGTCGGGTGGGCGGGGCAGGGGTAGGAGCAGGGACAGGGGCAGGGGCAGGGCAGGGCAGGGCAGGGGCATGGTGGGACGGGGGCAGGGTCAGGCACAGCTGCCATTCAGGGGCCAAGGGGCCAGGCCAGCTTGGCACGTCGGTGGCGGCAAAGCTGCCTGCCTCGCTTTGGCGGAACGGCTCTTGGCCATGACAGTACCATGACTCACACCACTGGCACTGACCCCACCTCCCCGCGCCCGCCTCCCCCGCGCTCCCTTTGCCTGCAGTAGAGCAGCTGGGCGTGAACGGGGTGCTGGTGCTGAATGCTCGCGACGGCGGGCCGGCGGCCAAGGCGGGGATCCGCGGTTCCTCTCGTGACGAGTACGGCAGGTGGGTGTGGGGTGGCTGCGTCGCTGACGGACCCGCACCTGCCCCCTCCTTTGCCGGGCTCTCTGCTCTGGCCATGCACCTGCCCCCTCCTTGGCCGGGCATCACTGTTTTGGCGGCGCTGCGCACCAGGTGATGCGCACATCCTGCAGCGCGAGTGGCAGAGCGAGCGGCGCGCACGAGCTGCGCGCTTCGTGACGCTCTGTGTGATGCCGTTCCATGGTCTCCGCTGCCTGCAGGCTGATCCTGGGCGACATCATCCTGAGCATCAACGGCAAGCGCATCAACTCGGCGTCCGACCTGTACCGGATTCTGGACAAGTGCGGCGTTGGCGATACGGTGGGTTTGCGCCCGGGAGGGGTGGGGGTGGTGGTGGTGGGGGCCTGGCGGGGCGAGTGCAAGGCAAGAGCGCCAAACTGGAGGTTCGAGGGGCAGGAAGCAGTGCGGTGCCTCCTGCAGGTGAAGGGCTTAGAGGGGCTTTTGCGAGCCCTTGGGGAGGTCGGGTGGGCAGACGGGCAGGCGGTGGAGCCGGAAGAGCAGGCGTTTGCTTGTTGGGCTTTGCTGCAACTCGTACCTGTGCATTGCACCTCTTCTCACAGCCTGCCTGCGGCCCTGCGGCCCTGCGCTCCTTGTGCCTGCAGCTTGATGTCGAGGTGCTTCGAGTAGACAGCAAGGAGCATGTGGCAATCACTCTGGAAGCGAGCGCGTGAGCCGCGACCCTTCCGGCGGCAAGCGTTGCGTCTTTTCCCTGCATTTAATGCCTTATTTCCTGTATTACCTATCGCTTTCTCCTGTATTGCCATTCGTCCTATGAGGAGGTGTCGACAGCGTGCCAGGGCTTGCCCGCAGGTGCAACTGGGAGGCAATGCCACACGCAGGACGCGTCTGTTTCCTTCAATGATCCAGGGTTGTTCCACAGAGTACCAAACTGCGTCCTGCCGGAACCTGCATGTGCCATGTATTCCGCTTTGTCTTAGGTAGGCACGGCCAGCACATACCACATTGTGCTGTTGGGAGGCGGTTGACCGCGCCTTGCGCGCTTTGTGGTGTCTGTAGTACCAGGCTGCCAGAATCTCCCTGTCTAGCGCGCTAAAGCGTGTCCCTCGCTTCCATAGCTACCATGGGAGCCAAGCCCAGCAAGCAACAGGATGGGGCGGTCTGGCGCACGGTGCGGTTGTGCCCGCCGGTTTGTGTGTGCTGAAGAGCTTGCGATGTGCGCCCAGCTACTGGCGATCATTGAACAGAGCTGATCAATTTGAACCACGCCCGCGTCAGGCCTGCCGGAAGCGAACAAGCCCTGCGAAGCCCCCCTTGCCCAACGGTTGCATGCAGGAGCCGATCCCCTACGCTGTACCGCCTCCCAAGAACCCCGCGGCGCACAGCCTGACGCCCGCACCTGCTGCTGCCGCCAGCACCGCACCGTCGTTGCACCCGCCGGTCGGAGCACATGCGTCGAGGGCGGCATCCAAAAACCAGCCCCAGCAGCCAACATATGTCAAGAAGCCGCTGCCGCAGAAGCTGCCGGCTTCCCTGAGCAACGCGTATCAGTCGCGGCTAGCTGCCAGCCGCGGCGCCACAGCGGCGGCGGGCTCAGGGCAGGCAGCTGGCGAGCAGAAAGAGGAGCACGGCTGCTTGAGGGTCACCCTCGGAGCGCTGCTCTTCGCAATCCTGGGCCTGCCCCTCCTCCTACTGTTCCTGCCGTTTGCCATCATCAAAGGCTGCTGCTGCCCGGATCCTCCCACGGACGGGCAGGAGCAGCAGCAGCCGGGCCCGCACAACGTATGACACTCTTGCTTGTTTTTGTGAGACTACTCACGCCTGTACTTTGCCCTTATACCCCTGATTACTCTCTGCTGCACTGCAGCTTGCACTTACATATGCGTCTCTGCAAGCATAACAGCGTGCCAGCACAGGCATGCCACCCCCCTCACGCACTCTCGAACCAGCGGTCGAGCCAGCCCCACACTGCCGCCTGCACCTCCCCCAGGCTGCGAGCCTCCCACAGCTCCGGCCGCCGCTTGAACACATCGTGCAGCGGGCCCAGCTCGTGAAGCAGGGTGTAGCACATGGCGGCGTAGCTGAGGCTGGTGCCCCGCGGGCGGCGCGGCCAGCACGCGGGCAGAGGGCAGGGTGCGGGCGCGGCGGCGACGCCGCCGGACGACGTCCCTGCGCCTGCCAGGGCGGCGCAGTAGGAAGCTAGGAAGGCCGCTGCGGCTGCCTGGTCGCACCTGCAGCCAGAGGGTGGGCCATGCCGCGTGGCATTTTTGTCATAGGAGTGGGCGGCGGGTGAAGATTGCGGGGCGCCCAGCCTTGGAAGAGGGGAGCCGAGCGGGCAGGCAGGCATCAGGCTGACCAGGCATGCGTGCACGCCGCCCTGCTCGCCCAGCTGCTCTCACCTCAGGGTGCGCAGCAGCAGAGGAACAAAGTCGAAGAGAGGGTCGCCATGACCGCTGTCGGCAAAGTCGATCAGCACAGCGTGCACTTCGCCCTGATGCGCCTGCTGCCGCGCCGGGGGGCTGCTGTCCAGCAGGCTGGTGCTGAGCAGGATGTTCTCTGCTGTGAGGTCCCCGTGCACCCAGGCAGGCATGCTGCCTGCGCAGCTGCTGCCGTGAGGCGCCCCCAGGCCACCGGCGGGTCTCAAATTGCCCGCTGGCCCGGGCTGCTCTGCACGGACGCCGCTGCTGCCGCCTGGCTGGGTGGCACAGCAGCTGCTGCTGCACCCGCAGCCGCTGCCAAAGCCCAGCAGCACAGCAGGGTCAGCAGGCAGGTACGGCTCCAACTGCTCCAGCAGGTGGGGAGGCAGCGCCTCTTCGCGACGGTGCGCCGCAGTGGCATGCCTGCGCTGGCGCCGCAAAAAGGAGAGGAAGGGCTGCCAAGCGCGGCAGCGG
>KQ482063.1:429369-440946 GCA_001430745.1 Auxenochlorella pyrenoidosa | reverse complement strand
CCCCCCCACCCACCACCACCACACACCACACACACACACACACACACACACCACCACCACCACCTACCCACCCACATAAATTCACACCCCCTGCCGCAGCTGTCATTCGACCTGTCCTACCTGGATCCTGCTGCCGTCATCAACTCTGCCTCCCTCGTCCTCCACGTGTCGTTCATCGAGTATTCGGTGCTCAAGGGCGGCCGCCTGCCCCTGGTGGCCTACGATGCCTCCAAGTCCTGGCGCTCGGTGTGCGGGGACGACTGCCCGCCCGAGCTGCCCGCCTCGACGCCCTGCATCGCGCCCGTGTGCCCCGGCGCCGTCGTGGTGGGTTGCCTGCTGCTGCAGCATGATGTCAACAGCGCTGTTGTGCCTTTCGGCGTGCCCTGTCCTGCCCGTGCTGCCCCGCGCATGCAGTCCCTTGCCCTTTTGCCTTCCCGGCTGGCCTCGCTTTGCTGCTGTTCCGCGGCTGCTGCAGCCACCGCTGGGGGAAGGCCACGCGGGTGGCTTTCGCAGCTGCACCCCCAGCGCCTGCGTTCAGCTTTTCCGCATCCGGCCCGCCCCCTGCAGACCGGGCGCGGCTTCATGAGCGGCATTCAGGACTGGAACCGCTTTGTGCGGATCGACCTGCGCCCCGAGTGGGTGACGCGCCACGTGGCGCAGCGGAAGCTGGTCAAAATCGCCGTCACCATGCCCTGGCTGGGCAGCACCGAATACGTGAGCTGGGGAGTGTGCGGGGCTGGAGCGGATGTGTGCAGGCGCCCGTGCAGTGAGCGGGCGGGCAGGCAGGGTGGGCGGGCCCCACAGTGGCGCACCCGCCTGGCGACGGTGAGTGCGTGTGCAGTGGAACTGCAGTTGTGGGATATTGCCAGAGAGTGCCATGGTGCATTTGGCTCTCGATCGGCTTTACTGCTGGCCTGGCCTTGATGAAGGGCAGCGCCTGCTGAGCCCTGCACCACTTCAGCTTGGCCCTGAACTTCACCCTCTGCTCTTGCCTGCCTGCCTTGCAGGGCGGCGTGTTTTTCCGCTCGACAAACTTCACCACCGGCGGGGCCTACTCCCCGCCCTTCCTGCGCCTCACCGCGAGCTGCGCCTGAGCGGCACGCGCTGCCCTCCGGGGGTGCCTGTGCAGCTGGCGGCGCTTTGAGTGTGCAGCCTTTGCTGCTTGCGGCGTGTGTGCCCCACCAACAGCCGCGCCGGCAGAGTAAAACCCCTCTTGCAAGTGCCCAGTGCGCGCTTTGCGCGTGCACACCGCCTTGTTTTGCACCTCTCTTGCTCTGGCACACATAGCTAGCTGCTTGCATGAGTCACCCTAGTTCCGATCGCACACCATATCTTCCGTCATGTTGCTGGCCTCACGGTGCACCCTGGAGCCAGGCTGGCGTGCCTCAGCGCGCCGCTCCCTCCCTCATTTTTACCATCCGGCGTTTTCAGAGAACTGACCCTCAGCATCCTTTCAGCCCACCCGCCCCTTTGCCCACGCAGCTTGCTGCTCCTGTGAAATGCACGAACCCACACACCCGCCCCAGCATATGTCTTCCAGCCCGCACATGCAGTCTGGGCCTCGGCTCCCTTTGCCAGGCGCCGCCTGCACCCCTTGGTAGTGTGGCTGCCTCCTGCCAAGCCCCCAGCCCAGGCCATGCCTTCATCCGCTCGCCCTCTTGGCTGCCTTTGTTGGTAAATTGCCAGTTTCGCGTGCAAGGCCGATGACTATCTCAGCGGCTTCCCCAAACCTGATGTCAACACAGTTCGGGACAAGGCGGGGATTGCTGTGTCCAACGCACCCACCTCTTGCCACTGTCCTGACCTTGCTTGAAGGGGCCAGCGTTCTGCATTGCATTGCATAACACTTATAATGTAATTCTGCGCGCTCTACTTGCGCTGCATGCGAGCACTGGCCCAGGTAGACACAAGGGCAGGCGGGATCGGCAGCGGCGGCGCGGTGGTGACTAGTCGCCGCTACAGGGGGGGTAGGAACTTGACTCGACGGCGAGGCTCCCTGCAGCTCGCGCAACCTACATGACTTTCCTGGTCGGCGCGCAGCCCGAATTTTGAGGGAAGGCCACGCGCCCCATGCTGAGGGTGCTCTCCGGCCTTCTGTCTCCTGGCTCGGAGCCGGCATTTTCGAAATTTCGCCTCCAACCATGCGGCGACTACCCGCGATCCTTGTGCTGCTCGCCTGCTGCGGCTATGCCGCGGCCTGGAAACTGGGGACACCTTGGCCCATGTCGCCTCGCAGAGGCTTTGCCCCGCACCCCAAGGGTTGCAAAGCAGGCACTGTGTACATAAGGTGCGTGGCCGCAGCCCACCTGCTCGCCGAGTCCGGAGGGTCCCTCTGCCTGCTGCCGACCTGGCTGCCGCCTGCAGGCGCCTTGGCCTTGCACGTCATCAGCCTGCATCCTTTGGCCAGCATCCAACAGTCTTTGCATGCATCAACAGCGGAACTCGATGATGCCAGTAGCAAGGTTTGCTTCTCCGCTGTCCCATCAACTCTGCCGCTGTCCAACCCGTCCCGTACATTCGCAGCCACACAGTGCTTGAGTTTCGTATCATCTGCCCCTTCCCGCACCTTGCGTTCCCTGCAGTGTCGAGGAGTGGCTGCTGGCAGAGTCAGGCAGCTCAACTAAGCCCCCAGCCGGCAAGATCTCCACCTCCCTCTGCGCCCCCCATGGCCAGCTGTTGCCGCGGCGGCAGGTGCCGCTCGCGCTGACCCAGAGCCAGGGCGCCGTGCCTGCCAACCAGAAGGGCATCTTCCAATCCTGGAGCGTGTCCATGGCCAGGGATGCAGGCACCGGCTTCCACTATCCCACTGCTGCGGGCTGCTCGGCGGGTGACCTGGCTTGCAAGAAGCTCAACACTGGCACCTTTCGCAGCTCCTCGCAGTGGGTTTGCAGGGGGCAGGGGGAGGGCAAGCATGCAGGGCTGGTGTGCACTAGAGCTTTGCACTGAGTTTGTCCTTTGTGAGTGTTACCCCACCTGCAGCTGCAATATATGTGCTGCAGAGCCATGCTGGGTTGCCCTGCCTGCTGCGCAGGTGCGCCGCCTCGGGCGGCAAGACGATTGCAGCAGGCACCTGCCAGTGGACCGACAGCTCCAGCATGAACATCGCTGGCATCCAGGAGAACGGCAAGGCGTGAGTGCCCTGAAGTTAATGCTGGCTTGCAGTCTCAGGGCCTAGCGTACTGCCAAACCTGAGCCAGGCTGGCATGCTGCTGAGCCACCGGCCGATGCCGGCCCCCCTCTCCAGTGTCCAACATTTGCACCCAGCTTCAGAGCGCTCCGCCGCTTTTTCCCTGCTTGCAGCCAAGTGGGCGTGAGCACGACGTGCAACACCAAGCCAAACAGCGGCGGCGACTCGCGCTCTGTGCGCCTGATTGCCGGCTTCCACGCCGGCGTGGCCGACACCGCAGCCAAGCCCTGCGTCACAACCGACTGGAAGACCGACAGTGGCAACTGCAACATGGACCACCCGGCGCAGCACGAGGTCACGGCCAACACCTACACAAACGACATCCAGTACACCAACGTGAGTGGGGTGCAGCCAAGGGAGGGCATTACACGACCGTGAGTGGGGCACAGCCCCAGGCGTGAGGGCATCTCTGCATGCACGCCTGGTAAGCAGGGAATGCTTACTCTGGAAGCGAGAGCAAGGCATCAGAAGCTGTCCGTACCACAGCCCACCCGTCTGCTGGCGCTAGGATGCTTCCGCAACTGACCTCTGCTGCCAAGCAGCATGGAGTGACAGCGCCGTCAGCGAGCCCGTTGCTCCCCCTGCAGGTGCGCGTCTCCCCCGTATACCACCTGGCTGTGGGCGGCCTCTGGCGCCTCAGCATTTGGGCTGCCAGGCTCAAGGAGAACCCGCCCATCCCAGCAGACGGCGTCCCCGTTGGCAAGCACCTGGTGACAATCGACCCCGACTTCAGCCGGGTGAGGCAGCGGGGGGTGCGCTGTCACTCTTGCTGTTGCCACAGTATATTTGGTCGGTGAAGCCGGCGCTGGCAGGAACCTGGAACACCCTTGCCCTGCCATCACCCAACCTGGGTTGTAGCGCTTTATAGATGAGCCAGTTTCCAGCATCTGCGCCTCTTTGCCAATCCCCCCTCATCTTGCAGAACAACAGGGGCATTGTTGTGAAGGATGGCTTTGGCTGGAGCGCTGGCACGCTGGTCACTGCTGATCTGAAGCAGCTGGGCGTCTCCCCTGGCTGGCACCAGCTGGTGGTGCAGGGCAAGGCCACCGACCCTCGCAGCAGGCTGACCCAGACGGGTGAGGGGGCAGGGAAGGGCCCGGGGGAAGGAGCGCGGTGCACTCTGCCGGCCGGAATCAGCTGCCCGGGCTGAAGGCGCGGCGGCGGCATCCACCAGGGCATGAGACATCCCTGCAGTCCCTCGGCTTGCTGGTGCCTGCTGTTAAGCTCAAGAGCAGGCCGCGCCCACAACAATCTTATTAACTTGCTGATCGTGTCCCTCTGCCTGCCCTGCAGCCCAGGTCGGCGTGCACTTTGAGGTGGTGCCCCCCTGCCCCAAGTCCAACTCCCCCTTCATGACCCACGTGCTCGAGGTGGGCAGCCGCTGGAGCCTTGTGCGCCGTCTCTTTCCGCCATGCCGGCCAGCCAGCAGACGCTGCGCTGCTGGCCACCTTGCAACACGCCCCGCCTCGCTTTCATCCCTACCATCCCCCGCCATTCCTTGGCTGCCCACTCCATGCCCCCCGCGCAGGACTCTGCCTGGCAGATCATGGACCCGCGCCTGGGCCAGCTGGCGCTGCAGTCCAACGCCTTTGGCGGCAGCTACGACGTGTGGACGCTGTGGGTGAAGCGCATGAACAGCCGGCCGTCCTTTGTCATGGTGAGCCCCCGCGCTGCGCTGAACTCCTGATTACTCTTCGATCCAGGGTCAGCCCTGGTGGTGCAGGTGCCAGGTGTGGGCGTGTGTAGGTGGGTGTGCTTGCAAGGACTCTTGGCTGCGCGGCAGTCCACTCCTGCCGCGCCCCGCCCCCTGCCTCACCCCATGCCCCAACACCCTACCCACCCCCGCGCAGGTGTCATTCGACCTGTCCTACCTGGACCCTGCTGCCGTCATCACCTCTGCCTCCCTGGTCCTGCACGCTAGCTACATCGAGGAGGCTGCCCAGTATGGCAGCAACATCCCGCTGGTGGCCTACGACGCCTCCAAGACCTGGCGCTCCACCTGCGAGCCCACCTGCCCCAACCTCCTGCCCGACTGGGCGCCCTGCATCCCGCCCGTGTGCAACGGCTCTGTCATGGTGGGTGCTACCCGCTGGGGGTTTGCCGTGCCAACTCTCAACGAGCCGCCTATGCCGGTTGGCTTGCCCCGCCATACACCATGTAGCACATGTGTACCCCCCATTAACTTACACATCCTCCCTTCTCCATCCTTTGGTGGCCAGCCTGCGATGCTATTGTCATTGCCTCCACCGTGGCGGAGGCCCCGTGCTCCTCAACACCCTGCCCAATTGATTCCTTTTGGCCCTGCAGGTCGGCCGAGGGCGGATCAACGGCTTCCAGGACTGGAACCGCTTTGTGCGGATCGACCTGCGCCCCGAGTGGGTGACGCGCCAGGTGGCGCAGCGGAAGGTGGTCAAGCTGGCTTTCACCATGCCGTGGACGGGGTCTGGCGGGCCCTTTGGGGACGGCTATGGCGGCATCTTCTTCCGCTCACAGAACTTTACAGGCGGCGGCTACTCCCCGCCCTTCCTGCGCCTCACCGCCAGCTGTGCGTGAGAGCCTTGGCTCCTGCCGTGGCCGCAGCTTCGCCCCGTGGTAAAGCTGGCACCTCTGCTGCTCGGCTGCCCGCAGAGTCCTGCTCACCTCATGTGCAGTGCTGGCGGGCTGTGATATGGTGTCCTCGGGAGGCATGGGCGTGCCTCTGCCAGCCGCCCTGGCCTTCTTCCCGCTGCCCCACCTCTCGCCTGTCTTTCTTGCTTGCAGCCTCCTGGCTGCTCCCATAGTTACTTTCCGGCACAGCCCCCCTTTAATTCTCAAACGTTCTCTCTCCAGAGGTGCCTCCGCCAAGCAGGCCCAGCTTGCTTCCAGCTCCATGACGCAATTTGTACCGCACCTCACCCTCCTTCAACACCTGAACCCTTTCCACCAAAACTACTAGGCCCTCAACATCCTCGCATCTTTACACCCCCTGGCTTGTGCGAGCCCTCTCCGTTATTCTTTGCCTGTTTGGCCTGGAAGCATGTCAAAGGTGCACCCTTCCCAGTATGTGCTGTTGTAGCGCACATCTTATGTACCAATCCCTCGCCCCTTGGTTGCGTCGCACTCACCTTCAAAGGCATATTCCGTACCTTTTTGAAGAATCCCTTTCCCCTAGCGGCTGACCAGCATTCGTCAGCCGGCGTAACACCCTCGCAAGCGCCCCAGCTACGCATGTCTTTGCCCCTGAGTCGCCCATTTGTGTAATGGACTGTTAGTCGTGTATTAGAGGTACAGAGAGAGAGCGCTTAGCGTGTGGCGATCTTTGCAAACCCTCACCTAAGGCTGGCCTCGAGCAGCCAGCAGTGACCGGGATGTGACGGTTCGCGGCGGTTGAGGTGGCTACACTCTCAGCAGCAAGTGCCTCTCCCACTCTCTGCTTGGATTGGTACGTGACCTCCAATTGGGAAGTTCTGGATGCCATATAGGGGTGTTCAACCCGCCAAAGCGGCGCAGCTGGGGACAGTGCTGCACACACAGGGCGTCGGCGGCGGCGAGCACGCGGCACATGCTGTGCACGACGTGCACCCTGCTTGCTTGTGTCCCTCCGGACAGTGGTCGCTTCGCCTATTCCCATTTGCAACCTTCAAACATGCGACTTCCCAGGTCAATTATCCTTTGCTTGGTAAGCTGGGCTTGCACGGTCGGCGGCTGGCGCCTCGGGACGCCGGGGCCCATGACGCCGCGCACTCCCTTCACTCCCCACCCCAAGGGCTGCACATCGGGCACTGTGTACATAGCGTGAGTGAATGAGCGCGGCGGCGCTGGTCCAATTGGTCGTTGTCCGGCCAAGCCAGGACGTGCGCCGGCGGGGGGGGCCAGCTGCCGCACTGGCTGCTGAGTGTCCCTGCATGCCCATTGCTCCCTCCATGCTCACTTTGGAGGCCCTGGTACCCCTTTCCCCCGGGTCATTAGACTTGAACTGACATCTCAGGCATGCAAGCGGGTGCATTGACGGCTCACTCGCGCATTGCTGCCGGTTCGCCCACCCAAGCCGCCCGCCACGCTTTGGTTACCGCACCGATGCGTGCCAGCTCCTCCAACCTTAGCCCCCCTCCCACTCTCGCTCCATTTTGATACACTCCCTGCAGCGTCGAGGAGTGGCTGCTCGATGAGTCAGGAAGCGCCACCAAGCCCCCAGCCGGCAAGATCTCCACCGCCCTCTGCGCCCCCCACGGCCAGCTGCTGCCGCGGCGGCAGGTGCCGCTCGCGCTGACCCAGAGCCAGGGCGCCGTGCCTGCGGGGTACAACTCCGTCTTCCAGTGGTGGGGCGTCACCGTTGCGCGGGATGCAGCCAACGGCTTTAGCATGCAGAGCCCGCCGGGCTGCAACGCGGGCGAGCTGTCCTGCAAGAAACTCAACACCGGCGTGCGCAGCGCTGCGCAGTGAGCGGGAGGGGCCGGGCGTGGGGGCCACCCAGGGCGTGCTACCCTCCATACAAGCTCAGATGGAGGGCCAGGGCAGTGCCGACGAGGGGAGGGCGCTGCGTGTGTATGGTGGACGTGTGCCCCTGGGCCCTGGCATGACCTCATGATGGGCCCTTGCTGGCTCCAGGTGCTCCAAGTCTGGCGGCAAGTCGGCCGGCGGCACCGGAGGCTGCCTGTGGACCGATCGCACCACCCTTAACATCGCCGGCATCCGCGACAGTGGACGAGCGTGAGTGGGCGCATGAGCTGCGAGAGGCGCCCCGCCCCTGTGGCGTGCCTCCTTGCCGCTGCCAGCGCAGCAGAGCAACGCCCCCCGCCCTGGCATGTATACCAGGCACCAGGCTGCTGATTGCGCCTCCTGCGTTCCTGCCGTGCAGCCAGGTGGGCGTGAGCACGACGTGCAACACCAAGGCCGGCAGCGGCGGCGACTCGCGCGCCGTGCGCCTGGTTGCCGGCTTCCATGCGGGCATCTCCGACAGCGCGGGGGCCCGCTGCACCACCACCGTCTACAAGACGGACAGCCACTGTAACATGGACCTGGCGCCTGAGCACGAGGTCAGCGCCAACACATACACCAACGACATTCAGTACACCAATGTGAGGGGGCAGTGTGGTGTGTGTATGTGTGGTGTGTGGTTGCTTGAAGGGTGCGGGGGGGGGGGCGGGCACAGAGGGGCAAAAGAACCATCCGCACCAGGAATGGGTGCTGTGCAGGCTAGGCGCCGGGGCAGGCAGCTGTCACCAGGGCAGGCACCCCCCCATGCTTCAAACCATGCCCGCCCACCCTCTTTGTGCTCTCCTCTCGCAGGTGCGGGTCACCCCAATCTATCACCTGGCTGTGGGCGGCCTCTGGCGCCTCAGCGTGTGGGCCGCCAGGCTCAAGGAGAACCCGCCGTACCCGGCAGACGGCGCCCCCGTCAGCAAGCACCTGGTGACGATCGACCCCGACTTCAGCCGGGTGAGGGCCTTTCTGCATGCTTTGTTTTGTGCGTCCTGACAGACCACGCAAGACACGCAGCATCCACTGCTGTGCGGCACACAGCTTTTCTCCCCAGGACAAAGCTGTGTGCTGCAGAGCAGCGCACCAGGTGCCAGAACCTGGAGCCGCTGCAGCTGCTCCTCTCGCATGCCTGCTGGCCATCTGGACAAGCCCCTTCCCCCTTGCATGCCCGCGCCTCTCCGCCTCCTCCACACGCGCTTCCGCGCTGCCAAAACCCCCACCCCCACCCCACCTTTGCAGAACAACAGGGGCACTGTTGTGAAGGATGGGCTGGGCTGGGCCGCTGGCCAGCTGGTGACCCTGGACCTTCAACAGCTGGGCGTCTCCCCGGGGTGGCACCAGCTGGTGGTGCAGGGCAAGGCCACCGACCCTCGCAGCAGGCTGACCCAGACGGGTGAGCGGCAGGGAGGGGCCCGGGCGCCTGGGGGGCAGGGACGCGGTGCACTCTGCCGGCCGGAATCAGGTGCCCGGGCAGAAGGCGCGGCGGCGGCATCCACCAGCACATGACACGCTGCCGTACATGCAGTCCCTGCAGTCCCTCGGCTTGCTGGTGCCTGCTGTTTGGCTCAAGAGCAGGCCGCGCCCACAACAATCTTATTAACTTGCTGATCGTGTCCCTCTGCCCGCCCTGCAGCCCAGGTCGGCGTGCACTTTGAGGTGGTGCCCCCCTGCCCCAAGTCCAACTCCCCCTTCATGACCCACGTGCTCGAGGTGGGCAGGCGCTGGAGCCTTGTGCGCCGCCTGCTGCCTCGCTGTCACCCAGCCAGCAGCCGCACCTGCTTCTGCCCTCCGCGCCCTTTCGTGCCCACTGCCCGGCCACCTCTTTACAACCGCCCCCCACCCCCCACCCCCACCCCCGCGCAGGACTCTGCCTGGCAGATCATGGACCCGCGCCTGGGCCAGCTGGCGCTGCAGTCCAACGCCTTTGGCGGCAGCTACGACGTGTGGACGCTGTGGGTGAAGCGTATGAACAGCCGGCCGTCCTTTGTAATGGTGAGGCCCGACGCTGCGCTGCACTGCTGAATCCCCTTGCTCAGCCCCGGTGGTGCGCCCCAGCAGGTGCTATGGATGCATGCGTGTGTGAGGAGAAGATGGTCTTGCGTGTTGTGATGACCGGGGCGTCTCTTGGTTGCACAATGTCCCATTCTTGTTCGACTCCTTCAACCCTGCCTCCCCCTGCCGCAGGTGTCGTTCGACCTGTCGTACCTGGACCCTGCTGCCGTCATCACCACCGCTTCTCTGAACCTGCACGTTTCTTACATCGAGGAGGCCGCCCAGTACGGCAGCGCCATCCCCCTTGTGGCCTATGATGCCTCTAAAACGTGGCGCTCCACTTGCGAGCCCAACTGCCCCATCTTCCTGCCCGACTGGGCGCCCTGCATCCCGCCCGTGTGCGCCGGAA
Source organism: Auxenochlorella pyrenoidosa (assembly GCA_001430745.1). Taxonomy (NCBI): domain Eukaryota; kingdom Viridiplantae; phylum Chlorophyta; class Trebouxiophyceae; order Chlorellales; family Chlorellaceae; genus Auxenochlorella; species Auxenochlorella pyrenoidosa. The sequence continues at coordinate 430,897 of KQ482063.1, read as the reverse complement.
ACCAGGTCAGTGCCACCGTTGGCTCTCTGCTCGCCTGCCTGCCTTGAGGCTGCCCGGCAGCAGGCACGGCCCTCTAGCCGCCCTGCCAGCCCCACATGCCCAGCCTGCACTGCATTGCAGAAACACTGCAGGCATGCGCTGCACTGCTCGTGCGCAGCCCCTCCCACCCACCCACCCCCTGGTGCACAGCTCAGTGTGCGGTGGCAAGCATGCACTTATGCACACACGAACGCACAACGCCACAACCTCCTGCCTCTGCAGATCGGCGCCGGCCGCATCAACGGCCAGCAGGACTGGAACCGCTTTGTGACCCTCAACCTGCGCCCCGAGTGGGTGAGCCGCCACGTGGCAGAGAAGAAGGTGCTCAAGATTGCGCTCACCATGCCCTGGACGGGGTCCGGTGGACCCTTTGGGGACGGCTATGGAGGCATCTACTTCCGCTCACAGAACTTTACAGGCGGCGGCTACTCCCCGCCCTTCCTGCGCCTCACGGCCGACTGCGCCTGAGCTGGCAGGTCACCGCTGAAAGCACCTAGGGCACCATTACCTTCGGTCGCCAGTACCTACATGGGTCTTAGCCCCTCTTCCCTTGCTTCTCCTTCTAAAGCTCTACCCCCCTGCTCACTCCTCCCTGTTGCCACCTGTGCGGCAGCTGCTCACTCCTTCATGTCGCCACCTGCGCGGCAGCTTCCCCTCCTTTCTGCCGCCAACGCTGCGACAGCCTGCTCCTTCCCTCATCCTTGAATCCCTCCCCCTAAATCTGATTTCCCAAATGCATTTGCTTGCCTTTTGACCTCTTCACCCCTGCTTTTGACCTCTTCACCCCTACCCTTGTTCATACGCTTTCAAGGCTTCTCCTTTCCCAGGCTCGTACAGTTGTATGCCCCCACCTACCTGCTCGCCTCACTCCTGCAATGCCCACCCCCGCTCCTTTCTCCTTTTCATGCAAGCTCACAGTCTCGCGTGCTTCAGTGCTGGTGCCTACATGTGAACAGTGCTCCAATCTTGGAATAAAACCCGCTCACTCCTTTGCACTCACGCTTACGTACCCTACTCAAGGTCTTGCCTACTCAAGTGTCCCTTACTTGAAACCTCGAGCTCGCACTTCCTTTTGATTACACCTGCATAGCAACACTCTTCCTTCCCTTCCCAGCACAAATGCGCGTGCCTGTTGCACAGCCAAACACGCACCGCAAATGCAATCCCCCGGCGGGGCCTCTGTACATGCTGATGCAAAGCCCCGGCGGATGTGTGTAAAAGCTGTGTCGCAGTGCGCGTGCTGGCCCATGCACGGCGACAAAGCCCTGGCGGCAGCAGACACAGAGTGCCGGCGCAGCCCAGCCCCCCGGGGCCGCGTCACGCTGCCCAGCCGCGCCACCCCGCCGCCTCCAGCCGAGCCTTCTGCTCCCGTACCTCACTGGGCACCAGGGGCCACCAGGGCATGGCAGGCACCTGCTCCTGCGGCGCGCCACCATGGTCACACACGGGCAGCCGCCCCGCCCGCCGCATGGCCGCCAGGGCCGGAGCC